>JAPMUY010008251.1:627500-667480 GCA_026901105.3 Galaxias olidus | reverse complement strand
CACCTATTAAAATAAAGGTTAATAATTACAATGGAACGTTGTATAATATAGCTTTGTTTGCTGCTTATAGAGCTGTATTGTAATTCCCAAAAGACCTGTTGTGGCCATGGGCTCTTGCAGTCTTTTAGTTTCTTAAAATAAAAATTCCATAAACAAAAATATTCTCAACAGCTGATGCGTCTAAACATCCCGTTTTTCTCACCGATGGGATACCACTGAATTGCAAAAGAACTGCTCTTGCCCTCGGTGCACATCCAAACCAAAGCCGTCCTCTATGACCTCCAGCTCTCCTTTGATTCCCCTCCATCAAACGTCCACATGCCCTTTATTCGGCCACGCTTTGCAGCTGTCCGACCGCCGCACCGCAGTCATATCTCTCCACTCAGCCATGCGGCGACCCGGTCAAGTATTAATTTGGGCGAAGTGGCGAGGCCTTCCCCAGTGATCAGCTAAGCCCCGGCCGGTCACCGGAAAGGAAAGCGGGTTGTTGCCTGTCATCTTTCACCTGCCTGACACGCACCATCCTCCGGGTGCTCTCCGGATACACTTGTCTTCCTTAAGTGCCCCCGCGCCGGCCGCGAGACGAATTACGATATTACAGCCATACCGTCGCCAAGCCGTTTATCCTGCCCCCGAGTCAAGTTGGAGTCATAAGTCGCTCCTAACAGACAATCAGAACAGGCAGTCACAGGAGTGACACGGCGGGCAAGACAGACAGACAGACAGACAGACAGGCGGGCAGGCGAGCAGACAGACAGGCAGGTTGGTGGACAGATGGGGAGTTAGGCAGACTCCTGTGAGGGGGGGAGTCACAGGAGCGGGATTGGGGGGGAGAAGGTTTCTAACAGGGGAGTTGCACTTGACAGCTGCTCCCCAGTTTGGACATCAATTTAATTTCCAGCTGTACCTGCCTTCGCCTCAGCGAATCCACTCAATGGTTTTGACGCAGATAAAGCGCTCACAGGGGGAATGTTGCTATGAAATGAAATGTGGCTTTGAGGGCTGCTCATGTACGCATAGGTGTCACAGCCCGAGTATTGCCTCAGGCTAATAATGCCTCGTCTGGCTTTAAGTCAACAAGCATTGGTCTCTGTTTGTCTTGCTCTGATTTGATTTTGACCATGTAGTCATCTGGGTCGACGTCCGCCGGCCAAACATTTGGTGTGACTAACCTCGTCACAGCAGATTTGACTGTCACCCGGGCAACCACGTTGACTTTATAAATAAATATGACCTACTATTTTGGGCTTAGTCATAATGTAACCTTTGACTCCTGCATGAGGGCTAAACTAGACTTCCATATGATGCATGCGTCTCAAATTGGGAACCAGCAAATATTAATTAGGTTACGTGCGTCATGGGCGCCCTCAGGAATTCAGATGTCCCAACATCCACTACTGGTAACAGCTATACACATAGCATTGCACAGTTTACAACAGAGAAATCACATAGAGCAACCCCCCTCAGGCTTCTTTTGCAACATCTTGCTCTACATGATCCTCGCAGACAGCCTGGGTCTTTAATACTGAATATAAACTGCTGCTGTATGAAATATGGAAGGGAGAAACACATTTATAACGCTCTAAACTTTATACCGTGCATAAAACAATTAAAGATGGATGGGCTGGGTTTTTTTGTGATAAGTTTCTACAAGCCCGGAGTATTACCTGACAAAAGTCAATCAAAAAGTTCAGAAAATGAAATTACCCAACTTGTGTTTCGCTCGTCTTCGATGTTTCACGGAAATAATAGAAGAACATTCTTTCGGGAAACGAAGACGTCCAGGGTTCACGGATGAACCAACTTGATGGTATAATTTACATACAGACACTACTGACTGCATCAATAAAACAGAGAGCCTCCGAGTTCCCTCTGATCCCACCGTTCTATCAAATGTTTATGAAATATTCAAAGAATGAAGAGGTTTTTTTTTATATATATATGTATTTTTCAGGAGAGTGGTACTTGATGTTATACAAGAGCAATTGGCTCTAAGTGCAGTCATTGCAGGCTGGCATCCTTTTTAGTCTGATGGCTCAATCAAACCTGCCCACACCTCCCTATGGAAATAAAGCTGGTGGTCTGTGTGCTGGTGTGTCTATAAGTGACACATAGATTACACATTCTAATTTCATGTCGTGTCTTCATTCCTGCCCTGTGATTGACTGGCGACCTGTCCAGGGTGTACCCCGCCTCTCGCCCCATTTCAGCAGGGATAGGCGCCCCCCCCCCCACTGCGACCTTGCAAAGGATAAGCGGTATAGCAAATGGATGGATGGATGGATGGATCTCCGTTCCTTACATGCATCCTTATCAAAACATTTGAATTACAACACATTGCTATAAATCAGTAGTACAGACTTACAGCGGATTCTTGGAGACCTTTATAGGAGTTTTGAATATTTTATTTTAAAATATGCTTTGCATATCAACATTTTCTAAATACCATTAGCATTCTGTGTGTTTTCTAACTTTGAGGGTCATAATCTGCGTTTACGAGACAAACATTATATGGACAAAAAATAGTTCCAATGCTTCCGGACAAAGTTTGTCCCTGTCAAAGGTTGGTTTGTGGGTACAGCATGCTCCAACATAGACTCAATCACCTCAGCATGCGCTTATTGATCCATCTACTCTTGCATTAGATGAAAGTTAAATGTCAAATTTAAACTCAGCATGGCGTGGATATTTCCCCCCTCAAATTCTCACAGAATTCTGATTAGAACTTGGTAAATCAAAATGTAAATGATTCTCTTTGAGAGTGAAATCATTTGATGTTAAAAGCAATTAAACTAATTGACTTTATGTTTTCAAAGTCACCAAAATAGATATGATTGATTTAAAGATAGCAAGTCTTCCTACTTAGCCAGACTTGGAGTATCAGGTCATGAATAAAACATAGACTACTTCACACAGAAGTGAAATAATCATGCCAGTCATACTATTGCCACGTGTTGGAAACGGGTGTGTGCATTCCATCTAATCTAACATGAATTTAAGTATAGTTTGACACGTGCCATACGTCATTGACAGTGTTTATCATTATTTATGCTGATATTAGTTCATCATGCAGCTTGGAAACCGTTCACCCCTCCATTCATTATGTATGTTTCCTTTGGGAGCTTGTGATAACAGCTTCCCTCAATGACACTGAGTGCTACAGTTTTGCACGAATGGCAGGGCACGACTCATGGCCGCAATGTGTCACGTCGCTATTTTGGTAACTCAGGAGCCTTGTTGCCATTCGTATGACAAACTTTCCATTTCTGAGAACTACAGTGTCTTGCCCATTCGCGGAGGAGTAGTCGGTCCTAAAAAAAGAAAAGGCACAAAAAAAAAAGACTTGACAAAAAGCCCACTTCGCAGCTCATGCAGGGTGAAAAAAAAAAGAAAAGAAAGAAGACTTATCTTTTTCAGTTAGATTTCAATTTATGAAAGGCTTAACCTCGCTGGCAGATATGCCTCGCTTTCATCAAAGCGGGCTTCTATTTGTTAGGGTTTATCTGCCAACACACATCCCCAATGTGACAGAAATACATTTTGCCAATGTAACGAAGGCAGGGCCGCAGCCAGCAGGGTAATACAGAGGAGGGCAAAGCGGATGGGCGCGCGGACTACAAAATCACACATTACTCAGTATGCCAGAGTGCCGTGTCCTGCAGTATTACAAACTGAAAACAAACAGCGGGCCAGTGTCACTGCTTACATCAGCACTTTTGAGACAGGTCCTTTCATAAATTGCTTCTCGACCAACAATTAGCTTTGAAGATTACTCGTTACCAGACCTTACAGCCAGTAAATGTATTCTGGTGGTTATTAATGTAGTCTATAACCTGGGTTGGTGCTCTCATTTCAGGTAAGACACTGGAGTGGTATCTAATGAGATGAATAGCTTACCAGGCATTGACTAATTACATTGAAGTTACAATACAAAGTCAAATGAATAGGCAATCATGGCAAACATATATTCAGATTTCCTTTAAGCTTAACCATGAACGCTTTCAGATGTAGAACAGAGAGAAATCTGGACAGTTTTAGGTTGCACATACAACACACACACACACACACACGCGCACACACACACACACACACACGCACACACACACGCACATGCACGCACACACACTACATACATACAGTACACACAGACACAGCCCCAGGAGAATCGTTTGGCACAGTATGCTCCCTGTCTCCCTCTCTTGCCTCTTACTCTATCTCCTTTCTCTCTCTCTCCTCCCTCACTCGCTCTCTCCTCCCAATCTTGTCTTCAGCGCAGTCATCTGCTGATGGTTCACAACGGTTCTCGGCTGTATGTCTGCTCTGCCCCTGACCTTTTCAAAGTTATACATACAAAATGAGATACTGCTCCTTCAGGAATATAACATTTGGGACTGATTCCATATTTTAGAAGACACTTTTCTGTGGCGCAAGGAATTGCAAGTATCCATTGAGACATATTGTGCAGCCTTTTTTTTTTTTCCTTCATCTGCTCCTATCTGCCTTTTTTTCTAGAGCAATTTTGCACTTTAGATCTGACATCCAATATTGGGTTGAGATTTCATTTCAATACCTCTCATTTGCCATGTGTTTGGAAAAGCACAAATATCTTTCTATCTCGTTCCTTCGACTGTGAATCTGGGCCTTATAGACAGAAACCCCCTATCGAGCCTACATAATGTTCCGCATTTATGGAATGCATTTGCAGACTTATAATGAATAGTCAAAACGAATTCCCAGCTCCATTCTTCTCAAGGGTTCTGGTAGTACTCCCTGTCCAAAACTGCCACACATGACCGATGATATTTACATTTGGCAAACGCACTCCAGGATCATAAATAAATGTGTTAATTTGTATCCTGCTTTTCTCCGTAACAAATTACGCCGCGTGTAGATGTTGTCAACAGATGGCAAAGTTACTCAGGCGGTACTCATACAGTACTTCTGGGATATGTAATGGCGATGTGGCACCTTGCATTAAGATGCTAAGTGATGCAGGGCTGCATTCTTATCATGTCTCCTTTCACAAACACATCCGTAGATCTTATCCCTGGTGTACCGAACGAAATAGTCCAGATGGACGTGTTCCTGGGTAAAACTGCTTTTGAAATACTCGGCACCTCGTAGGTGAGACAAGATTCAAGGGGTGACACCATGAGAGTCCGTCCTATGGAGTTAAGGCTTCACATTTGTGGTTAGGCTAGAGGAAGCCACAGTCATTTGTTTTCTATTTGCTTCATCTGAACGATTTTTTGGTTTGTTACATGTAGGGCTACTTCTTTCCCTGTCACTGGTTGTTAACGTGTTATATTGCATTTTTTTTTGGTGTGTGTGCGTGTTTGTGCAGAGGGCTCCAATGTGAGAAAGAAATGTTTATTTAAATTTGGTATCCCTCTTTAAAAAAAAATGCGTGACCTTGTTACCCCCGAATAACTCCAACCAAAACAAAACAGACCAACACATTTTTTTTTTTCAGACACGTTGTCTGAGAGCCCGAACATCATTAACGCGTTGTTTGTGGAGAATGCAGCACACCAAAGTGGTTTCTGCATATCTAGTATTCCTGTCTCGTTTTTCATATTTGCGGTTCCTTTCACAAGCCCCAGCACAACATCGGAGCGTTACGTCATGGCGTCTGAGAAGGTGTCAATGGGTCACGTTGCATAACGGCCCCTTCCCCCACCCACTCTCTCTATCCCTTCCGTGGGCCAAAAAAACACAATAAAATAAGAAAAATAGAGAGAAAACTGAGTAGAACTGATTTGCAGTAGTGGTGAATATGCCTCTTGACATGAGTGGCCTCATTGTGTCCACAGCGCTGCAATTACCTTGCATCTCTCTGTCGCTCCAGTTGCTCCGTGTTCCCCCTCTCTTTGGCATGTCTGATAAGACGACATTTCGAAGCTTTCTGGTCTTCAAAAGACCTCTGTCTTACTGGATCTCCCTGGGATGGCCTCGTTGTGGGACTGTCGTGGAAGGCCTCTGATGTGTTTGGTGTATGTAGAATTATTGTCAAGTGCTTCGTGTGCACAGCCCTCATGTGAAAAGACAGACGTAACAGCCATTTGCCTTGATATTTTAGATGTAGAACTATTATTGTATTGTCAAACACATTTACACTTCCTTTCACTTGTTGAGTGTACTGACTACAATTCAGTAGCTCAAATAATATTATGTAAGTGTCATAGAGTAGTCACTGAGGTCACCAGATCTCCAATCTGAAGAACCGTACAAGCTGTAATAAAAAAAGATTCCAAGTTGGCTTTTCTCCCTCTCTCCCTCTCTCCATGTTTTCTCGGCCTTATCTCAGTTTGTATCCCACTCCGTGCCATTTTATGTTGTACCACAAATCGTATTCCTTGGGAGATGTAATCCCTCCGTGTAATGAGGGTCTTAAAGCCGCCAGCACTGCGGCACCATGGTGCTGCTCTCGCCAGGATCAATGAGTCAGATATCCATCAGCTGGCTAAGGTCAGCATGGGGGCTTTTAGGGCCGCGGCTAGCTGGGCTAACGATGCTAAGGGGGGGTCTCTGTCTCCAAAATCTCACCTTAAATGGCCAATTAACCTTAACAAACCTTTGATTTCCAACCAAATGCCGTAATTGAGAGGAAAAACCCCTCTTTGTCAGATAGTAGTTAGAAGAGGGATTGGCGCACTTATGCTAACGCTTTCAATGAGCTCAGCTGGACTCTGACTTGCTGATTTCAATTTCAGTTTGGGTTATTTAAAGACTCCAGAAGCCTCCCTTTCAAAGGAAATAAGAAGAGTAAGAAAAACAGACTTGAGCCTGAATAGAAAGGTAATTAGGTTTCTGTGCGCAACTGTAATTACCATAGCTGTTTTGACTGTTTTTTTTTATGGTGGAAGTGAGATTTTTTTTTTCGTACCTTGGTTTCATAAAAGTATGTCTCCTTTCACCAGCTGAGCAGCATGTTGCTGTTCCTGCTGGGATGGGTGTTTGATTTCCATCTATTCACGTGGAGTCTGGACACTTTCGAACGACCGCATCAGGGTTTCAACCAAGGTTTGGAAAGATGATGGTGTGTATCAGTTTCCAAATGATAATCAGTCAGACATCTGTTACAAGACGTGTATTATTAGAACACAGGAATCTGAGGTTCATGGTCAGGTCACAACGGTAGGACTATTTCTGAACAACAAAACTACAGTAAAATCAAACTCGATTTTATAAGTCGTTTTCGGGTCATTTATGACAAGAACCAATTGAGAAAGATTCAACAAAAACAGAGAATTTTGTGATAACCCAGCTGAATATGAGTGGCCATAACTAAAGCGCACCTCTCCATGTTTGTCTGGGTTGCCAGGTAGCAAGGTTTGTATCCCTCCTTACAGACACTGACTTATACATCCACGCAGCTAAAGCTCCTAAGTGTTCTGGAAGGATTTTATCAACAGCCGATGCCACAAAAGCAATTTTGGGACCTTTCTCATGAGAGCACCTTGAGCTCCTGCCAGTGTCTAGTCTTCAGTTATTGAGCGGGGAGTGTAAACAGGACGGTGATGAGAAGAGTACTTCAGCGGTTTGAAAATCCTGATGTCTGAGGTAAAAGATGAAACAGGATTGAACAACTATAGCTTCACCAGATAACATTCCCCGTGTGTGTGTGTGTGCGTGCTATTGATCTTAAAAAATACATAATTTACATTATGTAACAGTTTATTTTGATTGGAAAAAAGTTCACTGAGCACAGCGCTCAGTCTGAACCTGATTAGGACATAATTTATGTTAAAGCACTTAGCAGTGGAAGCTTCAAGGTGTTAGATGATTACTATGAATGTAAAGTACATGGCAACCCACTATTATCGAATGTAAAGTACGCGGCAACCCAGGAGCTACTGTTTTCTTTCTGGCTAAGAACACCAGCTAGTCATCTCACTATTGTGGTGCATGCTGTTGCGGTGTCATTTTGTGGAGAACTTTCTATGTGGCTTCCAAATACATCGCTATATTTCATTTGATGTAATTTATCTAATAATTTATACCTGAGACATTTGGATAATTAAGCGCCTTTTTTTTTTCTTTTGACCGACCCTGAATTTGAACATACCACCAGAGATTTTCATTTGCACCCCCCTACGATCAACAGTTACGTGGTGCTTCTGTCTCTAAGCACTTCAAATTGACCACACTTACCCTTTACAGTTCTCCCCTGAAAGCCAAAGTGTGCTCTATACTTTTGGCAGATGTCCTTTGATCGTCCATTAGAGAAGGGAGGGAGGTATAGGGGTTGTGGCTGTCTCTGCTGCTATTACTAGTGCTAATGGATGTTCCTTCTGATTAAAGGGGGGGAATCTCTTGTCTAGTTGTTGTAGAGGCTGGAGCTTTCACTGGTAACTAATGCCATTTGCGAAAGGGAAGGAGTCGAGCTCTTTTGGCCATGCCATATCTTTGAATAACATGGTAATAGCCGTTCCCCAACATGTTGTTCCTAAAAGGAAATAAAACAGGCATTACGGCATGATATGTTTTCATTGGGCTCCAATCATTCACCAGTTATGACCATTGAAGTGTTCCCAGATACGTTTACCGTGGAAGTAGTGCAAACATACCACATGGAGATCCTCAGTGTGTTCCCGGAGAAATTCAAGTGTGTTGTTGTTTCCATCGCAGTGCTGTCTAATTTAGCACACAGACCACAGGTCTGTTCCCTGGGGGGAGGTGGGGGTTGATTACCATTACTCCTGGGATCCCCAGCTCACAGATCAGGCCTTACCCGACGCCAAGGTCCCTGGTGTTCGGTCGCCTCCCTCAGTCTGGCACCTCCCTCCTCTTCAGGACCGTAGTGGTTTAAAAATAGCCACTAATCAAACCATGCTGTTGGTCCCCAGGGAAATATTATGTAAATCATCAGTGACTTCACTTTGTCTGAAAAAGAATGCCGGTAAAGATCTTTGTGGGGTGCAGTGGAGCTAGGTGCTTGGACCTGTCAGGATCTGGTCCCTGAGACTTGTGGGGCGACAAATAGTGATCCAGACACAGTGCCTAACTGGCAAAATAAAACACGAGCAAGGAGAAGAGAGTGTAACTCAAAACACAAATGGACAGAGGAAGAAACTCACAGATTGGATTGGTTTTGTTTAGTTCAACTAAGGACCCAGTGGGAAATTAATCGGGAACCGGCGAAATGAATACGCAGGTAACAGGATGACCTTAGATTAACGTGGATTAAACTGTCTGCCGGTTGCATCGGTGTCTCATCCGCTGACCGGCTGTTTGTGACAAAGATCAGTGCATTTTGTAGTTTTCCCCTCTCTCTCTCTCTCTCTCTCTCTCTCTCTCTCTCTCTCTCTCTCTCTCTCTCTCGCACACACACATCTCTCCATCTCTTCAATTGTCCCTCTTTTGTATCTCTCTCTTTCATTTTAGGTTAGGACTCACCAAAACCAGAGTTGCTCTGGGGTGAAGACATCCAATGTTAAGAATGTACAGAATTGTTTATTCAGCGTAGCAATAAAAGAAGTGTCTAGTTTCATGATGTATGTAAGTATGCGCACAGTGCACACAAGAAAAAAAATCTCAGATCTTGTCAAAGCAAAGCCTCAAATCGATGCCTGAGGCAACTGGTAAGAAGTTGACACTCACCCTAGCCAGCCCTGCCTCTGCTCTCAAAAGCAGCGTTTGTCACCGTTTGAGTAGGACACACAAAATGGGCCTCTGAAAACCAGAGCAAAAAAATACCACGTTTTCTCCTCTCTCTCTGTCCAAACATCTTCTTTTTGGCAAGATTATAGTCTTTTCTCAGTTCAAGTGGGCGACAGGCTCTTGTGTGGGTCATGAGTGGACTCATTTCCTGACGCAAGGAGAGGCTGCCGTCTCGGTATCAACAGTCATCTGGAGCTGGAGCCTTCTGTCGCCTCCCGGGGCTGAAGACACGCAGCGGTAGGGAGTACTAAGTCGGGCGTTAGAACAAATAGCACAGCAGTTTGTTTGCAGTGTAATTGCCAGTTACGCGGACAGGTCTGACACTTTCAGTCGACTGTTTTCACAGCACGTTATGGCAATTATGTCTTTCGACGGCACAGTTGTTTTGTGTTCTTGGTTGTTATTTAACTTATTCCACGCGCTATCTCAAAGTTTGTTCCAACGCTCCATTGAGCACAAGTTTAATAATTACATTTTTCCCCGTTGCAAAGTTTTGCAAAAGGAAACGTTGTCGCCTGGAGTGTTTATGGATCACATTGAAAGACTGCTTGCGTCATTACAGTTATTATCTTAATAATCCTTCCTAGTATGATAGTTATTAATGCATGACTGATCTGATATGTCTCCGCACCGGGACCCAACGCAGTACAAGAGACAACACCGATCCCAACACCACATTTGAACTCAAACACAACTTATCCTCTCCACTTTTTCCTGTTTACTCTCTCCCGAGTATTCATTAGCCTCAGTAAGGTTTCAATGAACCAAGCTGTCCATTCAGGCGTTAACCTCACCACTGGCTGAATCCAAGCCAAGAACTGTAATTATTTGTGCTATACCCAACCATATCCTAAAAAACACCGCCATATAAATGTATACAACTTGTAACTTAGTGAGCCGGCTCGCCATATGAGAAGTTAATGCATGGATCATTTGTTTCATAATGCACACTGTGACATTCCACTGACGACATTAGCAATGCTCTTTGAAGTAATTGCATATTTGCTTCCAAACAAGTGATTTGCTTGAATTCCATCTCTTGAAATAACTTCTATATGTAACTTTTAGAAAGAAGGAAATAGTTAAAATCATCATCATCATCATAATAATAATAATAATAATAATAATAATAATAATAATAATAAATACATTTATAAAAGTTCAGCTTGCTGAACATGTAATATAGATGTACCTTCACACAGTGGGAATTTTTTTTATACTATATATTATAAAAAAAGATTGGGAGTTGGCTTAGTAATCTTTTTAAAAGTCAAAATGCATAATACATAATATATAATAATATATATTAATATATATTATAATAATATATAGTACAAAAATAATATACGATAGTAGATTGCTATTCAAACCCTCCTTGACTTTGATTCTGGCATATGTTTCAAATCAAATGTTCAGCCACTGCTGTGACAAACAGTTCTGATTTATCCACTGTAGCCATGTGAACTATGTGATTCTGAACCCTTGGGAATACATCAAGAATTAACAAAACGCCAACGTCTTCGTTCTGAAGCACCAGCGAATGTTTCAACGTGTGGGTACTGCAGCACTTGCCGGACCCCTTGTTCCCACGCTCTTGCCTTCATATATTCAGACCGGCGACAAATTAAAGGAAAAACCTGAATAAATGATTGGAGAAACATGCAGTTGCTTCCACACAGGTGCACTGCATGGTACAATTAAGCAGTTAACATCCAATCATGTTCTGTGGCATGGATGGAAATGCTGAGCAGGCCCAGCTGATTCAGATTTTGTATCAAGATGGCAAGAGGAAAATATCTAAGTGACTTTGATAGAGAGTTTATTTTTGGGACACGGACGACAGGAGCTTCAGTCACAAAAGCCATAGGCACTGGTCAACAGAGATGTGCAAAAAAAGTTATATGGTCAGCTGAGCATCCTTCACCATTTTCTTGACAAGCGTGTGGCATACACCAAGAGAACAAGGATTTTGTCGCCTGGTGTTAGGTGCACATGTCCCCTTAGAATGAAGGGTGTGTGTGTAGAGGAGTGTGCGTGTGTGTGGGTTTGCGTCAATCTACGTTTGGGTGTGGATGTGTGTGTGTGTGTGTGTGTGTGCGCTTTATCCTATGATGAAACATTTCTATCCTAATGGGAGTGGTCTCTTCCAACACCTTACTAAGACACTTTATGGTGGTCTCTCCTATAATTTGTCATCCGTCTGTATATTTAGACTATTACATTTGTTTGACTGACCCTTTTCACTGTTATTCAAATACACATTGCATGTATTTGATGCATCGTTTCATTATGCTGGCTAAGAAGGCTAGATGCTGTCACTTGATAATAGTGAAAAGAACTCGGCGACACAAATATTATGTACGGTTTGAAATTGCAGCAAAAACATTGTTACGATCATTCCGTATTTGATTCGTTTAATAAAAAAATACTAACAACATCAACAACAATAACTTGGCAGCCAAGAGAGGGAGTAGGTTTCCACTGGCTCTTTAGCATCATGTTGTTTCCCATCTAGCAAGGATTCCTTTCAGCGCGATCCTAAAATAATGAGAACGATGTGGTTGTGAGGAAATGAAGAGCAGAGAAGTAGAGTCATGAAGAAGGCAATGTCAGCCTCTGAGTCTTAATTACCAGCCCAATTCTTTTTGCCCTTCATTAATTCAGAATAATACATTCTGTATCTCAATACCCCAAGCTACTTTGAACGAGACTTGCATAAGTTGAGCCACGCAGGCAAGTCGGACATGAGGTCACAAGCACTTCTGTCTGTGTGTAAACAAAATCCCACCACCACACCCACAAACACTTACTTAGAGACCTAAACATGGACATAGAAACATGATTGGAAGTACACTCGCACACCCAGCCACCGTAAATAGACCTCATGTTAGTAGAGGATCACAGTTGGGGGGATTATGGTGTCAGGACATGTTGAGAGGTTAAACTTCCTCTGAGGGTCCCCAAATGTAACTGTGTGTTTTCCTCCAAACCCCAGCAATTGTGACCAACAACATACCGCCGGGTGATTGATGTTTACACATTTTCTGGGATCTTTTCCTGCCAGGTTTATTTATTGGGTAGGCACCCTGCTCTATCAATCTGGGATGCACTCTAGTATTCATCTATCCTACACGTACGGCAGGCTGATAACTATACCATCTGATCTTTGCATCTCAGCCTTAGAAATTAAAGCAGAATAAATGGAAGAGATCAACTTAATATTCTGTGGGGTGCAAAACCAAATAGCTTGATGCCTGTGCAAGTTCAGTAAGTACCTCTGTCCGTCTTCAGTAAGTACGTTGTTGTTGTTCTTTCTTTTCAGAAGACAAATTCATGTTTTATTCTTCCGTTGTCCCTCGCTTCCACCGTCACTGAAAGGCTGCGGCTTTAAACCACAAACAGTCTGCTTTAATACTACAGAGACTGCTGTCTTGTCAGTTATAAATTCAAAATCTTTCAAGGACAATCGAGGCTTCAGGCCAATTTTAGAGCAGAATACCCCCCCCCCAAAATATTATAGTTTGGTTTTGTTATTTATGAGAAGCAATTTTGTGAAGAAGAAATAAATATTGTTTTTGATAAGGGCCTGCATGCCGTTTTTCAAAGACCATTGCATGGTGATGAGACGGCACGCAGTAAAGTACAGTAGTTTAGATTTAAAATCAATATGGCTGGCATCCACTTTCTGGTGCGTATTTCCTCTATAGATTTCTCTGTCAAACTCTTAAAACAAATAATTGCGGCAATACCATTCATTTAAAGAGAGGTACTTCAGTTGCTAAGGACAACATCTTAACGACCATTATCAGGTTCGAAATGACATTGGAACCATTGCATTTCTGACTGGCGTGGACAGAAAATGAATCACCCTTGTTTATTGTCTTTGAGGGTTTTCATTATGAGGATAAATGATGCTATTAAATAGCCAACCACTCTCTAAAACCACCTGCAGTGCAATCGTTTACAATCGAACCCCATAATGTCATATTCCATGCTTTTCGGTTTCTAGACAATGTAATCTTAGACAGCAAATATGATATTTACAATGTCAGTTCGACTGAAACCCACAGATACATGTAAATACCTAAAGCACGCTATATATCTGTTAAAATGAACGAACGAATGAATATCTTTCATTGAAAGTCGGAATGATCTGACCTGCAAACATGATATTAAGGTGTTTTTTCCCAACATTCTGACTTTCAAACCCCTGTGACACGGAACGTTTGCTCAGTTGTAAGCAGCAATGTCCCAGATCTAGGACTAGTGTCTATTTGGTTCTCAGGGAGGTTTGAGAGGATGACATTTTTACCACTAGCACTTTGGAGGGCAGTTGAGAAAAGCCAACGCTGCATGTAATGACTCTGTCTGAGTTGAAGCTTTGCAAATGGCCCAGAGTTGACAAAATTTTGTGTTAATTAAAATGTTAATTAGCCAATATCCCTGAAGCCTGAGTCTGAGTCACACTCTGTCTATTTAGGTCACTCAGATTTGTCTCCCGTTGGACACTGCAAATGACATGAAACAGTGGAGAGCCACACTTTGCAGCCCTGTAATATCTTAAGAGTAGAGATCGCTTGGCCTTTTTTAATGAAATCATATCGCGACATGGTGCGGCTTATGAGACGAAAACGAGGCTTATCTTAATCTTCAACATAATTTAATCAGAGCAGGTTAATACTTTCTCATCTTTCTTTCAAATGAGTTTGTTTACTGTAAATTAGCTTTAATGATAATCTGGAATTTTCATTAGGGACCTTGATTAAGATAAACTAAGGGGGGGGGGGGGGGGGGTGTAAAAACACATGCGGCAATTTGGTGTCATTAGCCTCATTTATGGCTTTATTTTAGAGTCATAACAGTCCACGCTGTTAGACCACCCGTAGCAAACAAAGAATATCAGCACAGTTCATTATTTTTGGATATAAGGCGGTTGACAAACACCCATTCTTTATTTTGGCCAATCACCACGCCAAACGTCAATAACAGTTATTTCTGCCATTATGCCTCAAGGTTGGCCATTCCGTTTTAGTGATTTGCACATTACTAATTTCCGATGCGGACAGCTTTATGCCCCATATTTCAGAGCTCGACTTGTCCTAAAAGTTAACCGAGGGGGATGCTGGGGCTAAATGGCTTCATAATATACACTATAACTCAGACACTGCAGAGAGACGTGATTGAGCTCCCGACAATATATTACTCTCCCTCTCACCTCAAATTACTCGGGCTGTCCCCCGCTGTGGCACATGACATTTATTACAAGGCCAGTCAATGAGACTCCGCAGAATGCCACTGAAAGGGTCTTTCAGCGTCAGCTATCATATCCTAAAGGAGTAATGATCAAAAGGCAGAAAGATAGCTATACTGTAGGCCCCACTGTGCAATGACAGCCAGAGAAGGAAATACGTTTTGTTCTTCTACTTTTTTTTTTCTTGGCAGAGAGCAATTTGCTGAAAATCACAAAAAAATGATCTCCTAATTATGTTTCAGCCATATGCGGGAAAGCTCATTGTTGGATGGAGTAGCTGGTAGCTGTATGGTGGGGGGAAAAAGAAGAAATTCATAGTGGCAATAGTAATATATCACTGGGAATTATAATTAGGTATTCCATAGGTTCTGTCGATCTCAACAGATTCCTGGCAGTTGCTATTTAAGTTAAGGGATACAGGCAGAAATTGTGAAACCGTAAAGCGTCAAATTAAAGGGTGCATCATACTGTATTTTCAAAACAATAGAAGTGTTTTCGGAACCCGCTAAGTCCAAATTCACAATGAAAGCATGGCATTATATGTTCAGTGGAACTTTGTTGTCGCTGAATTACCGAATCCCTTTTCAGGGACTAAGATGCCCTTTAACTACTTGGAATTAATTTGATGTTAGGCTGTCATTCTCTCCTCCTCCTGTGTGTGTGTGTGTGTGTGTGTGTGTGTGTGTGTGTGTATGTGTGTGTGTGTGTGTGTGTGTGTGTGTGTGTGTGTGTGTGTGTGTGTGTGTGTGTGTGTGTGTGTGTGTGTGTGTGTGTATGTGTGTGTGTGTGTGTGTGTGTGTGTGTGTGCGTGCGTGCGTGCGCGCGTGCGTGCGTGTGTGTGTGTGTGCGCACGCACGTTACTTTCTTGACTGGGCACCCTGAGCATGCTGAGCTAATTCAAATGCATTTTAGCTGGAAGGTTGTTACCTATAACATGGTTCTGGTCTGTGAAGAGTCCAAAGCACAGCAGAAGTTCTTGTCTTTGCTTCACTGAACAAAGAGACCCTCACGTCCAAATGTTTGAATATACATCCACAGAAAATGTTATCTTATCTCTTTCTTTTTAGGCAGCTGTGATTCAAACTGGATCGGAACTAATGTGTTGGTTTAGAGCGTACCATTCTTGACAGATGGGCAGTATAGCCCCGTTCCATAGTTTATTTAAGAAACACGTTTTTTTCTCCCATTTCGTGTCACATCCAATGATGATTCTCTTGGGCTGTCTTTTGTAATCTACACCCACTGCTTAAACCAATGCACAGTAATTCCATAACCACCTACCTCTGCATCTTACTCTTCAGTCAAATATAGCCACACCATATATTGTCAACCCACAGCTATTATTTACTCAGCATTAGAGTTGATATGGCGACGTTTGTGTTCTATTATTCACGCATTAAAACCCACTGCAGTGTATTTTCGGCAGATATGCCAATATGATCTCCCTTCCAAAGCCCTCGGGGTACGATCCTTAAGCTGTGAGCGGGGTTTAAGCAATGACAGCTGAACACTTTGAACACATTTTGTTGCCTCCTCCGTGCCTTGTATGGAATAAAACAATCACCAGGGGTAGGAACGACACAGTACATTAAAGTGAAAGATTCTGAAAGTCCCATTAAAGACCTTTACATCAATGTCAGTTTCAATTGATTGCATTTAATGAGTGCAAATAAATAATGCAGGAAGGCCTGTATTAGCAAAGGAGAGAGAAAGCGAGAGAGAGAGTGTGTGTGTGTGTGTGTGTGTGAGAGAGAGAGAGAGAGAGAGAGAGAGAGAGAGAGAGAGAGAGAGAGAGAGAGCAGGGTGTTTGTTACTGGAAAGTTTAATGCCCTTGAATTGTAATGCCCCTCTTTAACAGTCATTGACGCAGGCGTCTCGTTGGTATTTCACCCAATGCCTTTACAGAGTTATCTTCCGCTCATCCCCCGTTTGCTGTTTTACAACCACAGGTATGACCCAGGACTAAAGCATTCTGTCAGAGCGCAATCAGACCAGCTGTCAATGGCAAAAAGATCCGTGGGGCGCCCTTTCCCTGACTGTCTTGCATGTCCAGGGAGCATTCCAGACGTCAGGGCAGGGATGGCTTGCACAACCGAGTTTCGTGGAGCTTCAGCCATAGTTCAGGCATGCAAGTCGGAGGTCTATGCGCTGCTGACGTAGGCCATCACACGGTGTGCTACACACACTAATCGCCCGACACATCTGTTCACAATTAAAATGTCCACGTCAACGAGGGTCGGGGGGAGGCATTGAAATGACCTGGGGTCAAAGTTAGGTTAGGTGCTCGTTGGATGAGGTGATGGGAAACGCGCCCACCTCCACCCCAACGGCCACCCCGGGTCTGCTTATCTGCGTCCAGAGTGGGATCGATGTGTGTGCGCTCGCTGCCTCCGAGTGTTCAAAGTTCTTAACAGACCCAGCCACGATCGACTGAATCGGAATCCCATTCATTTAATAAATGTTTGAGATGGATGGGTTTGTCTGGCTGAACGACGCTCCAATCGGCTGCGGCCACGTGCGTGTGCATCTCTGCAAGCAGCCGTCTGCATGTCACATTATGCCGATCGAACTCCTCACAACTAATGGGCTTTTCACAAGGCCGCGAGGGCCCCTTTTCTCCCTCTGTTGGTGAGCGTGCGGTGGTTTTTTGCTCATACCGCAGCGAAGCGTCGCAAATGAGCACAATTAACAGGTGAGTGCATCTCTGGCTGTATTGAAATGTGCTTTGTTGAAACGCTTTAAGAACAGAGTTTGATTATGGATGCGCTGATGCTGAAGGCAATCCTAGAAAGGGTAGCACCGCGATATCAGGGGTGTAGAGAAGCTGAAGGTCAAGTGAGGTGGCGTGCCCTTCATCGGTGTCGTTACATTGACACACCTTTGACCTCCGAATCTACCCCGTCTTTCGTTGTTTCATCATCCATCCCTGGAACTGACCAAAGAACCAAATCAAATCCCATTCGAGATCCCAAACACATCAAGAAAAATCACGCTGCAGTGGTACAATACGCTTCTTTATCAGATGAATAATATTGGACTTGCCCGCGCGTCTCTGTCTGGATGTGCCGCCATATGTATTCATACAGTAATTTCCTCTGCCCCCTTCTCCCCATGGAGTGGCGGCGACGCTGCATCGCGATTAGTTACGCTGGAGGCTGTGTCGCTCTCTCATTTCCACATAAATAACCGACTAGAATCTCGCCAAATTAACAAACACAGGCCAGGGCGTAATTTTGTATTGTGTTGCGCATCTAGCGTTATTCCACCCCAATGGGCCAAGTAGCACTGCATGCTCACTCTCCTTTTCCAAATCTCTCCCACTCTCACTCTTCTACTCGGAATCTTTTGATTAAACAAACCTGATTAGCCAAGCCACTTTCCGAATTCCAATTTTTATTCAAAAGAGACTCTTTCCCCCCCACACGGGTTGTCCCTCAAATAGAAAATTGGATGAAATGTGACAAGCTCATTTTTTTTTTTCGACAAAGCTTCCTGTTGCTGTACCCGGCGTCGTGACAGAAGGAAAGGCAAAAATAACTTCTAACCAATGAGAAGTTTTGTTGAAAGTCTTTTGAATTACATAAAACAGGTTACCTATTTACAGTTTTTTGGAATAACAGTACTCTTGTAGTATGTTTGTGTCAGTCAATAGTTGTATACTTGGTAAGGACAAGGACAAAACATCTTTGTTCTCTTGAGTTAAATTCTCTAAGTTTAAGTTTGAATCTGGGCCATAATTGGCATCAGTCTGTCATATCCAGCTATGTGGATGTGGAGCACAGTATGCATCCAGCCAAAACAGATGGAATCTTTCAGTATCTGAATCCCGTCTGTGAAAATGATTTATTTAAATATTATTCTGATATCATTATAATACAAACTGCTGCAATGTTCCAGTACAGAAGCCTCACACAGTACCAAACAAAAGAAAAATTACAATTCATCAAATCTTGACAGCTCAACAAACAGACAGGACTGCATTGAAATGGAATGTAATCAAAAGAAAACCAAATACATCTATTGTGGTGCTGAAATAATGTACGAGCATATAAAAGAGAAACAAAATCCGCTGTGTTGCCATTTCTGAAACAATATCCTTGGATGCAGAAATTGATAGTGCTGATCCAAAGTCAGAGTATTGTTTGTTTATTTATTTTCCTTCCAATGCTGAGATTCCAGTTCCTGTTAGTGATCCAACTTCCAAGAACATCCAATCGACTGATTCAAATGACAATCCATAAAATAATACATCCACTTTCAGCCGTTCCAACTCATTTTGCAGTGCCTCTGGTATCCATTGTATAATCCTAAAGTTTGACGAGCCTCTGTGTAGATGACTGTTGACATGTGAGTGCTGCCTTCGTAAAATCATGATTGTGGCACCCCCCCCCCCCACCACCACCCCCCACCCACCCACACACACACACACACAAACATTTATCAATAAAAGTTTGTTTTTGGAAATAAAAATCGCAATTGGATTTGTTAGCACTTAAAAATGAATACATGACAACATTGTTACAAATACAGAACATCACTGGTCTCTGCCTTAAACATCTGGATTAAAAAAGGTTACATGCTGATTATTTACTTTACAAGTTTTACACATCGTTCCGTTTCAAACAGGGATAAACTCAAGGCATTCATTTTACTGTGCACATTTCTCATTTCAATGCTATTCAGACTCGGGGAAACTCTCCTAAAGTATGACACTCAGGGTACAGTCCAAAAAAAAACTTGCTCCTTCCTCAAATCAAAACTTAACCAGGATAATCCTCGTCATATGACAGCCTGATCACAAAGCAACACGATCGATCTGAGGCCATCGAGCGGCGGCTCTCTGAGTGAGACGTTGGATTAACTGTCCAGAACATCTCCAAGACTTTTGAAGAGCGAGGATTAGACACATTTCACCCCCGTGTTTTCCACCATGGCAGATAGTTGCTGATCAGTACAAGTCGCTAGTCTGATCCCTTGGTATTACATGCTCTGTCAGCCATGAACCTGAGGCAACAGGTTTCATATTCCACTACAGGACTTGGAACAGAATTACAATATACAAGGGAATACTTTTCATTTTTTTCAATTTTTTTTTCCTTTTTTTTTTTTTTTTTTTTGCTTTCTCAGCAAAGCCAAATTAATGCCTAAAGAGAACAACTGGAACTGTGTTAGCTTCCCCTAGTTTTTGCTGCCAATACTGTACAGGTAACTGTCAATAGTTGTTTCATATAATTCACTATAAGGGCATGACAATGCCATGCTTTTTAGCAAGCCACTTTTGAAGAGCATAACAACTAGGATTTTTTTTCTCAAAGAATTTGAGTAAGAAATGATGGTGTACATGTGCAAAGGGGTCAATGTCTGAAAGAAAATCAGTGCCTTTCACTTGTCCGTCACTAATGGATATGGCTGGTGCCACTCTCTTTGGTTGCATGGTACATTTTACAATGGACACATCTTTTGGCTAGGACACACAGTTTGTTTTCGAGGCAATTCAGTTCGTTCTGAGAGAAGTGTTATTCTGTCTTTCCATGATAAGTAATTTCTTGGCTGTGTATTATGTTGCTTATATTGCATTTTCCCTGGACTCTGTACAGGGGCAAAATATCTGTCTGTAGTGCCTCAAGACGTTCCCTGTGTATCGCTGCCTTTGGTTCTAAATAATACTGTTTTTCTATTAACTTTGATCAGCAGAAACAACTCATAGTTTCTGCATCTGTACGCATCAAACATGGGCAATTATTATGAATTATGGTCACAGGTCTTTCTGCTTTAAAGCTCACCGTGAGGAGAGATGTTTATTTTATTATAATTGTCTTGATAAGATAATGTCAATAAAGGAATTGACCGTGTTTTCAATCTCTAATGAATATGAATATCAATATACATAACAACGCATGACAAACTGCCTGTGTATTCCAATTTGTTTCAGCAGATTGTCAATGCTTCTATGAGTCTGAAGAGTGTCCGAAGCTGTAATCTAAAGAGTGTCCTTAAAGGTGATCGTTGACTCAGAAGTGCTTATCACTTATCTGAAATAAACCAATTGTCCAAGCAAGATTTGCCGTTTCTCTGTTATCACGTTCCAGGGATAAAATTAAGCCAATGTGAGTTTCTTTTTTCTTTTCTGAACTATCATGGCAAAGAGCATTGCCATTACTCATTGCGTCTGACTGCTCACTCATCCTTTCAAACACTGTAATACACTTGGATATTGAAGCAGCAAACGAGGCATGACATTTTTAAATGGTACTGCTGTGTACAATATTAGTGCAGCTTGATTTTAAATTAATGGTCTGCTGGCCTGTTCCCACATTAGAATTTTAAATATTTATGATTCATAAAGTGTGATGCTTGTTTTGTTCCCTTTTAGGTACATTATGCAAATTGTAATATTTTCAGTGGAAGTGACAGATAAACCAAAATGAACTGCAGGAGTCAAACATATTACTAACAGCCAGAGAAGACAGACATTATAAAATGATATGTCGTTGGTTTGTCCTTAGTTAGTAAGCCAACTAGTTGGCAGACTTTGTTTTCTTTTTCAAGTCTAATACTTTGAAAAGGAGCAGAGTACCTTTGCACAATGTAGTTTCATGATCAACATGGTGAGTGTAAGCTATACATACAAGCTATAGTTCCATGTGTTTGAAATAAAACAATATACTCATATATTTATATATTACACAAATATAGATTCTTCTTTTTTATCTTTGCATTTAGCAATGACACATTAAATGGAACTGCAAGAAACCAAGATTAAGTCCTGTCCGTGTAAGATATCCAACGAGACACTGCCAGTAGTTTCCTCTTTCTTATTATTTCTTCTTATTACAGTTGGAAGGGAGGGGTAGATCCATTGTTTGGGCGGCCATGTTTTCAATGTGGCTGTGGTACACAGTGGCTAATCAGGTGGTGTTCGGTGCAGACTAGTACGACTAAATGAGGGCCAACTGTGCTGTCCGCTTCATGGATAATAACAGGTATATTTTTCTTCTGGTTCTCTTTTAGAGGTGAGTGCGAAATTTTCGGGAGATTCAAGTGAGTTTCTTGAAACTATAGCAAAGCATCCCTTGCCAATCCATAGGCCAGAAGAAGGACTGGCAGCACGGAGCTTGCTGTTATTCTTGAACCTGGAAAAGAACGTGGAAAGTGTGAGACATGATGAGTTTCTTACTAATTGCAGATT
This sequence comes from Galaxias olidus, assembly GCA_026901105.3. Taxonomy (NCBI): domain Eukaryota; kingdom Metazoa; phylum Chordata; class Actinopteri; order Galaxiiformes; family Galaxiidae; genus Galaxias; species Galaxias olidus. The sequence goes on along the minus strand of JAPMUY010008251.1, from coordinate 645,377 downwards.
ATATGCAAAAGTTGTAGGGCAAGTAACACCCTCATTAAAACATGATTCATGTCAGCAGCTGTTATTGGTTGTGTAACTTTATAAATATTATGTAGTATATATGGCAATATGCAACTAATGAATAGGTTTGTATTAACCCTCCTATCATCTTTGGGGTCAGTTTGACCCCCAGTTGTTTTAGCTGTATAAAACAATATATGAAATGTGAAGAATTTAGACATATTTGTTCCGGGGGTCGTAGCTGATATTTGGGTCACCAATACTTCCCCAAGCTTTGGGGCCCTAACTTAACAGAACCATGCATTCAGTATAGTTCACACCACATGGTGGAGGAGAACACATCATTCCTACTATAACTTTAAAATCGTATAAGTGGGGCTAGGGGGAGTTATGTTTTATTTATACACATATTTAGGTAGTCCACAAAGAGATGTAAAATATCTAACACATAAACCTGGCTAACAATTTCAATGACAATCATTTCATGAAGGTTTAAATTGCCGGGGTCAAATTGACTCCAAGGACAAAGGACGTTAGTACATTTGAAGATAGCCGGAAGGTTGAAAGGAAACGTGCTTGACTTTATATTCAGTGTGATGATTAGATATTATTACATATGTTATTTATACTGCTCACATGTAACGTTATGTAAGCTGTACTGAAGGTTGGCAAAATAATCTGTACATGAACTAAAATATGCATCAAAATTCATTAAATATGTACAATGTAGCCTGAAAGGGAAGAAGCAAACATCGTCATGTGTGAGTATCCAATTCAAACACATTTCCTCACCAAACGCCCAGAGAAATGACAATGGAATCTTTCGCTGAAGTGAAAGGAAGAACAAACTGTCTTTGAACTAGTCTGAAAATGATTTACATGGGCAGCTACTATTGCCCCTAAACTTGCCAAGCTGCTGCATGGCCCTGAGGCAGGGCTGGCTGAATTTTGAACCGCTCCCCAACAGCTGACGAGTGTGATAGTGAAAAAGCAGCTTGGATGACTGGATGGGAGTTCTTTTTGGTGTAGTTGTGTCTCGGGGACATTGTCCTTGAATTGATTTTTGAGTGAGCGTGAGAGGACAGCATATGTATCAATGACAGTGGCTATGCAGTCTCGGGAAAGTAAAAAAGAGAATTAATTTTTTGAATGCAAAATTGTCAAAGGGAAACGCTGTGAAATGTACGATAATGAGTTATGACTTCAAGGAAACACAAGAAGTATTTCAGCAGCGACGCTTCGTTTTTGACACCCACGCCTCACCCCTCCACACAGCCCTCTGAAATGACTCTAACGTACAGAACACAGACAGACAGAATAACGGCAAAATCCATGACAATTGGATTCTCTGCTGAAGTAGTGATGCAGTGTACCTGCAAAGACCCAAGGAAACACACGGCAAGTGGATAAGGAGGGGGGGGGGGGGGGGGGGGGTTCGGAAAGAAGGACTAAGATGTAACCCCCAGAAACACGACAGCGTCCGGGAAATGGGAAATGAAATATTCACTAAATCACACTGACATTTACTGGATGCCTCCGTCAGACCAAGCACAGCAATGTTCTAAGAGCGGAATCGTCAGGGGAAACTTTCTTTGGGCCACGCTCAATATCGTCTGTGGTGGTGGTGGAGGACGAGAGAAGAGACAGAGATAGAGAGAGAGGGGGGGGGGATAGATAGAGGGAGGCTAGAGAGAGTAGAGAGAGAGAGAGAGGAGATGGGGGGTGGAGGTGGGGGGCTGTGACCCTCTGTTCCTCCCTGCCAGATCTCATTTGGCCCAGGGTGATCTAGAGAACAGGAGGACCACAGAGGAGCAGCAATCAAGCTAGGCCAAAACATCCTCCGCATGGAGAATAATTAATCAGCACCCAGCAAGCCAGGAGGAGAAAGAAAGAAAGATAGAGGAGAGATAGAGAGTCCGTGAGAGAGCAAAAGCAGAGTGAGGTAGAGGGAGAGAGTGCCAGGGGTGGAGAGAGAGGGACTGTGAGAGAGGGAGCGAGATAAAAAGAGGGTGAGTGGGAAGCACTGTGGACTGCACTACCAATGAAGAGATTCGGCCTGGCCTTGCTTCCCAGACTCACAATGATCAGCAATCATTTCAGTGCTAATTAAACTGCTAGTGTGGGGGGTAGCAGAAATATGACTACAGAGGTTGCCATTAGAAATGACAGCCTCATAACATATACAGTATATATATATATATATATATATATATATATATATATATATATATATATATATATATATATCTGTCTCTATCTATGTGATAGGCCTGCATACATTTTTATCTAAATTTGGAAATGCTGTCTGTAACATCTTATCAATCCTTTTATCTATCGGATCAACCTAATATCAAATAGACACATAAATTACAAGTTTGCATATGCTACTTTCTATTACATATGAAGATTTGACTGAAAAGGATGTTCATCTTTCACTTGTGGTTAGTATTTTAAATGGCAAAAATAACGTTTTATTACATACGCACCACCGACGACACATGACAAAAACATCTCATGCATAACCAACAGCGCACGTTCACGCTGTCACGCTTTGTCTGACAGTTGGCCCAAACACTTACCCCCAGTGGAACAGAGCTTTTCTGTGTGGAATATAGGCCGGCGCAGCTAGACTAGTGGGCCCTGGGGGAACGAGGTGGATCACCCAGGCCTTCTGCCTCATCCTCACGCTGGCTCTGTGCCAGATCTGTCTATTTCCCTGATCTCCGGGGCTAATGCCCTGCGACTCGCTAGCTGACTGGCCGGCTGGCTGGCGGACTGGCTGACCGACTGGCTTGTTGACTTGGTGTCTGACCAGGATGGCTGGGCTGACTGACCGAGTGCAGCTACGTAGCTACGCAGCTACCATAGTTACGTAATCGTCCAGGTAGCTGGTTGCCTACGGTAACTAAAGATGTGAGAGGAAGGGTGAACTAAAGCTCTGACTGTTTGGCTGACTAGCTCTTTGGCCTCGAGGATGATTGATTGGCTGGCTAGCTGGCTGGCAGGCTTACTTGCTGGCTTGTTGGCTGACGCTCTGGCTGACTTATTACTTGGCTGGGTGTCTTGCTGGCTGGCTGGCTGGCTGAGTGGGTGGCTTTGGGCAAATTGACAAATATGGAAATTCAGTCTGACATGTATAACATATCCCTTGGGTGGAGCATGGAGTATTGCGATGGGTTCCATCATGTTTCGCTAATGCCTTGGTCGGTCTCCCCCACCAGTGTGCTGGCCTAACTGTCACTCTGTGGGTTGTCAAATTATTTGTTTGGGGGAAAGATTTGGCCCAATGGATTAGCGGGCCCTGTGTCATTAGTATAAGGGACTTATTCAATTTGTTCAAATATGTCAGGCGATATAATCAATTTGACCCAGGACTGATGAGTCTCCGCATGGCTAAGACACATTCGTTTGGGATTGTTTTTTCTCCCCAAGGCTGTTGCCCATATTCTATGCATATGCTGTTTGTTCATTAAAGCTGCGTTGTTTTGCCCTTTTCTGTACAGTCCATTTGAATTACACTAGGTGCTTTGCTATGGTTGTCATACTACATACGTAGCCACGAGAGGCTCAGACCACTGGTACTCTCTCCGGGTTCCACCCTATCCTTTACATGACCAGGTTGGCTGACAGAGAACTTGTTAGTATTCCAAAAACAAAGTTGGGTTTGGCCTTTTGGTTGGGGGGCGAAGGGGGGGGGACCTTCGGCTCCGGGGACTTCTCTTTGTGTATTCTGCTGCGGTCACCTCGGCGTTCGGAGAAAACAACAGTGCCAGAACCAATGTAGGCGAAGCCGTGATGTAACAACAGCTGACACCCTGCTCTGGAGGTACTCAAAACGGCCCTCCTCCTCCTCCTCCTCCTCCTCCTCCTCCTCTTTCTCTTCTCCTCCTCCTCCTCCCCTGCAGCAGCAGCAGCAGCAGCGCGACGACCAGCCACTGTACGGCCGCCCCTTTCCTCCCCCCGCCCCCGTCACCCGCCCACCCATCCGCTCGCCCAGCACACAGCCCCGGCTGTTTACAAACGCACCGACGCAGGACGAGAAGACACTGGATCTGCACTCTCGCAGGTTTAATTTCACCCCTGACGTTTACCCATTGTTGCTCATCAGCCTCAAACCCCTGCTGCATTACCCATAATAGAAGTCGGCGCCCCCAGCCGTAATGCTCTCCCTGTTCCACTGAAGGTAGGGCCCCGCAAGAGCGGCTGTAGGAGCCGCATTTATCAGTGTCACACACACCACACAGAGAATTCTCTGCAACACAGTTGTCAGCATAATTTGGTCGCTTCATAATCTCTCTCGCCGCAGCCTTGGGGATTATTCAACTTTTCCCCTCATATTCAGTTGTAAGTAATATATCTCATCCTTTGTTGCTTCGGGGGGCATTTGGACTATCTGCACAGATGAATGGTTGTACATTTGAACTAGCTGACCAGCAGAGAAATGATGGACAACAGAACATAAAATGCAGACAGGGCCACAGTAAAAAATAAATAAATAAACGGAGTAAGCGGATGGACAGACAAACTAAATGCCAAGCAGAAGACAGCGATGCGCATGAAATGTGTTGACTGTTCAACCCCAGCAGTTCTTTCACTGGCGGAAATGATATAATCATTTACTAACAAAAGAACGTTGCATGAAACAACACTAGTGTAATGCTAAATAATAGTCTTGTAAAGTCATGACTTGACAAACCTTCCCAATGTTCAAAATAAAATTGGCCTTGTGCAGACAGACAAGACACTATGATAGAACGCCGGGAAGGTAGACATAGAAAGTGAGTGCAGATTTCAGGAAAGATCTTCGATAGACAGAGACACCAAGCACATTTTAATGACTTATTCTGAAACTCCAAAAACAATACACATAGCGAGACCAACATAATATGGTGACACATGAAAGGGAAGCCATTCTATAGGTTGATCAACCAGAACATTGTAACACGACATTTTACCAGCGCGGAGCCAGTCTGTGATCTTCTCAATTGCTATTTTGACAGTTACTACCTTGTGGCTATGTGTCTACGTGATCCAGTAGTAGCAAGCAGACACATTTCTGCAGTGAGTGAAAAAAAGGTGTTTTAACCATCGTGTAAAAGCTTGGCTTCATTTTCCTGGCACTTTTACTTACAAAAAAAAATACATTATTCAACGTCTTCTGGGTGTTCACTTGACTGTCTGACAAAGGCATTTGGTTTCCACACAATGTTATAATAAATGTAGAAACTTGGTGAAGACAAACTTTCTGAAACTCCCAGAGATCCTTCACGAGTTTGCCTCTGCCATCATTTGTTTTGATAGCGTTTTAGATTGAGAAAGTGCATCATGGCTATGCTTTATCGTCCATAGGATTATGAATGGTGTTGGGCTGTGAGTTTAACTGTCCTAGATGGGTATGATCAATTTACAGTACACTGTAGACCTGGCATGCACCTGCTCCATTCTGACCCAGATATTTCTAGGTTACCCTCTGCTTCAAAACAAAGTTTTTACAAACTAGGGTGGAGGAGGAAACACGCCAAGGATGTTGAGTTAGAAGAGTAATGATGCTGGTCTATTTTCTCACAGCTTCTATGCTTTTAATTGTTTATGTAATAAATCCAGAACACAACCTACTTTGTTTCCCGTTCAAAATTAGCCCCTTCCAGACTTTGGGGTTTAATTGGAGATGCATCCTGAATTTAAAAACAATACAAAAACAGCACCAAACCCGAGCAGAAGTGAAAGCTAGAAAGGTGTGCTGCTGACCTGAGCCTGAGTTGTGTGCGGCTTCCTTGGAGGAGGACGTGTGGGTGCTGGAGGTGGCTCCAGCCCGCTGGTCGGAGCTCATGCTGTCCTGGCCTGGCGACGAGCTGTTCTTTCGGGGCTTCTTGTCCGTCAGGTGGAGCGGGGAGCTCTTCTTGTTGGAGGCTGGAGGCGCCGGTCGGCTCCGAGGTCGGACGGTGGCGTTCACCTTCAGGTACGCCTGGGCCTTGTATTCCACGATCTCGCCGTAGTTGGCCCGCGTCACCCGGCACTCATACAGACCCTCGTCGCTCTTCCCGACTCTGGAGATCTGAAGCTTGTGAGAGATGTCATTCCCTTGGACCTTCACCGTCTGTGAGAGGAGCAAGCAATGATATGACACAACAATATGCTTTTGATAAAGTGCAATCATCTTTTGAACAACGTAATATGCGGTTGTTATGCTATTATGCTGTGTTTTCTCAATAGTTCCATTTGCAATAGTTATTAGTCAATAGCTGTATTATATTTAAATACAACTGTGGTTGTATACTATGGATTTGGCACTGTTGCCAGTCTACTCTGTCCAACTTACGCTTATTTTTGTCCCTTCGTCATCGTCCGGATCTGGCTCGGGTATCATTTCCATCTAGAAACAGGTACAGGCAGCGAAAGAGAGAGATAGGTGAGTAAAGCGACAGAGTGAGAGAAGAGCATGCATGAAGTGACAGCAATAAGCTATAGCTCTCAAAGAGAGTGCAATTTTAAGGAAATGTTTTGAAGGACCAGATTTATTTTTACACAAGTCTGGCTTTTGGAGCGACTGAAACGAAAATAGTACGACAGCCTCTGGCATTCCTAAATGTGGAGCACTCCAAGGTACACTTCGCAAATGCAACATTGGTCGTCGATAGCCATGAATCTTTGATGGCGGCATCAATAAACAGTTTGTGTCTTGGGGATGGAAAAAAAAAGCAGCTGTGTCGTTCAATTTCTGACCTCTTAAAATGAACTCTCTAGGAAGGTCACTCCTGTTATCCATTCAAGTGAGCTGGAATCCCTAAGGCTTAGGAACATAATTGATTAAGGAAAATCATCTCGATCACAATAAAAAAAACAAAGCCCCCCCCCCCCCCCCAAATAAAACAATGGCACACAAATTACACTTCCAGGTCTCCGTCAATCTCTCCCAATTAAAGCAACGTCCGTCATAAAAGGCTTACGAGCGATACTAAACCCTCCCGGGGCTGAGAACAGCTTTTCAAAGGAGAAAGTCACAAAAATGTCAGCGCACAAGAGCCATCAAACAGCGCCATAGCTCTCAGAGTGGCGACACGTCCCCGTTCCTGCTCTGGTGGTATTATTCTGGCACAGCGGAACACACTCAGCCCAAACCCCACATCATGGACTGGCCATTGATTTTAGAGGGTATGATTTATTTATCCTACAGCTGATGCCAAATGGACTTATGCCGGAAAAAGAAAAGCACCGCTGACTGCTAAACTAAAATGGTCAAGTTGCGCTCGGGAGAGTGCGACAAACACAGGGAGAGAGAGAGAGAGAGAGAGAGAGAGAGAGAGAGAGAGAGAGAGAGAGAGAGAGAGAGAGAGGGGGGGGGGGGCTTTCTTGTGTGAGAAACACCTCCAGAGGAGATGAAAGCTTCCGGCTCCACAGGAGCTCCAAAATAAAGGGCAGGGAAGGAACAGTCCAGCATGGTAAAAAAAAAAAAAAGAAGAAAAAAAAATGTATGAACCGGTCCGTTTTCTGTCAAGTGCCATCATTACCTATGAGAGCCCAGTGCTTACGCTGGAAAAACACTCTGCCAGACGTGATTAATGAACAGAATCAGGAGCTGTGCCTCTCCCTGTCCCCCACGATGCAAGAGAGTCTAGCGAACATTCTTGCTTCTTTCACTCGGGGATCTTTATCCCTCTTTTGTTATTGCCAAAAAACTGCTCTGAATTGTTGAGCGGGATTAATTGTTTTAAATCCTGGCATGGAATTGTTCCCAAGTCATCAATCCCTCTCACGCTTTTCACAAACTTCCCAGTAGTTTTATTGGCTTCTAAGCAAGTCAATATAAGTCAAGTGAGAAGTATAAACTGCAGCGGGGAATGTTGGCGTCTCAACACATGCTGGTCCAAGTAAACAGTGAACCCATTTATAAGAGACACAGAGGCATGTTAGCAGCATAGACTGACTGACTATACAGAGGCCTGGAAGTCTACTGCTTAACGCTAAAGAAGTGCTAATATATGGTGTCAGAATGACTAAAGAACAAATGTCCGATTTTGTCACGGAAACGGTACATTTTGGCCGCAAATTGTGTGTTTTATCAAATAGCTTATAATATGGACTTTAATGTGTTCACATTGTTTTCCTGTATTTACATGTTTAATCAATCGGGCTGAATGTTTTAATATCTTTCAGCCGATGTAATGTTATACATTTTAGATGTCACTATGTAAATTATCCCAACATTTACGCCATCGGACTCAACACAGGTCTGTATCAGCTGTTCAATCTTAACCCGGGCTTTCGTTTAGGCGCATGGGCAGATGCATAAAAACAGATTTACAATGGACCAAAGCCTCAAGGACCTCTACTTGTCTAACTCATCCACTCGCGTCCATCCGTTCACTTTTATAGCACGCTTTATCCAAATTGGCTGCCTCCAATTTACAATCACTCTGCAAATTATTGGAGGCGGAGGGCATTTTAACAGTGTAGGCCTATTACTCATCTACCACTGTAGGAATGCAATTAACTTAATTGTGACATAATGAATTTCCAATATTAATTCAGAATCCAAGCGTTTATCATCAACTCCAATAGACATTACAGGCAATGTTATAGTCCGACACCGTCTGTAGTTTGAGCTTTTACTGCCACTGACATGAGTTGATTTAAGGATGAGGGAAGGAATTCCCACTATAGCTGGAATATTGGAACCTTGTTAAAATGCCTTCACTCATGTTCCTCTTTCTGTCATCGGGAAGGACACTTCTGAACTGAACTTGTATTGTCAAATCGAGCAGTGTTCCCCAGAATGAGTTTTGAGTTTCAGACAGTGACGCCGAAGTTTTCAGTGACACTGGGACACAAATCCCCATTATTTTCCCATTTATATTTCATTTCATTTCAAGAGTGCCTTCAGCGTCGAAACCTGCAGCCATTTGCGGGTATCACAATTTCAATCTCTTATCTCTTTATTGCAAAACCCTTCCACCATGACACCCTGCCATTCTTCACGCAAACCCCAAATTGACTTCTTGTAAAATGTGTCCTGCAATTATTGTGCATATCTAAAGGGTTCTCCACGCTCCCTGCAACTAAATTAATGTCACTTGAAGAAGAAAGGTATAATTTAGGTTGAAATATAAGCTTTGCCACTCCCAGGCCTGCTATTATGGCCTGTAATGTTTTATTGTGATGGGGCAGAATGTAATAAGATTGTCAACCTGACCCCTGATGATATCAGGTATGCCCTCTCAATGGATGTTTACGCTGCTGCTTATTAAAACAGATCCATGATAAGCACGCGCCCATTCCGCTTTGATATTGTACAAAGGAGTTCATGTTCAATACGTGTGTCCCTGCATTTATCATGGGGAGGTCAACATACCATTGTTCAATATTGTAATACTTGCACATGCAACTAGGTAAGCTTGTCCCCAGGTCACATTAGAATTTCAAATGTGTCTCTTTTTGAATTTCCACTGACTGCTAGCTGGGACTGCTGTAATTAGAAAGCAGTGCAATGGGTCATACTCTCTGGTTCCAGACTCCAATTCTCAACGTTACGTTTAGATTGGCAAACTGTGCTGCACCAGAACCAGCCACAACCATTTTGTGTTTTCCAATAATGCTATTAACGTATTAGTGTAATTGATTGTTAATGATTATAGTTTTTTAGCAACAACAGTCAAATTAAACCTCCACTGTAGTACCTGCGAGTCTGAACAACCCATTGTAATCTGAGTTAAACTATCAATTAGGAATTAACAAACAAAATCAGCCTTGTTACCAACTAAATTAATTACATAGCGCTATTGTTAATTAACTGCATTATTGAGGCCTGATCGTTGTACTTGTTATTACAATGCAGTAAATGTCAAAAATCCCTCAACCAGTGTGACGAATGTATTTAGTGATAAGCCACCATGTCTAAAATGGCTGCCAGCATGTAAATCATTGTTGGGACCTTCCATTTGGTGCAGGACAGTGTTGTTACCATATAGAGAACTGTATATGCACACATTGTCAGTTTAGAATTGTTTACTCTTCCGTTCCTTGTGTGTGTTATTTCCAGTTCACTTAACTGTGTGCTGCATATTCAGTAGGCCTATATGGCTAATGACCTAAAACTCCATACAGTGACATCTACAGGCCACAAAGCTAAAACCAAACATCGGGCCAAACTGCAAAATACAAAGAAAACAAATCAACAGAACACACATGATAGACCACACGAATACCTGTTTACGTTAAAGCTGTTCCACTGAATCATTTGTTTCAGAGGGAATTTGTATTCCTGAAAATCTAACCTTTAACCTTTGTTTAAATAAGACAAAATCCATAAGGAAGTTACCAAACCATACAACAATTCACAATAACCAAATATCTCACTTTTGCTAGAGAACAAAACATACACCGACAACCTAAAAAATTTAGTAGTAAGTTACTCTTAACTCAACAGTCATTATTTTGAAGAACATTTTGCCTTATATTTAGCCACATGGTTCCCATAGAAAGCCATGTGTTCCAGTCCATTCCAGGCAATTTAATCACAGTACTGTACGCAATAGCTGAAGATACAAGCATTGTCCTAACATCACTTTTGCAATAACAAAATACAGAGTTCGCTGTGATACACTTAAATAACACAGTGCACCCTGCTCAAGTGCTCAGTAATTACAAACCCCACTGACTCTTCCATGTTTGCTAGAGACGTAATGGCCTAAACTGTGTCGTGAAAGCTAATTATAGCCACTGCCAGACCCTATTTAATATGGTACTCTGAAGGCAAAAGGCTCCTGCATCTGTTCCAACTCATACAGAGTAAGCATACCCTTGTCTGGCTACTGTAACTAAGGCAGCCTGCGAGGAGTGCATTCAGTCCTGGAGTCTGGAGGAGCAAGAACAAGCAGACTACTACAAGGTACTGTTCTGAAACGCCTACGGCCATAATGGCGTTTCTTTGCTTACCGCCCACACACCTTGAAAAGCCACAGTATGTTTTTCTCACTGTTTAAGAGCATCCGGCAGTGGGAGAGTTCTGAGAGCTCTGTTCCTGGAGTCCACCATCACATCACCGCTTTTCACCCCAAAAATAGCACTCAATAGTTTTGAGTTCCTTCCTTTAAGTGATTATCTGAGTATCCTAACCTTTGAAACAATTTGAAATAATGCCCTGCAACGTGAACCACACTATTACCAAAAAATACCTTGAAAATTGCACCCTGACACGGAAACCCATTGAAAGTCGTCGTTTTTGAAAGCCATCATTTCATGTAGGACCCGAGTAGGCCCGGAGTTAGACCCATCAAAGAGACGGCCAATTCGGTTTCTTTGTTCGAGTGTTAAAACAGATACCTGGCCTTTTCAGGACCCGCACGGAGACAAGGTCGGAGACAAAGCTGGTGAAAACTTGCCACTTGACTTAAACAAAAGCTCGCTCGGAGACTTCATGATAAATCATAATTGATTGAGCAGCATCAGTGTAAGTCTGGCACACTCTAGAGATGGCTAGACTGTGATAAAAAAAATGAGGAGAAAACATGCAGAGAGTCTCAAAGAAGACGGCCGAGTAAAATGTCAATTCGGCTAGATCATTACAAGAATGGCAAACAACCGGGATCCTATTGAAAAATGTGTCTCATCGAGGATTTTGAAGTGACATTTTGGGGAGAATACTCAATCATGACAGATTTAGTCAGGCCTTAAAATCAAGCTTTTCAGGCTCAGCTGCCATCCATTTTTGTGGCTCACTACTTCTGCAAGGAATATCAATTCCTCTCCTCTCCTCTCCTCTCCTCTCCTCTTCTCTGCTCTCCAAGTCCCCAAATCGAGGACCCAAACTTTAATCTAAATCATAAACAGCTTTAACATATTCTTTTGGATAGATGAGGTGTGCTGTGGTACGATATTTCCAGGAAGACACGATGAAAGTTAGAAAAAAACACGCCAATATAGCGAACATGAAAATGCAGTGTTCAGGTGAATTGTTAAGTTTGACAGGGACACTCTGAAATAACAGGGGAGTATGGGAGTTCTTCTACAGAGAGAGAGATGCACCAAGGGACCCATAAAAAGAAAACTGCAAACAAAAATGAACAAGATTTCCTCTGCATTTACAAAGAAAATCTCTCTCTCTCTCTCTCTCTCTCTCTCTCTCTCTCTCTCTCTCTCTCTCTCTCTCTCTCTCTCTCTCTCAAGCTCCACCTCACTCCCTGTCTCGCCATTTCACTCTCTCTCTCCTTGGTTTTCTCCACCTCTGTCATACGGTTGCTCAGTTTTCCTACATATCGATGTGACTCGTTAGACCTCACTTTCCCTATACCTCTCAACTTGCCTCCCCACCTCTCTCTCGCCCTTGTTGCTCAACATCTGTGACCCTCACGCTCTCAACCTTGCACGCCATGCCTCCCATTGGATTGCTTTGAAAGGACGTTTGTTACATTCAGGTAAAATAATCGTGCTAATTATGCCGCTCTTACATAAATATGCACAGTGCGGTAACATGGTAAGATATTATCCAATATGACAGCAACTAATTGGCACATCAATCAAAGGCTGAATATCATTTTCACAATTTCACAGTCAAAAAACCTAGATTAATGTCCTATTTCAGTGAGAAATGACTAATACCATATCTATTTTGAGGTAAGCCCAATGCATTTGCTCCTTCTGTCTTCCACCAATATCATTAATTTGAATAGTTTGGAATACAAGTGCATGCTGAGTTTGTCTATTGGATATGATAAACATATTGCTAGATTTTTTCTTTAACAGTACACTAGCAGATTAGTGTCCAAACAAATCCAAATATGTTTTTTTTTTGCGAAATCCTAAATTTCCTACATAGTTTTTAATTTACACCACGTCCCCTATGAAAATAAATTAACATTATGACATGATAAAGTAGATAAACATCAAGATAAACAAATGCAAAGCAATGACCTTCAAACCATTACCAAAGTAACAAAGTAGGGGTGTAATTATGCAATTCCATCCGTTTCAAACTCCTCAAATAAAATATTCTGATATTCTTCAAAGCCATATAATTTAATACTTGCTTTGGAGTTTGAAGTGAAGCCTTTTTTTCCCCTTTCTGGCTTGCAATACATGGTGAAGGTGTGTGGTGCATTATTGAAGCGCCGTGCTTCACTGGATGCTTTGATTCTAAATGCAATGGACCTCTTTCAGGCAATAGCAAGTTAGGAGAAGAAAGGGGGAGCTGAAGGGAGACAGAGAGAGTGACTTTCACTACAAAACATTTTCTCCCGAGGATCCATGCTGGCTTTGAAGCCTTTGTCCCTCACCTCAGAATTATGAAATTATTTTATGAAGAACTATAAAAACAGAGCAATGAGACGCGAAAGGAGACTGAAAACATACTGGAAATCTCAGCTGTTGCGGGAAAGATCATAAAGTGATTCATCTAAAAAGTTTGACCCCTCGAGAATTCTACCTGTTCCAGTATTCATGATACTTTAGCGTAGTCTATACTGAATAAATTCCGTTTCACTAAAAGTCATATCAGGTTCATAATATCTCACTTTGAATTGTGCTTTGATAAAAGTAACTTCTGCAGGATCTTTTTTTTTTTTTTTCATAAAATGCATTACCCACTCTGTTGTTTGTAACAGAGTAACCACTTCCTTTATTTTCTGTAGAAGAAAAACTCACACAGTGCTAATCTATTATGTAAGACACCAATGCCATAACCTGTCACAATTTTCAGCACAGAAATGTGTGGGCGTTTGATGTCCATCACACAACAGCTGGCATACAAAAGAGAAAGGCACTGCATTGCAGATGTCACCGATTCTTAGAATATAAATATGTCTGCACAATAGTTCAAAACCATAGATTCTCTATTCAACTGTCTGTTCCATTTAGACTTTCTAAGTCACATTGGACTAACGGCAAATGAATAAACATTTATACTTTGTATTTATGTTCTAAACTTTGTTGCAATTTAAATTTCAAACGTTGTAATTTTATTAAGTATATTGTAAACAAGATGCTGGTTTACAATCACTTGGATCAGCTTAGAGAGTCTAATTTGATTTGGGATAAATGTACTACCCTGGAGATATAGTTTCAATATTTTCAAGTGGCTGATGTTTGTCGTCACTCATACAACATTCAGCACCTGTAGCTAAGTATGTATATTACAATTGAGTATGCATGTTGCGGTCTTGTCCTACAGTTAGCGTCCTGTATTTCACCTCTTAAAATCGAAAGACATCTGGAGAAATCACTTTAACGTTCCAAGTATGATGCCAAGCTTGAATCACTGGCTTTGGGGCCTGAGGGAGCTTTACGTAAGGAAGTTGGCAGTGAGGCTCGCCATTTATACTCTGCCCAGGTGCAGCCTGCGTGATTGATAGGTTCAACCTCAAACAGATATCAGCTCAGGCCATGTGATTGACAGCTCGAAATGACTTATTTCACTCAGCCAAAGTGGTTTCTGTCTGCTTCCAGCTGAGAGCACAGAATCAGAAGATTCTCGCTCTCTTTTTACCCTCCTCTTCAAAAGTATATGTTACTCTCACATTGTCATTGACCCAGGAGTTTCCAGACAGCTGAGAAACTATCGGCTCGTCTTCTAGAGGCTAGGGAAAGGTGAGGCGACGGTGTCTGCAGACCTCTCCGTGCGAGTCCGCCAACATACCGCAGCGTGTTACTTGCCCGGGCAGCGACCAATTCAACTTCAATTACAAAGTCTCGCTTTTTATCTGGCAACAGGCCTTTTGATTTTCTCAGTGTGGACGTGCACGCCATGCCATGTTTACGCGACACGCCATACCACTGAAATGTTAGCTATGAGAAGAGTTGCCATGCTGTCCTCCTGGTTTGTATAAGTGGCGCTACAGATAATCCCTCAGTAAATAAACTGCACCATCACTGGGAGTCTAATTAGAAGCTTAAATCCAAAACCCTTGTTGCTCTTCCCCGTCTCAAATGCACCATGGAAAATTGCCTAAATGTGAATCCAACTGTTACACAAGCTTGTAACCGCTGTTCTGCTTTTTACCCTTGTTCTTTGGCTGCTCCCTAGTCAGTCATTGTGTTTGCCATGGTTACTTGGCTGTTGGCTTGTGTTGGAGACTGTGCTGTGTGGATGTTTTGTGGTGTCCGTAAAAATCGCAGCGCATGATGTTTGGTTGTATATTGTATATGCATATCACTATCTAACAACTTAGTGGAGTATTAACTCTTCTTTTGAGTATTACAAGTCAGCGTATGAAAGCATTTCTCCCATCAGTCTGACCCCCCCCAAAAAACAAAAAAAATGACGATAAAGGAAACACTTTGTGTGGCTTAACCCAATACTGAACACCATCAAAGTCTGAAATATGACCCTTTGGCCCTGGACTGTCCCCGATCGATAAAAAGATTATTGGCCTTGGCAACACATGAGTAGATATCAGTGTGTGATCAGTGTCATAACGACTCTCCAGCAACAATACATAATGTGTAATATCCTCTGACCAACCGCCATCCAGCCGACGGAGAACCAAGCAATTAAAGGCAGAATCAATGGGCTGAATCAAAACAGGGTGACAGCTCCATTATCCACGGATATAGGAAGACCATGTCGGAGATCTCTCTCTCTTTCTCTCTCTCTCTCTCTCTCTCTCTCTCTCTCTCTCTCTCTCTCTCTCTCTCTCTCTCTCTCTCTCTCTCTCTCTCTCTCTCTCTCTCTCTCTCTCTCTCTCTCTCTCTCTCTCACTCTCTCTGTCTATCTCGGGGCCTGTGCTTTTGTGTCTCTTCCTCTCTCTCTTCCTTGCTCTTTCTTTTTGACTCTCTCTCTCTCTCACACACACACACACACACACACACACAGACTTTTTCCTTATCGCAAGCCCCCACCAAACCCCTACCCCTCCGCCCACACCCCGACCAACTCTGTCACAGCAGCAGAGCCCTTTCTTTTCCCCTGCCTCCGTCTTTCAACGTCCTGCAATCTCCTTACCGCTCCCTGCGCTGACTTTTCTTTCACTCCCTCGTTATCTGCCTGTCTACACGGGGGGTAGCGTTAGAGGAAGACATGTCCCCAGTGGCGTCCCGTGCGATTGGCACAGCGGTAGGGTCAATGTCAGCCCCATGCACTATCAAGTGGATTGGCCACCATTTTAATCGAATCACCGCCTTTCATCCGCGGACACTCTCGGTCTCATCATCTCACGCCACGCACACACACACACACACCCTCTCAGACACACACTGTCAGACACACACAGTCATCGTCAAAGCCTCAAAATGGCCTCTTAATTTATACCATTAGGGTGCAGTGGCAAGCAGACACGCGTGTTGCCGGCGCTGCCGTGATGATAGGGCGTCGCACCTCAGGAGTGGAGAGAGGGCTTAACTGTCTCTGTGTGTGGGGCTTTGACCACTTAACTAGCACTTCTCCATACAGCCAGGACATGATAGAAGGATAATGAACCGTCCTGTCACTTTCAAGGTCCCCGCCTCCCAAGTCCCAACCCTTTAATGTGAACCTGAATAATGGGCAAATTCCGACCGGAATCCATTTTGATTTATTCCATTTCACCTATCTAATCACAACGCTGTGGTCGATTCTCTTTTTTTTCCCTTCTTTTCTAGTCTTTTTTGTGTGATTTTTCACATGCTGGTAAAGTGGGGCCCCGTGGCTCAAAGTAAAAGCATTAAACGCGTTTAGTGGACCTTCTTTTTCTTCCGTTTCATAATACGTGGAATTCCATGGCATTCCTCTGGCGGCTTTCTGTCCTTAGTTAATCTTTTATAATCTTAATTGTTTTTCCTTGACGCTATTTTGTCATAAAGGTTTTTTGCCGTTCTTCTCTATTTTACATATGTAAAAAATCTATTCTATTTATTGTTTACTTGAAATAAAGACAAACGCTCAAAACATCATTCCCTTATAAAGTGAGATGATTTGCATAACTCCACTATTGTCTCCCCCCTTTGGGTACATGACAAATACCTGCCCCGCTAATGTTGTTAGGCTAATGTGGAGGGTGAAATTAGGCTAATCAATTACTCTGCATGAGCTAACACATACATTTAGGTCATCTGCCCACACCATCCTCTCCCATGAGCAGGAAGCCGGCAATTTACGGCTCAGTGCTTTCAGATTCCTCTGAGCATCCTACTCAGAATACTTTAAATACATCACACATGCAGACCTTTCCCCCCATGTAACGTGGTCAATGTTTAATGCACACGCAATTATTTATACATATGATTCATCTATGTTCAAGCCTGAATCTGCTTAATGCTTTCGGTGCAATAATACAATGGCCCTCAGTCTCCATAGTAAAGAAATGTAAACGCTCATATCAAATTGATTGCATAAAGCATGTTTCAATTGGAGTTGCTAGCCTTCACAATACCTTAAGATGAATATGAATTCTATTGGCTGAATGTTCTTAAATTCGTGAAATTGGAAAAGTGGAACAAATGCTTAAAGGTAATGAGAAACAAATGTTATGGACCACTTAACCTTTTTGCAAAAACAAAATATAACTTATTATTATTTTTTAAATAAAATAAAACGGGTAAAGAGTAGCAACCACACAACCTTTAGCAAAGAAATATACTTTTAGCTAGTTTGAAATTAAATATTAAAATGTGTATTTACCTGCCTAGTCAGTTCTTATTTATTCATTCCAAGACTAGGCCGAAATAATCTTCATCATACTCATATCAGATAAAAGAATAATCCTTTTTCTTTTAACGTCAGCGAAAAACACATACTCCCTGTATCTCACACTTATGATAACATCTATGGAAATATATGGGGTAATCATTTCGATTGCCGCGTTGCTGTCACAGTTGAGCTCGGTGTCAGGCGACGTTACGTTCACACCTTCCCCCCTCCCCCATCAACGACACGGAGCTTTCACCGTAATCCCTCAGTCCAATCCAACACCG
>JAPMUY010008251.1:505000-622500 GCA_026901105.3 Galaxias olidus | reverse complement strand
CTCGACAAAAGCGGGTGGTAGAGGGGTTGGAGACCACCATTTTACTCAGCCTCACGGAGCAGCGGAGCAAGGCACAGAGGATCCGAGCCAACCATTACATGCTATGGGTCAATAGAGAGCAGACTAATACTTATCGCACAACGTGATCCAGTTATCTTGGACCAGACGGGAGCCAAATGGTATGTTATAGTCTACCACAAACCTGTTGGGCTTGATTTGATGGATGGGTTGGAACAAACAGTTTTGGTTTGTAAATAAATTGCAGTAATTGTGGAAAGGAAAAAAGGATAAACTAATTGGCTGATTTTTGTGACTCTGCAAGGGCAACATGGCGCAACCCAAAAAAATGGCAATTAAGATGAGGAATCAGCTTGGTTCAAACAGAGGTCGAAATCAATTAAAAAATATTCCCTGACACGTTTATATGTTTGATTTAGCTGAGGAATGGGCGAGGTTTGCATGCTGGGCATAATTAATGGATTCTAATGCATCTGGTCATCTTAATCAAGCGCTGATTCATTCAGCTGGGTCTGATTGTAATTATATCTTTGTCTGATAGTTGTGTCCTTGAATAGCCGCCAATCAGTGTCAGTTTGACACAAACCAGAGAAAACCACAATCTAGAAAAAGGAAAGGTATTAAAAAAAATAAACCAAAATACACCCCAAAAAAAATATATGTGAAAAAAATTAAATAAACTACAATCAGATATAAACTCAAATTATATTCCAAACCAGTATCTCGGTACATCCTCCCTTCCTCTCGCTCGTCCAACTCCTCGCCTTTAGCATCTTTTTATAGCCCTGAGTGACTTTCCATCAAACCCCCACCAGCTCTGAGGACAAACCCGCCTGTCATTTCAAAACAGATGCCAAAAAAAGGAATGAAGAGGGGCATGAGGCTACGAGGCAACAATGCCACGTCTACGTCAATAGGCTCCACTCTGCCCACACCCCACAGTGACGTGGAATCCTAAAAGACAGATCAAAGCCTTGGCGACAACAGCAGCATGATAGCTGACAACAATGGACCAGTAATAACTGTATTGGAGCCATGTGGATATCTAAGAATGTGCAATACTTCCCCCCTCCTCCTCCTCCTCCTCCTCCTCCTCTTCCCCGGCCCCTCCACCAGCCCTCCCTTTGCAGTAATCATAATTCCCCCCTTCCTCATGAGTATTGTATTGTCACAGCAATCAAAAGGGCATTTATCAAAGGAAACATATCCCTGGCTTGACGTTTGTGGTGACAAATTGACAGGCGGCTCTGCCAAAGCTGACATACCCAGGTAAATGAACTATAAGCGGCACCACACAATTCCATCCATTTCAGATGTGTTGAACAAACAAACAAAAAAAACAAAAACAGACAGACGTCTGCCATCATTATTTGGGTGACATTGGTAGCCATTGTAAAAATACATAACAGGTAAATGAACTATAAGCGGCACCACACAATTCCATCCATTTCAGATGTGTTGTACGGGCCATGACACCTAACATGGTGCCCGTGCATAATAGTCCACACAGACGTCATGCGTGCAAAGTGCTTTAAATCAAATGTGCAAGTAAGCCTACTGGTTTTCCAACTATTTCTTTTGAAGCAAAAATAACTTTACCTCCGACGCCTCGGCTTCGGCCTCTTCGTCGCTATTACTAGGCTCCTCGGGAGTTTTGACAAACCACCACTGAATCTCCAAGTAAACTGATGCCGTTCCGCTCTGGAAAGCGCATGCCATCTCGATGTTTTGTCCCTCTTTAACTGTCAAATTTGAGGGGAGATCCGTGAACCTTCCTGGAATATTGAGAGGGGGGAAAAAAGTTAAACAAAATAACATTTGGTAACATTTTATCTAATGTAATACAAATTTTATTTGGTAGGCCTGAAGAACGAAACATTTGCTCTATTCGCATACACATAATTAGGTTGATTATTACATTATGCATGATGACATTGACCTAATGTATAAAAACAGTAGTATGGGTTAAGGGTTTCAGTATTAATGTGTGGTGAACCTTGCTCTGAGATGGCGGAAGCTGCTCTGCATCTGCTGCTGTCAGAGCTATTGGCATCAAGCCTTGATCACAAATTAATACATGCCAAAGGAATACTTGACCTCTCTTTACCGACTCATTATCATGGATTGCACACGTTGACATAGAGGTTAGCTCAAAATTAAAAGAAAAGTAATGTCAGGTATGTCAAATACGTGGACGATTGGATTTTCCACAATAATTAAAACGGACTAAAATAATTTTATTTTCAAATATGTCAGGCATATTTAACCAATTTTGTTTTATTTGCAAAATTATGGGATACAACTTATTTGTAAAGCATTCTAGCCTAACAATTAATCAACAAGTCAAGAATTGCGTCTTGCGCAGTTTCTTTCACCGCAGCACTCTTGCCGACACGGAGTGACCGAAAGACTCACGGAAAATCAAAAGGCGTTTAAAAGTCAGTTACAGCTTTAGGCATCTGTCGATCGTTGTAACGTACGATTAGCCACTTATAGAATATCAGCCAGACTTATATATCTGCTACAAGGTGCCACATAACCACAATATAGGTGAAAGCTCCCGTGCACCGCTGTTGGTGTCAATGGGGTGGCTGTCCATGGTTCTGAAATCGCTCGCCATCTAGCTGCACTTTCGCAGCACTTCTGCATCCGTCACTTTGAATCCCTGTACCAGTCAGTTACTGTCGCTTACAAAGTTTAAATTTTCTCTTCGTGTATCAATTTATGAATTTCAGATTAAGCTGCTCATAGCTTAATTGCAACGTGGCAATAAAACGATAAAAGCAGTACCGTGCGTTTACCAATGTAATCAACAGTTGCGTTTTTTCTTCAATTAAAATAGAAAAAAATTATAATACGTTTATATAGTTTTATTCTCTCTAAATACCTTGCCTTACAGTCCATAATTAATCACATTGTACTTTTAATCAAAATATTTGTTTGCTATCAAACAAAGGGTGTACACTTTTAACACTTTCTTCGACCAACCTTTATGTCTGCCAACACGTCTAAGCGGTATTCTGAGCCCAATTTGAAGGACAAGCTTACCTTCGAAGGAAAATCCAAATTGAATGCAAAGGCTGGACAAGAAAACAAATCCAACACAATCATGAGTGTTCCACATCATTCCAAAGGGTTGATAATTTCACATCAGCTGAGGAAAAAAAAAAGCACAAAACGGATCTTCCAAAAGCAAATTATTCTGCTGCCAGGCGAATATGCTTGGACGAAGAATGCCGAATGTGTAACATGCTGCAAAACTATAGCTTTTGGCTCCTGAAGTATTTTTTTTTTTTACAGCGCACGGTGACACAGCGAGAGACGGGCAAGTCGCACTGCTTCAGCTACCCAAGGTGTTGTAGAGTAGCCTATGTGAAATAACAGGCTCCGTTCTCTGCTCTCTCCGTACGTGGCTGCTGATGAGACGTCAGAGTGCAGTAGCCTCCTATTGCGTGCCCAGTAGTGCTCTAGCGACAAGAACAGTCTGAGGAGGATTTTTCATAGTCTTGCTTGTACACCTCTGCAAACGCCTCTGACTTGATAGCCCAGTAGTACCTTAAATAATAAATGAAAACATTAGTTGATCAATTTGATCAAATCTAAACTTTTGGACATCATAATTGTCTGCAAAATGCAACATTTGTCCATTCATAGTAGTGATGTCTGGCTATGTATTGTATACAATAATGAAATTAGATATTGTATAAAGTATAAAGTAACTAGTTATTAGACTCATGACAAGATGCTCTTAACGTATTCCATAGCATCAAAAAGGGCACACATTACAATAAGCCATTTGTGTGTGTGTGTGTGTGTGTGTGTGTGTGTGTGCGGGGAGGGGGGATGGGGGGGGGGGGGTCAATCAAAGCCATATCCTAATGGTGCATAATCGAATGAAAACGGTGTGCGAGGTGCAGGAGGCATGCGGCATGCGAGAGACGAGGCTCGGCATAATCTAATGTGGGTGTGTCCATCCATGTTGAGTAGTTGTGCAGTCAGCCGACATTCATCCAAGCGCCCGGCAACAGGCCAGCTGTCTAAAAGGCAGTAAAACAATATTGTAGCATTAGATGGGGATCCGGCGGGCGAGGCATGGCACCGGCGACCCTGCAGGAGGAAGGGCGGGGCGGGACGGACCGTC
Organism: Galaxias olidus; assembly: GCA_026901105.3. NCBI lineage: Eukaryota > Metazoa > Chordata > Actinopteri > Galaxiiformes > Galaxiidae > Galaxias > Galaxias olidus. The sequence continues at coordinate 618,341 of JAPMUY010008251.1, read as the reverse complement.
CTGGGGCTGGGGGCACTGTGGGATGGGTCGGGGGGACCTTTTGGCAAGATCCACTATACACTCTCATAGTCGTGGTGCACAACGCGCCCCTATTTGACTTGAGAAGATGCCTTACCTCTCTTTACTGGGCCAATGTCGTTTGTTTTTCCCAATATCAGCGAGTGCTAAACAAAGGGCACCCATCCAAAACGGGGCCCAGGAGGAGCCTCGACTTGCCCTTAAAGCAGTGGGTCTGTGTAGATATATTGTTCAGGGGCCATTCCAGAAGTGCCACGGTGAGTGAATGCGTGAATGAGGAGGTGAGCGAGGCCCTAAGCGAGGGAGTGCATGGATTAATTAATGCACGTGTGTTTGTAGTGGCCATTTTAATGATCCCTGAGGGAGATGGGTTTTCCCTCTGGCTGCATAAATAATTAACCTCCTAAACACCTTAGCCAAACAATGGTAACGACAAGATCACACAGCGAAGTAATGTAACATGATTTATTGTAATGTGTACGTGGCACAGTCTGAAAATTCAGCAAGCACATAATAGCAAGCTGGTACCTACAAAACATGTGCTGGCCCTTATAAACACGACACAGGTATTGCAAACACGTAAATTATTCCAACTTTCACGGTGGCTCTTCAGTTTACTACCTTGCCAATGCTCCATACAGATATTATCAAAAACACTGGGCAAACATCTTTACAATTCTTAAGCTGTACCCACTTCTGTTTCAGTCTTGTCTGGTCTGAGATTCATATAGCTAGCACTATTCATCTGGTTTCCAGCCAGCATCCATTAGCCAGCCTAAGCACAAAGTCACAAGTCACTTTGAGTGTAACAGAGTGAATCAAAAAATAATTAAGCACTTTTTTCCAGGGTGATGATGCTAGCAGTAATTAATTACCTTCGCATTCAGCAATGTTCATTAACGTGAGCTCCACCATAATGATTCTTTCCCACAACTCTGGCTCTCATCTCCCACACCGCATTCACCGGTCCACTGTTTAATGACATCTGGCCATGCAGAACACGCCGATAGCATGTAAGCGTAGCCACCAAGGGTTACTGCGGCTCAATGATAAAAAAAAGGGCCAGAGACGGCTGCTAACTAAATCATGAGCATGGAGCCATGTAAGCCAAAAGTCCTGTGACAGCTAAAAGGATGTGGATCTAAACTTACCCGCCGACGTCGTAAAGATTGGTAAATATATCTACCCAGCCTGCATATTTCTGTACTATTTGTACAGTGTAGCGTACAACCTACTTACAGCATGTATTAACAATGAACCATGACTGTAAGGTATGTAAGCTGAGTGTCCTAGGTGCCACAGCTAATACTGATGTATGAAGAGTGCCCCGTTGAACCATGTGCTGTGTAGCTCATGTGTACCTTAGTAAAAGTATTATGTCACCCCTTCCTGTAACGGAAGCAGATACAACACAAGTTAAGTCAAGCCACGGAGGGCTCATGGATAACGCTGGGTTGAATTTAACAATCTTTCATGAAAGCTCCTTACCGAGAATGTTTAGCAAAGCTTTTACTCGTGTCTGTTTATTTGAATAAAGCCAGGCGTGTTGGCTGAACTTGTGTGCCATTCTATTACTTAAGCTGCCAGGAGTCAATGACAAAAGGTTGGTCAGGTCATCATCATTATCAGGGAAAACAGACATCCCTGCCCTGAGCAGTGTCTGCCTAGAAAAACACGCCGACGTCCTCAATGAAATATTCATGTTGTTCTGTCGAATGGGCTTCGTAATACTGAGGGAGCACGTTCCTCTCCGAATCATCGTGACGTTTTCTATTTTTTTCTCCCTGAGAGAAAAAACGCTTAGTAGAAATGCAGTTAATCCTGTTCTGTCTCTCCTCACATCTCCTTTTCCCTCGCTATCCATTCCGCTCATCCTTTTTCTTATTTTCCCTGTCCTGTCATCTCTTCTCTATTATACAGTCCTGTTTTTTTTTACACTGTCTGGAGGTTATTCATAGAGTCTCTTAAGGACAACTGGGGATGCTGCGGACTTGGGAGCGTATTGGTTGCATACACTAATGCACGTATGTCAATAGGAACGTATGAACATATCATACATTCAGATCCCATTAGCCGTGTGAACTACCAGTCGAAGTTTATGGCTTCAATAGACTTGATCCAATGAAAGGTGCATTTAGGATGGCGTATAAATGTGCCAGTTGGATTGAATAGTTGAACATCTAGGGCAATGTGTAGTGTTAACTAAAACCTAAGACACAATGCAAAAAAAGTGAATGATATATTTCGTAAGTAAATTATTATTTTCATCAGTAAGAATTTGAATTTTGTGCAGATATCTGCCTGAACGTTCGCCTTAAACCACAGGCTATCATTAAAACACTGAATGATTAATAATTGGTGTCGTGAAAGTTGCAAGGCTACGTTTTTGCATGTCTCTTTACTTGCTTGTGGCGTGAGTGATGTGGTGATTAATGTCATCATGGAAATTATGGCACAATTGCTTAATTAATGTTAATTACCTGCTTTACAATGGGGGGTTTAGCTGGCCCACCACAGCTTCGACTGGAGGAGGCGGATGAAGTGATTTGCACACAGATAAACTCTGCTAAGTAAACCCTAGGCTCTCTCTGTGTGTGTGTGTGTGTGTGTGTGTGTGTGTGTGTGTGTGTGTGTGTGTGTGTATGTGTGTGTGTGTGTGTGTGTGTGTGTGTGTGTGTGTGTGTGTGTGTGTGTGTGTGTGTGTGTGTGTGTTAAATAAATAAATTAACATCATTTTGGAGTGAGGAAGTGAATGTCTGATAAGACATAATTAAATCAAACGTCTTCTTAAGTCAACAGAGAGGCTTAGAAAAGGATGAGAGAGGAGAGAGACATCTAGAGAGAGACACGTAGACGGAGGGGCGAAAGAGCGAGAGAGAGAGGGGAGAGAGAGATGGGTATTAACAGTGTGTCAGAATTAGAAACAGAGAGTGACGAAAAGTGTCAGAAAAAAACGACAGGAAAAGGGAGATGACGTTTTAAACTGAGAGTTGATGTGACGGGTCCACCTACGTGATTAACCCAGTTTGTTGTGGAGTATCTGCTGCTTCTGCTGCTGCTGCTAGCAGCCGCTGCTATTCTGAGCCGGAGGTTTTGGCAGGCTGTGTTATCTGTGCTGATGGTTGAACTGATTGGCCCATGCGGTGGGAGGGACTCTTTCACACCCCGTCCATCCATTAGGGCTTAGATAACCAAACAGACGTCCGTCCGTCCACACCGCTGGAACAAAGTAACATTCGGGAGTCCAGACCGCTCTCATTGCTATCATGGGGGCAGTAATGCTCTCTTATGTAACGACCATGTGTTCGGATTTTCCGCGATGTTATTGTGGCTGTTAATGTGCTTTAATGTATTTACAATTCTGCGAAACCAATTGCCCTCAGTTTGAATTAAATAAACTTTGAAGAGATTGGTTTTGTCACAACAATTTTTTCTATTTGATGTTGTATTATAACAGCAGTCTGATGGTGTTTTGTGTTTAGAAAAGCGCTATATAAAAGTATGTATTATTATGATTATGATTATTATTATTATAATCACAAAGCACTCATTTGTTGACAGCTGTGCAAACCTTTATGTTTTTTTATGTTTTACAACAAAAAGTATGTCTGACAGAAGATTAAAAAAATAAGATACCTATTTTTCAGTTTGAAAAACTTTGTCCGAAGTTTAGAAATTCTTTCAGGAGTAACTTTATTAGTTCTCTTCGGTTGGATAAATCATTCGCTTTGATCTAATGTAGCCTAAATAACAACAACAATAACAACAAAAACCTGTTTGAAAAACTTTTATCTTTCTGATTCGATATAACCCATGTTCACCCTCCCAACAAAAAAACAAAAAACAAATCCTATTTGTCTGTGTTTGTCCCCATATGTCAATGGATATGCTACTTCTGCACAATACACACATTTTACAGCTTATCTGGCCATGATTGTCATGGTGGAAAAAATAACGACGCCTGGCTGGAGTTGCACATATCCCAGCCCATTTGTCCCAACTTTCACATCGCAGATTGTGGCTTTCCTTTGCCATGGAATGTTGGCTCTGGTAGAAGCACCGCAGCCTGGCATGGCAACACAATAATAGGCACTTTGGGAACAAACGGGGGGAAATAAAGACGGACTTCAAAAACTTGGCTTGGCCCTTGAAAGAAACAACGTGTTCCATGGTGGTTGAGGACTGGCGAGTGAATAAACTTCAAAGTTCAGATCAGCGGGGAAGAAGATGAGCATTTGTGCGATATTTCAAACAGTTGGAAAGTAATCATGGAAACGCTGTGATTAGCATAATAACATGGTACCAAACTGCCAATTACTTGAAATCCACTCTTGGGAGGGTCTTGGTGCCAATAACAAACGTGCTGACAAACATATGAAATAGTCCCCCGTACCCCCCCTCCCAATCAGATGCTATGGTGAAAAAAATGCTGTATGCTGCCCTAAACAGTCACTTTTGCGTCTATTTATTTATTTATTTATTTTTGGGGGTATTCCTGTGCTTGGCCATCTGTTCTAGTTACAGCCACTCCACTTTGCTAAAACGTAATATAACGGCCTTCAAACATCATTTCCCCCTCATGGTCCGTCTATCACCTGGCGTCCGTGCCGCCACCGACGACCTGCAAAGGGTGTCTCGTAACAACCACTGGGCCCAGATTAGCATGCTGGTCCGAAGCCTCCGTACACCAGTCAATCTATCATTTAAAGCACCAACAGCGGTACTGCTGCTTCTGCCTGGGGATTCATCAATAAGCCAGCTCCAGTAGTACAAGTGAGGTGGAGAATAGCTGATTTGCTCACCTAAAAATGATGGCCTGTCATAGGCCTAGCATGTGTCACACATGGGAAGCTCAAGGAGAGCAGAGTTTACCTTTAGTGAACCCTGGGTATGAGTCATCGTTTGTTTCGCTTTAGGAATGATTATTTTTGCCTTTTGAACTCCCCAGGCTTGAAATGTAGCATTTGAACGTACCCAGGAAAGTCCAGGGGTTCTATTCATTTGGGTTTCACCAGGGACTTGAGTGCTAAATGTGCACTAGCAGTAGCACCTAGCCTAGAGTGGTACCTGCGGTCGGACTGTGACCTAATAGCCCCACATGGCCTCCTCCCACAGCACTTTCTGACCCCGCCCTTCAAGGTCTCCAACAACTTCATCTAATTAAAACAGAAACAGTTCCATCACACGTTTATTGGGACCAAATAACAACGTCCCAATTTCATACTGCTGTAACATTTGCACATGCAGACCTATTAAGTGGCACGTTGCCTTGTTAAAGCAAGGTGAAACCTGGAATAATTAATGGCCTTTTTCCTCTCCAGTGATGGAGCCCATCAACCACCCCCTCCTATTAATCTAATCATGAAAAGTGTCAAAATTCGACGTTCACTCTTTATTAGCCTGTGAAGAGGCTTTCTTCTTTCGGGGGAAAAGACCCAATTATGTCGGAATGGGCCGCCGGAATGTCATCCAAAGTGTTTGGTGGAGGGACAGAGTCCTGGTGAGCCCTGAGCAGCTATCAGTACAGGAGAATCCACTGAGGACTGACACGTTCATAATCACACATAGGAGCTCTGAGAGCTCAATGTGTTTTCCCTCAGATAATTGTCCCAGTGAATGTAAAACCACGCTGGCTTAATTCGGCACGCCAGCTGCGCGTGTTAATTCAAGCACCTCGCCGTGGTCAAACGGAGGCACGGGCTTTGAATCTGCATGTAGGTCACACATGGTATGGGATGGCATGCCTTAATCATATCTGACACACATGAGACCCCCTGACACACGACAGGTTCCCTGTTCTGTAAGACGGACTGGATACAGTATACGCTGTTCCCAAAACAAATCCGTAGAATGAACCATTCATACCGAACATGTCGGAGTGTCGAATTGGTGGAGACACAGGAGTTTGGAGGGCAAACTCAGAAGTGGAAAACGTATATTGTCTTTCAACTTCAATGCGTAATATTCGTCATTGAAGAACACCATTATCTGCTCTATGCTTATCTTAAAATAATAGACAGTTTAATTGTCCATTGACCTTTTTAAACGAGCATTTACAAAGTGACACTACTTAGACAGAAGCTAAAAGGCCTTATGTAACAAAACCACTCCAGTTCTCCATTGTTGCTATTGATTGTAATTCAGTGAAAACATACCCCAAAAATGTCCCTATTCGTCCTGCCCCTTCTCTCTCTCCCGTTATAGCTCCTAATCTGTTTCTCTCTTTCTCTCTCTCTCTCTCTCTCTCTCTCTCTCTCTCTCTCTCTCTCTCTCTCTCTCTCTCTCTCTCACTGTCAGTATTTCTCTGCATGTATTAAATGTCCTTCTTTCACCAATGCACTGTATATGCTATACTAATATCATCTCCGTTCTGTACACATCTTTCTATAGTCTATCACTTCTTCCCACGTTCTGTCATTGTTTGATTGTTTGTTGACTGTATAGTTCACTCAATCCCTTGGACTCTTTCTCTCTCTTTCCTGTCTCCGGCTCTCTCTCTCTCTTAGTCTCCTTGGTTTCAGTGATAACCCAACCCCCCCCCCCCCCCCCCCGGCGCGCTCTTTACGGCCCTCCATAAACAATAAGCAGGCCTCCTCGTCACCGTGGCCCACGACTCGACTGGGAGCCATCTCTGGGGGTCATCTAATTAAAGCAGGGATTATCGCGCGCTCCCTGAGCTCCGCCCGGGCCGCCAGCCTGTGAATGGGTCATTATGGGAGGTAATGAATAGGGTGACCCATTCATGTAATGATTTTCAGTCCGATCCCAGCCCAGGGTTTTTTTGCCGCCGCCGCCCGCCCGCCCGCCCGCTCGCTCGCCGCCTAGCCGGGCCGAATGTCAATGCCGCAATTTAATCGGCGCTCCATCGGGCGCAGCGGGAGAGCGCTTTGGTGTGCACGTGCATCAGAGGTGGTTTGGAATTAGAATCCAACCTCTGGGGAGAATTCATGGCACCGACGGGTGGGAGGAGGAGAGCCCCTATGTATCCACTGGTGGTAGGGCTGATGTTACGGGGTCGGGTGGGGGGTTACAGGGGGATGGATCCAGTGGGACACGGGGAGGAATGAAGGCCTAAGACTGACGAGGGAGCCTGCATGGGGCATGGTTAGGAATCATTTTACTGTCCATTAAAACGATTACATTTGGGTTTTGCGTCCTCTGTGATTTCCCCTCCCCATGTTTGTGGCCTGCTGTCCGTGGTCGGTATATCCCCTGCTTCCACGTTTCTGGACAAACCCCACATGGGAAAGTCAGGGATCATCGAAAGAAGCAGAAAAAGAAAAAAAAACGGGTCAAGTGACATTCCTCGGAAGTCAGACAAAAACGCTTTGACCTTCGGAATGCCGCATCCTATCCCCTTGCCTATTTCATTTCACTTGCCCCGTTCTCCCGGACACATCCAGAGCCACTCCGACCCCTTCGCTCTTGGTGAACCCATCCCCAACGTGTAAAATAGTGGTAGCACTGTCCCCGCCCACCCCTGTTTCAGGTAAAGGGCAGCGAGGCAGGAGCACGGTGCTGATGGAGGATGGTTTGCACACAGCGCGGCGGCGGCGGCGGCGTAGACGCTGTCGCGGGGAGGTTACCTGACAGCCGCGCCGCGCCCGTCGGGAGCGGATGTCGTAAAATGCAGATTGCCAGATCTCCGACGCCGGTCGCGGTGGCTGGGATGACACATTATGTAAATGCCCGTCCCTATTTCACTCAGCCTGACGTGTGCCGGAGGTGAAACATGCCGAGCGTAAATAATGGCAGACGAGCCAGCCTTGGACGACTGACAAAGCTGACTGACACGTTCTAAATTCCATATTTGCAGCAGGAGAAATGGGATTCTACAAATCTGCTCGTGTGGGTGTGTGTGTGTGTGTGTGTGTGTGTGTGTGTGTGTGTGTGTGTGTGTGTGTCTGCTTGAAAGAAATAGAGAGCGTGTGTGTTGGGAAAGGTTTACAGTATATTTGTTAAAGTGCTTCTCATATTGTTACTGTGAGAGAGTCATCAACATTTTCACTTTCACCTCTTGTCACTAAAATATGTCAGGTACCGTGAGGTGTGTGTGCGTGTGTGTGTGTGTGTGTGTGTGTGTGTGTTAGTTTGTGAGTGCATGCTGGTACGTGTAAACATCCAATCTACTGACTCGGTGCAGTGTAAATAGACATTTTGAAAGTGGAGATTAAGTGGAAATGCTTGACAAAGCATTGTAACAATATCTCTTTTGAAAGGGGATTTCAGAGTAGCACAATACGCACTTAAAAACAAACTTCCGTATGCTTGCAATGAAAACCGTTATTCAAACTACACTTTATTGTAATAAATGACAGCTGAGACAATGTACAATCCATAGAAATTACTACAATTCTTGTTCGAAAGAGGCCACAGGTAAAGGCATACAGTTACTCAGGTATTCAAGCAGCTGCATGCATTATACATAAGCTCTGAAAATATAGCGCAACAGCAAAATATGTCATCCATTGATTGTTGTCACGAACCACCGTTTGGTTTTGTTTTGTGAACGTTTTTTTGGGGCGGGTTTTGTTTCCCAAACTGCACTCCGTCGGGAAGAACCTGTGATTTAGTACCAACTTAGGACTCTTGTTGCAAAGATCAAGAGAGGAGCGGGTGCTGGCGAGACGGTTTTGACTGTATCCCTCAGAGCCTTGTTTGTGCTGCGTTTCAGTTGGCTTGCGTTGCCCCCCCCCCCCCCCCCCCCCCCAACTACTTACCGGTGTGTTGCAGCTCCTCCTCTCCGTTTGGAAAAATATGCACGCACGTCTCCCAGTGTTGCAAGCTCGCTGCTCTCCCGAGCGAAGCCAGGAAAGAAACGGAACAACAGAGAAACGAACACTCCGGCTGTTCTGAAGTAGAAAAAAACAAAAGGTGTAATTATATGAGTTGCGAAGAGAGGGAGTTTACCTGCTTTTCACAACAACTGGGGGAGGTTGCCGTGTTTTCCACTTGCAAAGAGGTTGACCCTGAGGAAGGCTGTGCCATCTCACGTTGTTGACCTTTGAGCTGTGATTAAAGGTGGGGGGTATACATATAGGAGGAGAATTTTCTTTTCAAATACAGTAGAGAGCCTCTCAATGAGGAACCAAGCTGTTGGAAAGTTGAGTTTTGACCTCTTAAGAAAGACAGGAAATCTAGCCAGGTATTGCTCTCAGATCTCATTAGCTGTTACGTGGACAACCAGGGACAACAGCAGACCTTGAGGTCATATTACATTTCCAATGATACATTAGCGTTGCCCCTGCTTGTTTTGAATTGATGTGGTATTTGATGCGTAATTCCAATGAGAAGTAGGGATTTCACATGATTTGTCTTTGCATTATTTTATTATTGAGAATTGAAGCAAAGTACAATCTAGATATATTTTATATGCTGGCCAGCAGGTGAAAGTTCCTCTTCTCTACAGGTTCTTCAGAAGTTTGACAAAAGCTGAAACTAACACAGTCTTTGTACTAATAATTTCACACTGTTCAAAAGCCTGTGAAATGAGCAGGAGCACACCTGTGAGATAAAAAAGTTGTTTATTGCCACTGAAGGAAGAACCAGAGATAGACTAACTCCAAACTGTTGCATTCTCCACTAACATCTCAAGGTTAGAACAGAGGCTGCCTAAGTTCAGAAAAACAAGTCTCACTGCACAAAAGATAAATTCTTGAATTCACATGAATCATTATTAAAATATACCTCTAAAAACCATTTGAAATAACAAATTGAAAAAGTACAAACACATCGTGGCTTTGTTTATGTATACACATAGGCCTATTCACAGTTAGGTACAATGGCAGACGTTGCGTTGGTCCCTTCATCTGATCTTGTATTCCAAAGTCATCCTTGCTGACTGACACCTGTGACTCACACACCTCTTCCAGGAGAACTCCAAGGGTATGACCCATTCACCTGGGTCCTGCCCTCTGCTTGTGGTGAGTCTTAAGCCGCAGAGTTGATTCTACACTTGCATAAAAGCATGCAATAGATAAAACTTTCATTAAACCGAATAGGGAATTTAATCATTACCGATGTCGGCAGCACCGTTTTAAACTAATCCGCGTCAACGTTTTTTAAAGAGAAGCAGTTTGAAAACTCAAAGGGATTGACTGATTAAGGTGACGCCAGAAAGAAAGAAGTCTCCATTTATTTTCTATCTGATTCATTCTTTTCTTTTCCTCTTTTTTCTTTCGGAAGCAGGCTTTCATTTGCGGCCTTCAAAGACCTTTATACTAGCTCTGCCAATCACACCACACACGTTTGATTTAAAAAGGCTTTGCTCTCGCTCAATAAAACTGAGAGGGTGGGGCGATGGGCATGGGATGGGATGGGAGGGGGGGGGGGGCGGGGTACAGGCTTAATTAAAGGCAACTAAAAATAGAGGGGAAAGCACTATGGTTCTTCAGGTCGTGTTGTGAATGGTGAAGTCGCTTTTTTTATATATATATATATATACCGGCAGAAGGGTCTTATGAAAACAAAACACAGAAGCCCAAAAGTAGGCCAACGGAGGGATAGGGATTACCAAAAGAGAGGGCATTTCAAAGTCACCACTGGGCAAAGAGAAGCAATGGTGCTACACAGAACATTTGGTCCGGGGGAGTAGGAACAAAATGAGGATGAGGAGGATTGAAGGAAGGGAACTGGGAGAGAGAACTAGGAGAGGGAAGGAGGGATTTTAAGATGACAGCTACAGCATGTATCTTGAACATCTTAATCAATGTTGTGGATTTTGGAATGAAAATGTAGCTTTGCTTAACTTTCATCCAGCGTTTATTCATTGAGCACAGGATGAACGCACTCCAAATAAACGAAGAAGACGCTGGCTGGTGTTTACCCACGTGTTCCGCCTTGATTCTGATAAAAGACCTAAAAGTCAAGCTGTGGCAGACGGCTGTCCGGGTTCAGTTTCCTACGAAGCCCTCTTCCTTCCCCTCTTTCCCTTTGTTTCGCCCGTACTCTCTCTCTCTCTCTTTCTCTCTCTCTCTCTCTTGCTCTCTCTCTCTTTCTCTCTCTCTCTCTTCTCTCGCTCTTCCATTCTCACCTGAAAGCAGCGATGATCTGTTTACATTTCTAAAATGTCAGAGCCGTGTCATTTCTCCTGCATTGCCAGCGTGTTTGGAGAGTTGTTTTTGGGGGGGGGGGGGGTGTTGACAATAGACAGCGAGAGAGGCAGCGAGGCTTTCTGTGTGAAAGGCTCGGGCCTCTCCCGCAGAGCTCATTCCCTGCCTCGCGTTTACTGGGACATGTCAATCTCCTCACAATGGCTGGTACGCACTGTTTGTTCCCCTCGTTCCCGCGCTCTCTTTCCATCAGAGAGCCTGGCGACGTAACGACGGGGTGTATCAGAGAATCATGGAGGTCGAGCTGTCGGTAAAAAAAACAAAAAAAAAACTGTCGGGAAGCTCGACTGTGGAGAGGCGTGTTGGGGGGGAAAAAGGGGTCCACGTGCGCGTTTGAAGAATTTATTTTAGGAATGGGAGAGTTTTTCCGGCGAGACAATAGACTTTTCTTTAATCACTTTTGTCTCTGCTTGAGTGTGTTTGTGTGTGGGGGAAGGGGGGGAGGGGGTATGTTTTTTTTTGTGTTCGTGTGTGAGAAAAACAGTGAGGCAGAGACCAAGAGAGAAACCTTGTGTGTGTGTGTGTGTGTGTGTGTGTGTGTGTCCGGGTGCGCCCGCATTTGTACACTGGTGTATCCATTTGTCTCTGTGTACTTTGCTGCTTTATACAACACCCCCTGGCCCACAGACAGCTCAACCAAAGCGCAAATGCAGCAGTGGTGACCTGTGAATATTGGAATTTCCCCTACCAGTTTCTCCTGGTCCAGCATGACTGGCCATGGCATTTTCCTCCCATTCTATCGCTGCTTCATTACAAACTCTGCATGTCATCAGCCGTAAAGAAGCAGGCGAGAGGCCATAAATCTCAGCCGAGCAGAAGAGAAGAAGTCAGAGTGGTGGGTGATGCTGGGTGCTGGGTTAGTGGCTGGGGAGGGGGGCGAGGGAAAGGGGGCAACGACGACGTGGCAAAGCTAATGCACAATTTTCAAGGACATTCCCAAACAATTAACGTGGTGGTTTTGGCTATCTTCCCCATTAGTCTTCAACGTTTCGAAACCAGCCATTGATTTTGGATGCCAGCCACTCTCATTTTATGGAAAGTGCACCAAAACGGCGAGGAAATAAAAACAAATTGAAATTAGCGTGCCGTTACTTGTGATTTCAAATTACATATGTGACTGAGCATGGCAGCCCAAGAGCAATATTACTGTAGCGTTAGCCTCCATTTTGCTTTCTCTGTGTTGAAAGATAGGAAAATCTACCATTAAACACGATACTCATACAGTTTACCTGACTGGCCAAAAATTTTTGGGATTGGATATTGTGTCATTTGTTAAATTATATGCTTTCACCCATTTGATTCGAAAAGAAGTCAAAGAAAATGGTCCACGCTGATAAACTTCTGTTGTCACAAAAAAATAACATCCAAGGATAGATGGTAGCCACTCACCAATTTCCAAAAAAGGCAGTGACAGCACCTCCATTTCGCCAATTTGATTCTGGCCACCAAGGAAGTCAAAGATAACGTTTCGTCCTTAGTCGGCTCTTCTTTGGAGTACTTGCTGCTATTGTATTCTATTCTGTTCTCTTACTAAACGAAGATCGCTCCTTTATATGCTCTCTTCATTACGTGCTTTCTTCAGCTTTTAGTTGTGTACAAAGCTTTTCTGAAGTATTATTGTGCCATCAATGACTTTTCAATCATATAAAATGTATTTCTTCCTTCTCCTCCCAGGTCGCAGCCACTTCAAACCTCTCTCTGTCCTCTGTCTCTGTCCTCTCTCATTTTGTTTGAAATGGTGGAGAAGGGAGCCATTTTCTAGTGGTGCACCAGTGACATAAAAGCACGGGGTCTCTTTGCCCCACATAAAGCCCACCTGGTAATGAACACAGTCTCCCTGCCTGGAGGCCTATAAAGTGACTTCTTCGACATCCAAGGCCTCCTTTGCAGGAGCCCCGTCCCATAGGGTTCAGGGAGTCCCACAGTAGTCTCAGAAGCCCCCGTTGCAGGCTGGCCTGATTCTGTCTCTCTGTCTTTTCTCATGCTTGCTCGACCTCTTTTGCTGTTAGAATACGTATTGTGCTCATGGCATGTGCAGCTATCTAAACGGCACTGACACACCAGTACATGCAGAACATGCACTACACACACACACACACACACACACACACACACGCAATCACACACTCACACACATTATTTATGGTTCAGAGTCAGACACGCACAAACACACATACACACACACACACACACACACACACACACACAAACAGAGATACATACAGAGAGATGCGCAGCCACATCAATCCATCTCTTTATGGAAAAAAGGCTTTTTGGGAATAATGCACCAGCCGCAGGAAAGGCAAAAATAATAGCTGGAGTGAGGCTCAATAGATCAGAGGCAGCTGTCAGTGGGTACGCCAGATGGTTAGGGTGCAGAAGGAGAATGAGATATGCCTCTGTTCGTTGTCATGAGTTGAGATGTCAATCTAGAGTGGTGAGGCTTAGACAGCACTGTCACAATAATGAAACCCCTCTAATAGACCCGACAAAGCATGTGCCACAAACCATTGTTAGTGAGCAGGCATCATTTATTTCACCAACTATATAAAATCTTTGAGCTAAGTATCCTTACATGTTGGGTTTTTTTTTGCGGGCTAAGCTGCAGCAAGAAATGGTAAGAAAGCTCATCGTAAAACGACGCACATAGTTATAAAGGAACAGTTCTATTTTTTGCTGACTGGTATGAACCTACAAGCAAGCAATCAATCGACCGTAAACTCTATCTTGATTAGATCGCATGAACATGAGATTGTTGGTTGAACCAATTTTTCTGGCATTACGTATATCCATATGTTTACATACGTTAGGTGTGTAACTAAAATCTCCACTGAGAGAAATACTAGGATAGAGCAATGGACAAAAAGAAGAATGGCGCAAGATGTAAACCCTACTCACATATTATACCATACACACACCCACCTCATTTTGCCTACACTTTGAAAACAAGTTATTCCCCTGGACAAAGACTTTAATTACTTTGGCATTACAGACACTTGGCCTTTTTGTTAGTGAGTGGACAGCCGATGGCTTTAGCTTGATCCTCAACGAGTGTGTTCGTGATCAATACCAACTTATTCTGAGACGACGCAAAAATAAAATTCTAATTAAAGCGTTTGTGATCCCCTCTAAGACCTTGTTGAGAGGCTGTTATTGCACATTGTCTCTTTTGAAATCTCCCTGCCCCCCTGAGGACTCTGCGATAGCATCGCGGTGCCTATGGGCTTTAAGTTGAGTGAATCCCTTCACAAACCTGACGGCGTTCTTTCAACAGACACCGGTATTTGGAGCAATTGGTAGAAACAGCTCCAATATTGGATCTATATTGACCAAATAACATTATTTTGTCAAAATATGAGAATACAATTTCCCTTGGGATCAATAGAGTCTATCCCATTGCATTACATTATTGTGTCAAAAAAACATATGAATAGACTTTGTATGCCATACAGCTTGTTGCTCAAGTAAACGCCGTGGCGTTCAACTTTGCGTGATGAAAATAGGTGTTTTCTGAAGTATGCACCTCGAACTTAGTCAGTGGTGATTTTTCTTTTCCTCCGCCGTGGGCAGATCACGTGATGGATTTTAATTATGGAATGAGTCAGCTGGCTTATGGTTGCGTATGTGGGCTTGAAGTCCTCCCAGGGATGAATGGAAAAGTAGCTAAGCTGATGAGTCACTCAGACAAACAGACTGTACAGGAGACAGTACATATGGTCAGGAACGCTCCAGACTGATTGGCAAACGAGATGAAGAGGGATGAAAGAAAAAGTTATGGTAAAAAAAAGGATTTGTTTTGGCACCCTAAAAAAAAAATCCTTTTTATCATCATTTTTATTTTTCTCACCAACACTCATTCTGAAGGTCATTGAGGAGGCACTGACTGAATATGTGAACAGTAAAATATACAGTTATACTAACTTGAGATGGGAGTAAATAAAATGCGTCATTCTGGGAAATCCTACTAAGTAGCACTTTTTTTTTAAATCCTTGACATTTTGTTTCAATCCTCGTTCTTCAAAATCGATCAACTTCATGAGGGTTGCTGTGGGCCTTGCAGTGTTACATGCTTTGAGCCAACCTTTGACCTTGTAGGTCATGATGTCCCCAAACCCATAACACCATACAGTAGCTTTTGAAATGTGAATTGGAATATTACGTTAAACAACTCTGTAACAAAATATATGAGAGAGACAGAGATAAAAACTTAATCTAAGCCTGCAGTCAGATGCATGCTGATGCCCTATTGAGCATGTATTCATGCATGTATTCGTCTTAAATAATGGAATTTAAGGATTGCTGTAATTTATATTTATGACGGTGATGCACTACACAGAAGCCAGGAAAGGTCCCATGATTCTGCTGTAAGTGAAATGCTGTTGAACTATAATTTCCCTACTGCATACATCTCACGTAAATCTTTCCCTAAACCCCCGGCAGTAACACACACTGGAGATGTCACGTTCTATAAATGTGTGGTGGCGATGTCACTGCGTGGAGTTTGACATGTTTAATCCTGCCCTGTGGCAGAAGGGGAAGCCGAAGCCTTTAAAACAGAGTGAGCGACAGACCCTCAGATCCCTCCTTGTCATACATAAAGCACAACAGCTGCAGCGGGATTGATGGCTAGCAGCTTTTATAAGTGTTTAGCACAATGTCATTTTGTGTCTGGCCATGAAGAGTGAGAGGGAAACAAAAGGTTTTGATTTATTTTTATATATTTGTAAGCAGATATTCATCTGTCCTTTGTTTCACGTGTTCTTTACATTGGTGTGTGAGACTGCCATTAAATAGGTTTGCTGCAAACCCTTGTGTTCTTAGTGCTGTTTGGTGCTCCTCTAACCAGTCAAAAGAAACAACGGGTTAAAAGCCAAAAGAGCAATTGAAAGCACGGTTAAACATCTGTGTCAGCAACTTTCAAAACTGTATTATTTGCATGAACAGAAATGACATAAAAAAGTACAAATAAAATGCATACATAATCTGATAATTTAACAGTCTGAAGTAAAACAGAAATAAAAAAAGGAAACCGTCTTTAAACATATAGGCCCGGTTTCCCGTACAGGGATTAAGACTAGTTCTATATTAAATCTGGTTGTCAATGGAGATTTTCCAATGAAAATGTGTTTTAGTCTAGGATTTGGCTTAATCATTGTACGGGAAACCAGGCCATAAAGTGCAGGAGTTTCTTCTTTCATAGATTAGAACTTCAACTTCTTTGAGCGGGCACATATCAAGCCATCATCACCATCCATCCATCAAATCACTTCTTGTTTGACAACTTGGGCTTCAAAATAAAATGTAAAATGGGTCTGTGCAGCCAATGTTTACTTTCATTGTGAAAACCATTCTGAGCATTTCCCTGGCATGCTGACTTGACAAGTACCACAGTGAAAGTAAAAAAATAAAATCCATATTTGAAGATGATACACAATCATCTATCATCACAATCATCATCACAAAAGGACAAAAGGAAATGTGTGGAAGCTGCATATGGCACCTTTTCATAATGGCTCCACTTTTCAGATTAAGCAGATTTTCCGACAGCCTTTCCCTCCGTGAGTCCGGCTCGGTCAGCAGACAAGACAGTGGTAATCGTATTCCCTTTTGTGTATGTATGAGAAAATGAAATGTATGACGTCAATAAGGCGAGGGCCACATGAGGAAGGAATCTAATAAGAGAAAGGTCAAACTATAAAATGCTTTTGCAAATGGAGGAAAGTCTATTGACAGGGTTGGTTTTTAATTCGAAAGCTTCTCATGCACACTTTCCCTCCCCAACTTGTGCTAACATTGAGAATAGATTTCAACGCACTCACCACCACACATTTTCAAAAACTATATTGTTTGCCAGACATATTCACCACAGAAGGTGTACTGGCAGAAGCTGTGAATAAGCCCATTGATGTCAATGGGAGAATTGAGAACAAAACCATTTATACATCACCTTTACAGCTAAAAACATAAATTAACAATTTTATTATCTTGAACAGGCCAAAACCTACATCAATAAATGGACAGATTATTTTCATGGCGCACCTAGCTCAGTTCAATTAATTTAACTACATTGAAGGAAGAAGCACGCCGATGATCAAAAGAAGCCTCGCCAATCATCTCCCTGTTGTTGCCAAGTCCAAAAATCCCAACTCTAATCCTCATTTGCGTAAGGCATCTGGTTAACATTACATTACTTAATGCGATCTGCCTTTGACAGATGAAGATTTGGGTGAACGGGGAATCTGGTGGTGAGACGCTACCCAACATCCATTAAGTCCCCCGTGCGGCAGGATTCCTTGCACACAGTTCAATATGGAGAGATTAGTACATGTGGGCAGCATTCGTTCCCGTTCGCTCCTTGACTTGGTTTATGGGTTTACCGTCACCTTTTTCTGCTGAGAAACCATGTTTCTGTATTGTCCTTTCCAGTACCTATAAATACCCTGTGACAACCTTATCTCTTGTTTTTGAGCTTATGCACGTGGAGGAAATAGAAAAATGGCGAATAGTGATACCGGGAGCAGGAGATGTGTTTCTAGTTTGGTTATATTTGGTGGCCAGACAACGTTCTATCTTATTGTAAAACCAAAAAAAAAATAAATAAACGAATTGATTTGGCGTCAGAAACTAGGGGCAGAAACTAGGGGTCCAATCTCATTGTTTGGCATAATTCAAAAATAGCCTTTGTCTTTGGAATTGGCATGGCCCTGGAGAACTGTCAAATCTGTCTGGCATTCGTTCCAACATGCTGACACCTCTGTAGCGTCTACGGAGATGCAGCACCAGGAGAAGCCGCTTTTGTATGTTGATAGAATAAAAGAAGGGGGGAGAAGACAAAAAAGCGAGAGAGAGGGGGGGGGGCGGTGTGTGGGTGTGTGTGCGGGGGCGGGGGTGAGCAAGCAGGTGAGAGAGGCGTCTTTCTCTCGCCGTGGCTTTTGGGAGTTTGATAATCTCATCTCCAGGATTTGATTTGGCTGGTATGTATGCCTTTTGAGGAGCTCTGGGAACGGAGGCTGGTGATATATCAATCTCTAAAGCTGTGGATAGAAGGAGGGGAAAGGAGAGATAAAGAAAGAGAGAGAGAAAAAAAGGGAAAGAGAGGGGCAAATACAGATTGAAAAAATAAGGTGTGTGTGTCTGAGAGAGATAGAGAGAGAGAGAGAGAGAGAGACAGAGAATGAGAGAGAGACATGGAGATACAGATGGGGACAACAAAGTGTGAGAGAGTGAAAGAGAGGGAGAGAGAGGATTAAGGAGAGTGTGTATGACAGAACGGTTTGAGCGCGTGGCCCTGACAGATGTGGTCAAACAGTCAGTCTCTTAAAGAGAAAGGCACATTTACCCAGATTGAGCAACGAGCCATTACCACAGTGTACAAGATCGATACCGTGAAAGGAGCCATCTCCTTTAAGGATGTATATGTCCCAACAGATTATAGCAAGGTTGAAGGTTCATTAAGCTATGAGAGGAAGGTCAAAGATGTATGCCAAAGAGTATTGAATTTACCAGCGATTTTCTTGCACAAGCATGGAAATTACACTTTTAAAATAAAAGATTCCTCTTTGTCACAGAAAGCAGAATTTTAAAGTAATATTACCATTGGCTTTAGAAAACGGGGTTTGCTAAACAGTTTTTTATTTTGCTGCTGTAGCATATCATATATATATATATATATATATATATATATATATATATATATATATATATATATATTCTTATCAAACAGTAAATATATATATATATATTCTTATCAAACAGTAATTAATGATTGTCACTGTATAAATATAGTTATTGTATTCAAACCCATATCGATTGGTTGATATGATACTGTTGTGCTAGCGGACACAAAAAACATGAAAGGAACGTCTGCCCGAAGATATATAATGTACATAACAAATTATTTATCTCTGCTTTCTATTCAGTTATTCGGGTGCAAAGTCCATTTCGAAGCCCCAACTGTATTGGCGTTCGTATAAAACTCGTATGCGTTATTAGAAAACTCCCTTCCATGGTTCAGATTGGCGATTTATATGTTCAGGGATGAATCCATATTGATCCTCGTGGGCTTGCCAACAGAACGTGCTGGCATGCTGTGGTCTCAATCACTCTTTCTAATGAGGCTTTTTCTCTAATGTCTCTGGCTGACGGCCGACGATCAAGGAGACCATCTGGGACTGTATCTAAGAGCCGCGAAAGTGGGCTCCGTGTTCCCTCTCTCACCTGTAGCTCCGCGAGTTCGCGGGACATTGATCGTGTCCCAGCTGCCAATCCTCTTCCCCTCGGCAGGCCATAGCATCTATCTCCGCTGCCTCCACAAGTTAGCCTGACCCCTATTTCCCCTTTCGCTCGTGTAACAAGAGAACAGAGGGCAGAGTCGCTCCGTAGATATTGATCTCTGCTAAGGCTGGCGTTTTTACTCGGCAACGGTCAAGGTTTACCCGACACTAGTGGATGGTAAACTCATTTTCAATTCGTGCCCAAGGGGGGTGGGGGCTGCAACTTGATATCATTCTGCGGCACATCGCACACTGGACGCCTCCGTTTTGAATCTACAAAGACTCCCTTCCCATGTTTGAATTTCAAAGTAGTGAGAAAGCAACCTGTTCCATCTTCTTTTCTTCGTATAAAAAAAACTCCACTAGCTGCACCTTTATTTTGTTGCATACCATACGTCAACATGAGGTATATTCAAGACTTTGACTTTGAACACACACATCCAAGATTATATTTTTTCCTTTTCTGTCCCAGTATCTGAGTTTCTGAACATATGAGGAAAAATATGTAGAGGCCTTTTATCCATGGTGATACCTCTGCCCCCTTCCCCCCTTTCTCTCTCTCTCTCTCTCTCTCTCTCTCTCTCTCTCTGTCTCCACTTCTCTCAGTCCATCAACATGAATACCATCTGCGTGTTGCCATGTCAGTGATTCATTTCACGGAATGTCGGGGGCATTGCTAGCCAGTCATTTACACGGTTCATACTGCTTTCAGATTCGCCTTTTGAATGGGAGTTAATTGCTTTTTCATGCCGAGCCCTCCGTACAATAACGGAATTAATGACTGTGTGTATTGATCATCACGTTTGTGATTTCCATGTCGCCAGCCAATTCTTTTCCCCGGCCTGGTGCTGTCTTAATGGGCCCCTTTGTGTCTTTTTTCCTGAGGCCCTTGGTGGTCGCTCGCTACAGGGTGTCGGCCTTAATTGTTTCTCTTGTTTTGACACACGTATTCATGTGCGGGTTCGGAAAATGCACAGTGGGGCACGCGGGCGCGTGCACGCACGCACGCACGCACACATGCACGCACAGGCAACGCGCCGCTCATTGGTTTGCAGGGGCTCACACGTGCACTCTGACATGCCTTCGCAGGGGAGGGTGAAGAGAGCGGCGGGTGTGAGATGGGGGAGGGCTGGGAGTCAAAGGAGGGCTGTAACGGGTGGGGGAGGGGCGGGTAGTTTGATGTGGAGGATGAAGGCTGATGCTGGGAATGCTGGACTGCTGCCGGGGGATAACGGTGACGACTTATCTGTTTATCGATGAAGGACCGTGAGTGTGTACGTGCGTGTTTGTGTGAATAAAAAAGAAACAACGATGCAAGTTAGAGGAAGAAAATGGTGAGGGCCAGTGGGGATATTCATTTGTGCGTGCATGTGTATGAATGTGGAAATTGCTTGGGTACGTGCGAGTGCGTGCGAGTGTGACTGTGTCCGGGCATGTGTGTGTGTGTCTGTGTTCAGGCAAATGTGTGTGTCTGTGTGCGTGGGTTTGCTCTTTCCTCCTTGTCCACGTGAGCGTAAGGAAAGGAGGGGAGGGGGGGGGGGGGGCAGGAGGAGGAAGGAGTGCTGAGGAAACTAAGCTTTGTCATTACCAGGCTGACGAGGGCAGGGCCACATGTGCAGAGCTCTCTGCCTCAGACACACAGCAACACACTGAGCCGCTCATTAAATCCCATCAGTGCGTCCTCCAAGATGAGCACCGCCGCTCGCCTTGGTGTTATAGAAAAAGCCGGAGTGAGAGAATCTGTCCTTGAGGTTGTTTATTCCTCCCCTTGGTGGTTTCTGTGAAGATGTGTGAAAGTTTTCAAAGTTGATCTCTTATTGCGCTACTCGTGCTGCTCCGTGATTCTTCCCATCGATTCGTGACAATCCGCTCCCATAATTCCTGTGGCTCTGAATACTGTTGAACACAACCGTGTCAGGTGTGTAGGTCACTAATCAACTTTTATGGGGCTCCATGAGTGACTGATAAAAAGTTTGAGTTTGGTCTGGACCATGGCATTGTGAAACCTCTCCCACTGGTCAGCACAGGGCCCTTGGTTTTCTCTTCACAGTATCGACCTCTCACTTTCCTCATCTTTCTGTCCCCCCGAAACACTCAGCTCCCTCTCACATCGTTCTCTTTCTCTCTATCGCTCTCTCTCTCTCTCTCTCTCTCTCTCTCTCTCTCTCTCTCTCTCTCTCTCTCTCTCTCTCTCTCTCTCTCTCTCTCTCTCTCTCTTCCCGTCCATATCGCTTCCACTCCCCTGTCAATCTGTCTCACTCTCTCACCTCTTTCTCCCAGCAGGTCACTATGGTGACGGAAGTGACACCAGACGGTTCCAGAATATGGAGGGGAAGTTCAAACGGTCTCATGATGCCAGTTTCATTTTCAGAAGGAAAATGGGGGGACAATTCTATCTCTCTCGCCCGCCTGGCATCCAACTCTGAGGGAATATTTACCGGTGTGGGTACACTCTCGCTCTCTGGTTCATAAACACACACAGGCACACACACACACACACACACACACACACACACACACACACACACACACACACACACACACACACACACACGGACACACACATCAGATGCAGACGCCACGGTAATATTTAATGAAAGATAAAAACCCTTCATGCACCTTCTGGGGCAAGGGAAGCAGCCTGCCTGGAGACTGGAAGGTCTATCAAAATGATTGACATCGCGTCCTCCCATCAAACCACTCCAAACTACGCCTGCTCCACGTTTTCAACACACACTAAAACGTCCAACTTTTAAATGTGATATGGAAAGTCATAAAGATGCGTCTTAGCTTTGTTCAGTGAACTTCATGCAACCTATCTGGCCAGAGAAATGAGGATCCCTTTTAAGTATTTTCCCCCTCTGGCTCTGGATGAAGTTCTTCATTTCTCATGGGTGGCGTCTTTCAGTTTACTATATATAAAAAAAAAACGGTCCAATTCTTAAAATGAAATAAGAGAGATAGGATGGCAAATGTAGGGCCATATTTCTTATTTATGGATCACATACTGTATACACTGTAATGAGCGAATACTTTTCTTGTCAGATATTTGATGCTGACATATTGATATGTGTGTTTTAAGAAAAAGAAATGCCTCAAATGGCCTCAAGTGAAAAAGATATTGATCCCCTAGTCAACTGCACAGTTTATTGCTATAGTTATATTTTACAGTGGTAGTAGTGAAATATGAAATAAGGCCCATGAGTCCGCCTAGCCGGTCAGAGACGGCGTGGTCACGTGTTTCACCGCAGGTCACCAACTCCACTTCCTGTAGACTACCACTTACTGTTCACTATATGCTGTGTACTACTACATACTGTACACCACTACATGCTGTGCACAACTACATTCTGTGTGCTGCCACAAACTGTACACTACTACATACTGTGCACTACTATATACTGTACACTACTATATAATGTGTAATACTACATGCTGTGTACTACGACATTCTGTGTACTACTACAAACTGTACACTACTACATACTATTCACTACTACATACTGTGCACTACTATATACTGTACACTACTATAAAATTTGTAATACTACATGCTGTGCACTACTACATTCTGTGTAATACTACAAACTGTACACTACTACATGCTGTGCACGACTACATTCTGTGTACTACTTTATGATGTGCAATACTACATGATGTGCACTACCACGTTCTGTGTACTTCTACAAACTGTGCACTACTATATACTGTGCACTACTATATACTGTGCACTACTGTAGACTGTGCACCATTAAATACAGTGCATTACTACATGCCACAGTGCCCGCCCAGTCTCTCATCTACAACAGTGTCTGTGAACCACAAAGACCGGCGCGGGACAGTCGAGTGAAAAATTCAAAGGTCAATGGAAATTCTTAGCTCTGTCGAGTATCAGTTATTACAAATCACATAAACATAAAAAAAGGGGTCATTCATTTGTAGGTGTTGGGAAAAGATCAAAAAGAAGTGACGGAGGATCCAAAGGAGTTCCGCGTGAGTCCAATCTGCAAAAAGGCCATCGTCTGTCCAGACGGCCTCACACAGCAGTCCTGGCTGAGGGACCCGATGAAGAAGAGACACTTCCACCATAGGGGTACAGTAGGTAGAAAGTCAATATGTCTAATATGATGCAGGATAAGCTAGATCGATACGTACTGTACGCTTCGTCCGTGGGGTTTTGAGGGTCATCTAAGAGGGTCAAAGATAGCGGTTAAGAAAAAGCACTCTCTCTAAATTATCCGTCGATAAATCGATTGGCCACATGTTGGAAAAGATGGGGGCAAGACTAGGCAATAAAAAGGCAACAGAAATATGTACTGCTAGGGAAAAGAGTGTGGCACGTTTTCCAGTAAGTTTGCAATGGATTCTCTTTCTGTTCATATCTCATCCTCTGTGTCTCTATTTTTCTCTCTCTCTAATTCTCTCTCTCTCTCTCTCTCTCTCTCTCTCTCTCTCTCTCTCTCTCTCTCTCTCTCTTTCTCTTTCTCTCTATATCTCTGTCTCTCTCTCTCCAGATGGGGGCATCATTGAAGCTGGGGCTATTTTTCTGTGTGTGATTCCCCCTTCAAACGACTGTGACTAACAAATTCAGACAACAAATCTCCTGCCATGCATATTCAACGGAGCGTCAATCTGCAAGGCCCAGTCCCGCTGTGTGACAACGAAGCCTCCACCCGTCCCACCCCCCTCCCCTCGCAGCCCCAAAATCTAAAGCCACGCGCCATGCCCTTAAAGAGAAGCAGGAGAAATCCTTTGGGGTTTCCGGCACCACAGCCATTTTCCCGTATCTTCGCTGGCTGAATCTGTGTCTGTCTCTCAGTCCATCCCTCCTCCCTCTCTCTCTCAGTCCTTTTTCTTTCGTGTTTTTTATTTATCCGCCTGCAGCTTCTCACATTCCGTCTTCTTTGCTTCTGTCTTCAAACCCTTTGGAATCGGTCTCTTGTTTCTTTTATGCCTGTGTGTTGTTGTTTTTCCTTCACTGGTTTCTGTTTTACTTCCTGGCTCCTTGTTTGTTTGAAGACTTAACACTTGTGACAGAGTTTTTGGGGAAAGTTTCGGACAGCTACGGATAGAATTGTCTCAAGAAATAAGTTGCAACTTATTCGGTTTTGTTGACCAGTCGATCAAAAACGAGGCTTCAGATATTTCCAACGATTGATGTGATAGTGACACTGAAAAACGTCTGTGAGATATTTGAGCCAATGAACTTGAAGAAAATGCAGAGCCTGACTCTAGGGCGGACTAAGTAAGCAATGTTCTTTCTTTATTTTCATTTGTTTATTCAATCATATTTATTTCATTCGATTCCCTCATTCCATCTATTGTATTGTTGTGTGTGTTCCGGCCCAAATTGACCCATAGCAGAATGTGGTACTAATTATAGCATAAACAATCTTCACAAAGAACGATGTTCATTTAACATCACCAAAAAAGTCCAGATCCTACTTGCTATTCGTCTGCCATCTGTCATGAGGTATTGCAGTATTAATAGGTCAGGTACTGTCTAGAAGCCTTGACAAGATAAAGAGAACAGACTGAATATTTCAACACTTCAAATGTACTCACCCCTAAAAACTGACATTCTTTTGCCCTTTGAAGTTCCAGAGACACCTTTGACTTAAAAAAAGAACGCAGGGTATGTCAGTCGCAGTAAGATGCATGCGTGCGCGCACACACACACGCCCACACACACACCACACCACGCGCACGCACACGCACACGCACACGCACACGCATACACACACACATACACACACACACACACACACACACACACACACACACACACACACACACACACCCAGCAGCCTTCTAGGCCTTGATGGCGAGCCAATTAAGTATTCCTTCTATGGAGGCATGAGATGAGCAAAGCTCCTTATAATGACCATCTGCAACGACCTTCGTTAAGTTTTCTTTTTCTTTTTAAGGTTGGGGGTTGCATAGTTTTGTCACGAGATTATCATTTCTAAAGCAGATCCAGTGTTGAAGGGTGGGAGACGAGATGGGATGATGGCGGTCTCTCAGATCTTTTGTAGAACTCTTAGTATATCTACTTTGTGAACTTCCTAATCTTAATCCGTTTCATCACTGTCTCATTGTGACTCTTCAAACTGCCGGCGTGGTATACGTCTGAGAAATGTATAGGCTCTCTCTTCAGTTTCAGTCACTTATGTTAGACATATATTATATGCACAGTATACAGTACTGTGCATGCGTTTTAGGCAGGGGATGCTGTTTTGAAGGCAAAGAGTGGTCACACCAAATGTTGATTTGATACCGATTTGCTTTCCCTTCACTTTGTATTTTATGAATTGATGTAAAAACAAAAAAAAATTAACATTTATATTTTTCTATATTTTTTTTCCAACTTTAAAGACTTCACACCTGCCTAAAACATTTGCACAGTACTGTATATACAGTGTATATATATATACATATAGAGAGAGATATTTATATATATAAAGGCTACTATGCATCTATGTGTGGGTGTGACCCCGCTGACTTGATAACACTGCGTGATAGAGAATAAAATACGCCGGGTTACACATCCTACAGAGAGGAGTGTATACTCTCAGGATGGAGAAAAAGAAGTTCTGACATTTCTCAGGAGAGTCTGCCAATTGGACACCACACAGCTCAATAACGCTGCAGTCTGACTGGAAAAAAAACGTGTTACTCCACATCTGAGTTTTGCTTTCAATTTGATAACCTTTGAACGGGCCAAATTCGTTTACCCTACAAGCTTTCAAGCACTCTATATCCAGGAATGCTCCGTTATTCTACTCGTCCGTACTTTACCTTGAATTAAAGGAAGTTATTAAAATCAAACGAAATTGCAACAGATTCCTACAAAATTTCAGAGCGGCTTGTTCTCCGGAACGAGGGCGGAATCCTGTCCCTGGATTCTGTGATCTGTAACCCACCACATTTGATTCATCACACACTCTAAACACGACAATCTGCTTTCCCTTGCACCAAATCCTGCGGAAAGTGATTAGATACACAAGCCTTACCTTTGAATCTGTTGATCCTCTTCAAGGCACTCAATTCTCCTGTGGCAAATGTTCAACCGAGTTGAAGGGTATTTTAGATGATAATGAACTCATCTTATACAAGTTTGAAGCTTCCTCAGTTCCAATACTAAGTTCACTGAGCTTTCAGCTTTGTAAATTCACGATGTGTCATTTATTGAGTTATGACGATTGGGGCGCATAAACTGTATGGCCAGTGATATTTGAGGATTTGATTGATGTCTCTCTTTGGGAAAGAAATGGGTGGGGTTTGCATTTTTAAGACAATTGAACTTATAGTGTCAGGCAAATGTAAACAACTACAACAAGTACTAAAATATCCCAAAATATCTAAAATATGTTTTCATCCTTTAGATAATCAGAACTGTCCCTTCAATGTAATTTTCCAAGGAGACCGTGGTTAAGCCAACAGCTGCATTAAGTCGCAAAAAACAAACATCCAACACATCTGTCTTCTGTGTGGTTTCTATTTCCCTCCTGACTGTTGACTGTGTGGTTGGTGTCCGGATCGGACGGCTTACCCACGAGCCAGGTTCCCTGTGAAGGTCAAACGGTAAAAAACTGAACTAATAGAATACCAATAACGATTGAGTTGAGTAGCTGTTGGGATTAAAGTGCCACGCTACTCGCGACCCCGCATTCTCTGTCACACAATGTTATCAACGTCAGCAAGCAGGATTACATGCTTGGCTTTCAAGGACAGAGGGGAAGAAAAAAGTTGTATGGATGCTGAAATTGAAAAACCCAGACAGAATTATTTGTGTCCATGTGAATTTGCTACTTACTCACTGACCATGTACAGCGCTTTAGTACAAAATAAAAATAAAAATAAATAGCTGCCTTTTCTTTAATTATTTCCTCCAGATGTTTCCCTGCAGAAACATTACAATGTGACAAAAGAGAAATTGTTTGGTAATTTTGGACAGCAGCTTGACTTTCAGAGTTGAGTAATGCAATTGAAAAGACACAGCCTTGAGCCAAACAAATCAGCTTACAAAGGACCACAGCATGGTTTGGGGGGGCAGGCAAAAAATAAATGCTAAGTAGTGGCCAGCACAAAATCTAATTTATACACTCAAAGAGACACTCACACACACAGTGGTCAAAAAAAAAAAAAAGCAAGCTAAATCGTTGTGGATTATTCAAATTCGTTTCCACTTCTTGTCGGAATTCAAACTGAATTTGGTGTGGGGGACTACCGACCACCAGCATGGTTGACTGTGATATCACATGGTTTGATGGGACACAGGCCTTTTAACCATAACAAATAATAAACAGAGTTCGAATGCATACTACATATAGATTTTTGTGCTCATCTCCTACACTGGTGTTTCCCCACATATTCACTGTATATTTTTCAATGGTACATATTTGATGCACCTATAATTGCACAGTGAAAAACACTGCTAGGGTATGTATATTATGCATCTCAACACTGGGCCACTGTTCGCACACTTTCCCTCTTTCCCCTGCTCGCGTTTCTCTAGAAAGCGCCGCCACTTCTTGGGAGACTGACAGTGTTGTGGAGTTGCGGACTGCAAACTTGCCATCACTCGGCAGAGAAACTCACACCTCCTCCTGACAGGCCTCCGGCACAGCCGACACGATCTGTGTGCTCCTTTGACAGGTTGAACTTTAAACTGGTCCGCAGGGAGCGCGGCGCTCCTCTCCTTGGTCCGCCCCGGTGTACAGTTCATCCCCGCTTCCCGGGGCCACAGTCTGAGCCTACCGTCTGCCCCCTCCCCACACTCCCTCCTCGTCCAGCAGGGCGGAGGAGTGGAGAGGGGTAAAAAAAAGGTAGAGACAAACGGTTGGGAGGGGGAGAGATTTAACGAGAGAGAGGGGGAGGGGGGGGAGGGAGACGCGCGGTGGGAGGGGAGGGCGAGGAGGGAAGAGCGTGAAAGACAGAAATAAAAAGGTTTGGGGTCAAGGGTGGGGGTAGAAAAAAAGACAGACCGAGAGAGCGACAGAGAGAAGAGACATAAGAGACAAAGGGAGGGAGAGAGAAAGAGAGAGAGAGAGAGAGTGAGTGAGAGAAAGAAGGGGTGGGGAAGACTGTGTGATGGATGGGAGGAAGCAGGGTAGGTCTGTCCACTGGGGAAAAGAGTGTCAGGAGGAATCAAGGTCCGTTTTCCCTCTATGTCTCTCTCTCTCTCCCTCTTTCTCGCACTGACCTCTCTCTTTCTCACGCCGACCTCTCTCTTTATCCCCCTCTCATCCCTCTTTCTCTCTCTTCTTCTTATTCTCTACGCTCTCTCTTTTAATCTCTATCAAACCGTCTCTCGTTTCCTCACTAGTTTACTTGTCCTGTCTCTTTTTCTTTCTCGCTCTCCCAGTCCCCCCCACCCCCCCCCCCCTCTCTCTATCTCTCTGGCAACCGTTCCCCCACGCTCAGAGCGGCGATCAGTGCCAGCTCCAGCGGTGATACATCAGGCAATACAAAACGGACGGTGGGGTCTCACCGAAGGGAGCCTGTTCTGCCAATGTCAATGAGTCGGGCACGACGCACATTGAGACAGATGAGGGGACCTTTATGCAGATGCACTTTGACTGGGATAGGCAGGGATGAGGGCGGGTAGCTGAAGTCAGAGCGTTTGAGGAAGAGATGCTTTCTGCAAGTGACAGGCACGAGAGAGAGCAACAGAGAGACTGATGGACAGACCGACAGAGAGATAGAAAAATAATTGGGGGGAAAAGGTAGAAAGTGTAGACTCTGCCCATGGATGTACAGAGGTTGAAGAATAGACAGCAGGAAAGTTGGAGCACTCTCAGAGTAGAATGTTTTGGACAGTGTTGTTTTTGGTTTGGGGGAGCTTAGGGACACGTGTGTGGGAGGACAGTGACATGGACTGCAACTACACTCAAACTGATAGCCCTGAGACAAGTGACCGCGAAAGACAGCGACTGCGAAGGATGAAACACAACAACACATCCTTTTAAAAAAATATTATCATACACGGGCCATTTGAGTGTTCTTCGTCGTGCTGGTTTGTAGGAAAATGACAGTAAAAATAACACGTTTAATCAATTATGCTTTCATTTACCTATACGACAGCATGAAAAGGATTGGTAGGGCGGGCAGGGAGGGGGGGCCGAGCCCCCGTTCTGGTATTTAGGAGCTGGATAACAATAGCCTGGAGCTAGAGACACTATTACGACAATGACTGCTGACGCGTGGCTTTGCAATCTCTTGTGGTCACACACTAGCTTCATCTATTTATTTATTTATTCATCTGATTTTGCCGGTTCGAAAATGAACAGCCAGACAGCCAGAGTTCAGTCAAGTAGTTATAGAAAAGTTGTTCAATTACTTTTGGAGGTCTTGAGTGGGTCCGCATTGTGTAGACTCGGTTTACTTCTCGGTTTACTTTGCTGGACCTTGTAAAATATTTTCGCAGTTTTCCCCAGACCGTAGTTGCATTTCAACTGCTGCGCAATATCCATTGAGCGATATGAATTGCATGTCATGACCTGGTTTGTCAAATATTACTGTGGACTGGGTCTGTATCTGGAGGTAAGTCCTGTTAATAAACTTCTACTTCACCGATGAAATCACCGAAGACATAATTGACCCAAGTTTATTGAGGCTCAGCCGGAGCAGTACAATTTTAAGTTTTAGTGCTTGCTGATTCAAACCTTTTTAATGCTTTATGAATGTTTATGTCCCTGCAGAGCTGCCGGAAAGAGCCTGCAGGAATGAAGTAGTGATATCTCACAGCTCAATAAATCAAATGTTAAAAAATGTGTTTTGATTATCTGGCCGTGTATTTTGAAGTATGCATAGCTCTTATTATTATTCACTTTTTCTTCACTAACATAAATCACACACAACAGGGAAGGGAACAGGGAACTAATTACAGTGAGCGAGCGTGTGAACTCAGCCTTCGTTCTCAGCTCCTCTTTGATGTAGAGTTAATAATAACTATATTACACAGGTACAACAGCAAACCTACATACATAGTGACGCATGGCCCAGGTAGAAAAGACAGGGTTTTGGAGGTTGGGCCCACAGCTCACATCAAGGTGTGCCCTAATCGGACCCTGTAGCTATTCCAACCCACAACTTTTGGTCACTTACATTAGAAAGTCTTTCCCTTCTTTTTTTAATCTGGCCGAAAAAAATAAAAGAGATGGGGAAAAAAAGGTTGAGCCAGCACATTGAATGGAAGTGAAGGCGAGTTGGTACGCTTGTTAATTGGATTGGAACGGGAGGCATCGACTCTCTGTGTGAGGCAGTGAATTGCAGAATGGAAAGGCAGCTTTTCTCTTTTGGCTGGGTTGCAGGTGTGCACCAAGGGAGAAAAGGAGGGAGGGAGGGGGGGGGGGGGGGGTAATCCGCCATGTTGTCTTAGCACTCCTGTCTGCTCATTCTCAGATGAGCCCGGAGGTAAAGGGTGACTTTGAAATACTTGGTTTTCTCATTTTACCCAAGGTGCGACAAAGGGAAAAGGTGTTTTCCTATTCTAATACCCCCCCAAACCATTTCATGGCTGCCAAAGTTGTAATACTATATCCAAAGCTAGTATAAAAGTGAGTAATAATTCACATTATCACACCTAGACTGTGATAGGTGAGGAGAGTCATAGCTCACACTTACTGTAAGCTAGGGAAATGTTCGACGGCATATCTTGGAGACTGGAGATTCGTAACACATTCAGCTGCACTGTGACATACGTTGGGTGGTTGGGGTGATGACGTTTGCACCAACTGGAAGTGGAGAACATTCTGGCTTTTTTATGATTCATTATAACTTGTCTTTAATGTCCTCGAGTTCAACGGTTTGTCCATTCATGTCAAACAGGGCCGCCCCGCATCATTTTCAGGATGTACTTCTATGATAATAATAGTAATTCCATTGTCACTCCAATGGTCAGTAATCCCTGAGCACTTGAAAACTCTGGAGTCCTCCGAGCGTCCACAGCGATCCACGGGCGCCACTTTGTGCAAAGCCTGGCAGAGCAACGCATTCATAATGCATGTTGCTGCCCGGCCCGTCTGCCGAGCGCATCCTCCTAAATCGTGGATATGGTACGATATATCACGGCGGATTTTCAATGAGCGAAGCGCAGAAGTGACCAGGAGCTTGCGACCCGGCGAGAGAGAGAGTGAGAAGCCACTGTGTGTCCGCCGTCCTGGTAGCGCCGACGCATCATTAACCCCCCCCCCCTCTCAAAAAAAGAACCCAACTACCACCGCTATGCTGAGAGGAAAATGATTAGTTCAGCACTCTCTCTATTTTTCCACCCTCTCTCTCCCTATCTCTGACAGAAGGTTTCTCGAAGAAACAGTGAAATATTTATGCGAGCCACATAAGAGTCGCCAGCGCGCCGTTATTCAAGGCCCAGGGGAGCTTGCATTGTGCTCTCTGTTGTGCCCATCTAGTGGCGTATTTCTATGCACCCCCCCCCCACACACACACACACACACACTTCCACACACACACACACAAGCTCAACAAATAAAGGCTCCTGCTGTCTTATTGGAGAAGCATTATGCTGGGAGCAGGAAAGGAAGCAATAACTTATATCAGGAGGCATGTGAGATGGGGTATATGCAAATGTTTTGCATTGTTATGCACCGTAGGATATGCAAGTGTGCGCCTGGGCGTGTGTGTGTGTGCATGGTAGCATGTGTTTGCACGTATTGCATCAAAATCATCTATTTGCTTGAGACTGCAGGCCTCAGGTTTTATTGATATTCACTGTAAGGTTCACTGATGTTGACTCCAGTGAGCTATTTTGAATATGCATACAGATCAATACAATAGCAGTGCCTCAATGACTGTACTCGTATAACCTGTATGTCAGCACCACATAAAATACACACTGAGAAATGTCAAGGCAAAATATTATCAATTCCTGGCAGAAGGTGAGGTAGGTCAACACCCACATTTAAAGCATGCATTACTGCTGTATAGTATAGGAGGGTTTGTGGTTAAGGGCCTCCTGCCTTTTCGACATGCAGACATTCGCCCACATACACACACATGCCCACACACAAATGCGCGCACACACATACACACACACACACTCACACATGTAAACACTTTGTTTATTACAATCGCTTTGACACTCAATTTAGAACCTTGTAGACCCAGAACTCAGAAGAAATCATTAAAATGCAATATTCCATGTTTAGGTCATGCAAGTTCCACGGTAAAGAGAACTACTGACACTAATTACCGTATCAATCACTACATTATCCATGGCTGCAATATTTTACCCCCATCCTTTATCCGACCATGGTGCATGTACCACTGTTCCAGGCGATGTGTTTAGGTTTTACAGTATGTATCTACAGGCCCTTGTCCTTGCTTTTGCAATACATGCAACTCATTACTCATTGGATGGCATGTTGTAGTAAGAGTTTAAAGTGATTGGTATTCGCCAACAACAACAACAACAACAACAACAACAACAACAACAACAACATGGACTGGCTGCTAATGCAGGTCACAATTAAGGGTCAAGCTGTGAGACAAGCAGGATATGGGGGGACGTTGTGGCGAAAGGGATGGCAGGGGGACAAGCACCCCTTCTCGGAGGAAGATCGTGGGCCTCGTGTTAGAAGTGGTTGTGGGCCGAGTGTGAGAGGTGGTTTGAGGGGACGAGGTGAAGCGCAAGGCCACGTACCAACGCAGCGGTAGCAGCAAAGGCATAGAGCGTACCATTCAAATCAGAGCAGCGGTTGTCGGCCGTGTCGCAAATCGTGGCCTGACGACGACTGAGGCCGGCGAAAACTGATACAGCGAAACCTCAGAAGATCAACCATGCAGTTAGGGTTTGGTATTTCAAGACAGACGCTTTGTGGCTGTACATACAGCAAATGCTTTGTTGGACTGTGCCGTGTCTTGGTGATCTCTCCATCTCTTCACGCTTTCCCCACGCGCTGTCTTGTTGACACGTCAGACTGAAAAGTACTATTCAGAGCATGAAGCCATAGATACGTTAGCAAAGGATTGAATAGATGAACAAAATGAAGGGATTATTTTACAACAGATGACAAGGAGCAGGAGAGGTCTGTTCTTTGCGACACGTAAGATGTTATGCGATATGAGCTCCATAGACACTGCCTGACAAAAACACCCATGGGATCACTGCAGTTCCCAAGGGCCCTAATGTCTGCCTGAGTGGAGTTTTTGGAAAGGAAAAGTAGTAGTTCTGAAAACTGTCATACATTTTTTTTTTTTTTATAAAAAAAACTTCAGTTTTCTTCAAATCTCAATCATGGCAACATGTCTTTAATTAGAACCATTATGCTTTAGTAATATGATAAAATATATTTTCTTGGAGAGGTGATTTGCCGGTACTCCAACCATTAACAGCTTGATTTGTCCCCCATTTTAATTTTTTCTTGTATATGGTACTTCACATGGTAGTTTGCACAGTCATTACCTAGCTATTGTAATCTAAGCTTACCCCTGGATACCTAGTCAGATGGAAAACACTCGTGGTTGCCTAGCAGCAATGTTATTCCCTAAAAGTGTCCTGTTTTATCACAGTAACTCCAGTAGCTGACAAAGAGTAATTGAATGTTACCCTCATGTAACAGCCAGAGTCAGCCTACTATGTTTGCCATTCGGAGATGGAGTGCTCTGTATTTTAGGAAAATATCTGAGCTGGAACACACGTGCATCTGGGTTCACACTCATGGGTAGGTTTACCTCATGTGTACGTTTACATGTTTATGCGTTTTGGTGTATGTTTGAAGCAGTGAGAGACTGTCTTTTCCTTCAAATTGTCTGGCACCAACTACTCGACAGAACAGCCAACTCATATCAATATGAGTGAGACCAGGGTTGATATAAATCTAGCAAGCCCCCCCCCCCCACCTCCTCTCCCCATCCCCCCTCCTCTTATTACCATATCTGATGACATTCAGAGAATCAGTATTACATTCAAAGCTAATCAGAACCTGATAAGCCCAAGTGGGATCCAGCGTCTAAGAGAAGGAGAGCATGTAGGAGGACACGAGCAAACCTCATTTAATCAATGATCTGTATGCTATCTGGGATAACCATTCAAACAGCTGCAGTCATTTTAGTGTCAAAAATCCGGCATATTTGCATAAACATCGTATCATTTAATTATGGGTGAGGGTTTTCATATCTCACCCTGAGATAATGCTTTTGTAACGTCGATGTAGGACGATTACCACAATTGAAAGTTGCAAAAATGTTATGTAAATGGGGTGTTGCAAAAAGAGGGGAAATAATTGAAATTTATGTATGCATTAACAAGTCCACGACCCATTGGGCTAGCGTAATCTTTCTGTTGTATATCATTATCTTTTCATATTAAGGCACTTTGGTGATTCATGGTTTTAGAATCCACAAGTACTGTCCTATCTCAGGCTTAAAAGTTTCCCCAAAAATACATAAATATTTTATGTTCCCTTTTTCCTGCTGGAGTTATCATGTGTGTTTGTGTTCCTGTTGACATCAAAAATAGACAGTGAGTAGACAGATTTACTATAGAAACATCATCCAGTTTAATGGTGAGTTTAATATGGTAATTATTTTTACCAATTAGTATTGCAAATAGAAATGAAGTTTACAAAAGTTTCCCACATATTGTTTGTCACTCTATGGTGGCTGACTTAAAATGATCAACTTGAATCATGTTTAAATACAATATATGTTGACATTGTTATTAAAATGGCCTTTTTATACAGGAGTGATCTACTGAGACTCAGACTAATCTTTTGCAGCAGAACTAAATACCAGCATCTCTATGTTTGAGAAACTCTGCACTCTATCATTTTTGATTATCCATCTAATTACATGTGGCAATGAAATGACTGCACACTATGCTTTAATTACTGATGAGACATACAGTATATTCTTTTAAGATGAGTCAGTGGTAGGAGGATCCCTGTGTCTAGAACTCTGAAGTAGTTGTTGCTAGGCACCACCACGCAGTAACATAAGGATTCAGTGCATTTCAGGACATATTTTCATTATGTGTCCATCAAATCATATAATAAAAACATGCTGTGTGCATAGGTTTGTGGTCAATTCCAGTAACCAATTTTTGTCTTTCTTTTTGTCAGAGACAAATAAAGTTAAGGACCTGAGCGATCTAAATCATTTTGAAGTGACTCAGTTTCTCAAAAGGTAATTGGAAACTTCTGTATTCTTTTTGGTCCAAAACTCATTATTCACTGCATGGATTGTGTATTTGGGGTGACCTGAAAACTTTTTTTAATGTATTTCCCTCATGATGATTGAGGTCTATTTTCAAATGCGATGCTGTCATGAATTATTCCTCACATTTATTAGACACTCGAGTCAAAAAAATAATAATTGCCATCACATTATTTAAAATGCATATGCACAGTGCGGACTATCTATTCGTAAAAATGCTGTTTACGCCAATCCTTATGCCGCATGCAGAATGCTTCTCATGCTAATGCTACTATCCTCTCATTTTGACTGTACTTTAAACTCTGTGGAACGTGGCTGCATTGATTCATGCCGTGTGCTATGTGGACAAAACTGATCATAACAAGTAGTGAAGGCACATTAGAAAGGCCTAGCAGACATCAAATCCCTCCAACCATACCTGTCCACACAGCAGCTCTATTCCTGAAATCTTGCAGTGCCGTTATGTGCCATTTTTACCGAGTACTGTCCTTGCCTGAGTACCTATTCGCTGACTTGTTAGATAGTATTGCATGCCACATCAATCATCGACAGAAGACTGTGGTCACAATTGGCAACCAGCATACTTGTTTAATTTTTTTTTTTTTTTTTTTATCTCAGTTGGCATCTTCAAAGCACTATTCCCAAAGAGGCAGTACTGGGATATCTGCCGGTTCCCTGATCGATGCCCAGTCTGCATCGACTCTGAAGCACCCAATCCAATCCACTCAGAGGCACAAAGCAATTACAAATGGACGCAAATGGATCAGAGAAGAAAGGGCTGTACAGCACGGCCGCTATATGAATTTGCTTTTAAGCTGAAAGTAATAGACCTCATGGCTCGATGTAAATTACATTTTATAATGTTTTTTTTTGTTGTAATAATTTCTTGTGTCCTGAATCTAGAGGAACCTATCTGGCTCCCTCTGTTTCTGGTTGGCACCGTAGGGACAAGATCCATCCTTCAGTGTTCACAACCCATTATTAGAATGTGGTGAAGCAAAACTTTGTTTTACCCAGCCATTGGGTTTATTTTAATCATTCTAGAACTGAAGGAAGGAAAATGTATCGCCAGGTTTACGACACTTTCATGCAATGTGTATCGATTATCCTATATATAGATATTGTATATAGTATATATATATACATATAAATACATACGTAAATATATATATTTATGTATATATACATATATACATATAGTAAGATTGGGAAAAGAAAGACAAGATAGAGCATGAACTGCAATTTAAGCAGCTGCAGTCTCTCGCACCCACACAATTCCCCATCAGTCACTTATAGTGCATTTGAACAGTATAGCACCATGGTGACACGCAACTCCAGTGGAATTGTTTTAATCTTCTCCGTACCATCTGCGTGTGTTGCAGTGGACCTAACCTTAACCTCTCTTCAGCATGCTGCTCCCACCCTATGCTTTTTGCTTCGGTGCCATTAAGGAAGGCACTTAGCACTGTCCCTCCATCAGAGTGCAGAATGGTTCTCGTGGGGGTCAAAGAAGGAGCATAGGATGAATTTTTTTAATAACCGAGGGAAATATAGAACATTCGTATGTAAGTCTTCTGAGCCACATCAGAACATTTATAGAAGGTATGTAGTATATAAAAAAAAGATTACATAACACAACTTGCTGTAAAAGGGAAGTTTGATATGAGATGGCTGAACATTTGTCATATACTGTTGGTCCATCCATTGTAAATACTTACATACCAGTTGCTTTATCATTGGAAAGAGGGGAAGCAATGAACTGCAATTTTTTCTATAGTGACTGTTTTTTTTTTTGGTACAGGGCTCAGAACCAACAACAGCACCACAACAACAACCGGTGTCACCTCCGACGTACTTGAATGCCGGGGGTCCAAATTGGAAAGATCCAGGGTCCCTCGTGCGCCGGCAGGGAAGTGGCATAATATCAGACGTTACGGTGACCTGGTGGGGAATCACGTGGAGGAGTGCTCCGCGGCGGGCGCAGTGCCGTCCACACTCATTTTCAGCACCGGCATTTTACCGTGGCGCTACCTGTAATGAGGCAATCTAAAGGAAAATACCCTTTCAACTTTTTCAATCGCCACCTATTGGGCTCGGCTGATGAGACGCTTCTGTTTGTCTCTTCTCGCCACATGCCTCCCTCGTGTTGCTCCCTGGCAGGGAACACTTGTACAGTTTAGAGTGGCGAGAGGGAGAGGGAGAGAGAGAGAGTGAGAGAGAGAGAGAGAGAGAGAGAGAGAGAGAGAGGAGAGCGGAGCAGATGACTAACAGAGACGCAAGGGTATCCTTGGACATAATGGAGTGTGTTTGTGTGCTTGTTATAGACGGAGAACCCGGCGAGGTAATTTATGTGTTTCTTGCATGGAGACAGATTGCTACTCCTCTGATTAACACGTTGCATCTCTTTCAGACACCGTGAATGAGTGGTCGTTGAGATGCCAGTCTAGCCAGCTTTCTAGACTTAAGAGAGCGGAGTGCCTCTCATAACCATAGGTATCTGCCTATTCATGACCTGCACGCTATGTGCATCCTTATGGGATCCTATTAGTGTGCTATTTTTCTTTGCTGGAGGCTTTGAAAACCATTTCAGGTATATTTCGGATGCTAAAAGAGATGAAAGGCTCAAAATTGTGTCTTGTTTCCCTGTTCTATTCTGGTGGCCAGAACATTATCTTGGACTCACCTTCAACTTTTTTTCTTTGAGCAAATGTATTATGTATGTCAACCTTAATTCTTGTAGGCAGACAACTTTTTCATCTTATTTTTGTATTTTTAAATGGCATTGGATGGGTCTGTTTTGCCATACGGCTAATGCAATATCAACTACTAAAAATGCCTAACATGCTCTTCATCGAGCACTTCTCTAAAAATACCCGCTTGTCTCTAAATGTCCCTCTGGAGAGCAGCTATGCTCCATGCAGGAGTGTGGCTGAGTGGTAAGGGAGACGTTTCAGGACAGGGTGCATATACGGTGCCATCGGCGGCAGTCTCTCAACACCAGCCCTAAGTGCCACGCTGAACTCTGCCTGGGTGGGGCATAAAAACATAGAAAATAAATGTTTTATTTGCTTATTCAAATTCAGCAACTATAAGCACAGGCTAAAAAGTGCAGCGCTGGTTCTTGGCAAAGATGAGATGACTTTAAAAGTGTCACCTGGTCTGAGAGTAGTTAGGTTTCTTCAGCAGGTATCTCTACTACGGGTTTCCACATAACTCTCTTTTCCAGAACCGTCTATAGGAATCTATACAGCGAGACTCAATGAGCTGGTAGCGAATGGGTACTGCAATTTCCCACAATCATGTTTTGGTAACATATTACATCACATCCTGACTGGAAGTTTTTTTTTTATTTATTTTTTTTTTATTTATTTTTTTATCTTAACGTTTGCTTGTGTAGAAAAAGCTTTTTCCACTGCTCAAACTCTTTGTTATATGTAAATCTTTTGTCCTACCTCCCCTTCTCTTTTTTATCAGCAGCCCATTGATTAAGGTTGATTAAGTCAAATCCACACCCACCAGCCCGTAGAAGTAGGAAGCAGCTCATCAAAAAGAGCACTAATCAAGTACAGCATGATGGTAGTTATCAGTTAATCATGCATCGCCTCCCATACTGAGAAGTAAAGTTGAATCTTTCTTTGTTTTTTGTTTTTTTTACAAATCTAGATTTTTAATCAGACAATTGAACCTCTGCTGTTATTTTCCACGGCTGTGTGGCTATGCTTGTTGAATTGCTGTCAAGAGCAGGTCAGGGACACTTTGATAGCAAATGTTGGGAAAACATTGCTGCCGCATATGGAACGTTTTTGTCCGTCACACAGTTTGTTTTCTTCTTCACAACACATGAGGGGTGCTGTTATGAATGTTTTATGAAATGATAGCTTGATTTTTACTACAAGGGCAGCAAGCAAAAGTGCCACCACATTTTGTTTGTATCATTGCAGACAGAGCTGTACCTATGGGACATATGTCCACGTACCATTTGTCTGATGTTCTTATCCAAAGCGACTTAAGAGTCCCATAAGTGCACACATATTAGTTTGAGCATCCCCAAAGGGAACTGTCCCCTTATATGGGACATTTCAAAATACACAGGCAACTAAACCATATTTAGAATGGATTTGGGTTGAGAACAGATATGCTATTTGGGGTTCTCAAGTGGGAACCTTCAGTTCTGGATGTTTCGTTCATTTGATCCCACGGGACCTCTGGAAGGCTGAGTAATGACGTCTTAGAGCTACCCCCCCTCACTATCGACACGGCCAGCTAATCCAAAAAGAAAGAAAGATTGAGTTAGGGAGGATGGGTGGAATGGGATACGAACCTGGGTTATGGGGGTAAAGGTTAAGGTGAAGGCAACTTTTTTGTATTTCTGTAGTCTTGGTAAAATCACACTCAGCAGGAATGCATGCTCACCTTTATACTTTTGTTGTAAGATAAAACCACTTTCTTTGGTTTTTCACAGCATGATTTTCTTTATTTTGTCATCCATATGGTAGCCTTCCTTTCATGCCCCAGCCACTGGCTTCTTGTTTCTGCTATGTTGTAGTTCAATCATTCTCTCCTGAAAAAGCTACTTTGCCTATTTCTCTTCAAACTGGTTTTACCACCAGAAAGCCTGATAAAAAAAGGAAGTTGTTATACGCACATCTGACTGCATACCATTACAGAAATATAGCAAAAATATATATGTAGTGTGTATATATTTATAAATTAATATAGTGAAAATAAATGATAAAATGGTGAAATGTGGTTAGTTTAATATTAATTCATTTGTTTTGCTTTGAAGCAGTTGTTGCTTTTTGCCTCGGGATGTTTTTTAACAACCTAAAATGGCTGAAACAGTGCTTTCACCATTACGACAATTTTCTCTGTCTCAAATCTCTTCCACAGCTTCAACCCAATTAACACACCGAGAAGTACAACACACGCCCCCATTTGTCTACAGACAATAGAAAGATTGTTGGTTCATTTTATTTATTTGCGTGTTTCTGTTTTTGTCCGTGTGTTGTTTTGTGTACTCTGGTCTGATGCCTGACTCACATGGCCGTTACAGGCTGAACACTTCAGGCCACCACTGATTACTTATTGAGGTTGGACATCAAATAAAAACGGCTGTCTTCACCCACCATCTAACTTATTAGCAGACTTTGAATGCAGCCAAGGTCAGTTGATTCTTTGGGAAGAACAGAGAAAGAGACCGATGGCGATGGAGAGGACCACATAAGACCATGACACAGTGAAAGAATGCAAAAGTATTTACGACAGCGATGACCGAATCACATGACATTTCACAATAATAGAACATTGCAGTTGTATTGTGTATGTTGGGAACACAATTCCATCATGGAACGTAATTCTAGCAGTTTTAACAACATTGTCTTTATAAAGACTATGAGACAGAGCAAAATGTGAAGTGTGAAATACTAGTTTAACGAAACTGAAGAACCTTGTAATGGTTGTCAAAAAGAGACATTGTCAATATTGCTTTGACAAGTTTAACTATCGTTTCGTTAACTGCCTGACCTGGCAACCTTTATGTTCACTCTTAAAAGGAGATCTTCCGTTGGTTTGTCAGCGAAGGCTGGAAGACATTCTGAATGAGATATTCTCACATTCCGGGTCAATCGCGGACAGACAACATAATTAAGAGCTTTATCCACCCTCGCAACCACCTCAATCTCTTACTCCCATCTGGAAAACAAGTCTGTGTGTCACTAAACGATTACAGCAACGGGAAAGCCTCCGGAGAGAAAATAACAGGTATTACAGTAAAGGTTTGTTCTAGTTCTAAAGCTGGGTGTCTTAAGACAACACCTGAATGCCCATAGTGTCGTGGGTGGTTGCACATCCTTTACAATGTGCTGTATAGGAATAGCACGGTCAAAAACTCTCCATCAGCCATGTTTGATATGCTGCCTCTCCCTATAGCTCTCTCTCCCCCCCTCTCTCTTTTATCCCTATAGCTCTCTCTCCCCCCTCTCTCTTTTATCCCTATAGCTCTCTCTCCCCCTCTCTCTTTTATCCCTATAGCTCCCCCCTCTCTCTTTTATCCCTATAGCTCTCTCTCCCCCCCTCTCTCTTTTATCCCTATAGCTCTCTCTCCCCCCCTCTCTCTTTTATCCCTATAGCTCTCTCTCCCCCCTCTCTCTTTTATCCCTATAGCTCTCTCTCCCCCCCTCTCTCTTTTATCTTTATCTCCTTCTGTCTCTCTCTCTTTAGCTCTTTCTCTATCTCATGCATCTTAATCTCTATCTCTTTGTTATGTGTTCAGAGTGGCCAGCGCTTTCCCTGCAAAACAATTCTGCCGCTTTTGAAGTGGAGCTCTTTTAAATAGCAGAAAACCTATAGAAATATGAAAACACGCGTGGTCGGCTCTTTTCTCTCAGATATTAGAATCCCTCCATTGAACAGACCTCCCGCCAGCTTCTCCACAGTCCTGAGTGTTGCCCTTGTGCAATGTGAATTAAAAGCAGAGATTTAATTTGAGAGATCGAAAGTTGCACAGTGTCCTTAAGACGTGTGCGTGTGGGTGTGCGTGTGTCGGCATGCAGGTGTTCACGTTCCATGTTCTAAGAGCAAGACTGATTCACTTCCTAATTCCACGGCACTTCGATTGAATGATGAAATAAACCATCAATGTTAAAAAAAAATGTATCCGCACTGAACAGCCATTACATACACATGAATCCCAATAATTGAAGCGAGGTTGACAGGGAGCTCGGTCTTCTGGGAAACACCGGAGAACGTCTTCTTCCATCTTGTGGCTCTCTGTGACGCCGGCCGGTGACGAATTGGCGACAGTTAGGCGAAGGCGCGGCGGCAGCTGAAGCAAAACAAACACAGCAACGACATGAAAGACAGCAAACAGGACAGGCGTTCCCCATGGGGCAGAGGGGCTGATTGAAGGTGTGGAGATGCACTTTAAACACTGATTTATTCCCCCCCACTTTTTTTTTTCTCTCCGCCTCCCCTCCCTACATCTTCTCCCCTTTTCCCTGCTCTCATAGTGAGGGGAGCTCTCCAGATACAAACACTTGATGCACCTCATATCGGGCTACGAGGCCGGGATACATAAGGACAATAAATAAATAATGCATGCCGTCACGCACAGACCCCCTGTTGAGCCCTTAACATTGCCAGCAGGTATATTATGACTTATTACTTATGCATGATTTCTCCTATGGAAAACACATCCATTAGAAGCGATTGCAGTTTTTTTTGTGGGTTGATTATTAGATCAGTCTTGCCATTGTTTTTTGAAAGACTTGAAATATTGTGAATCCCTGTGTTTCTGTATAAGCCCTATGTCCTCATGCAATACTTATCATTGCATATGTTACCTCAAGGAGGGAAATGGGGCTCCCTCTGGTCGGAATGAGGCTTCTGAGAATGCTCCCCTGGCTGCTTCAATTAACTCCGATTACGGAGGCAATTATCTTCAATATGATAGAGTATCTATTTATGTAAGGAACGGATGCCTTGCCCTGTTTATGGCAACATAAAGGACCCCAAATAAATAAGTCCAACATGAGATTGGCGTTTCATTAACACACAAAAATTAATCTCCCGAGGTTTTATTTATTTATTTATTTTTGAACTGTGAAGGCTAATGTGGGAAATATTCCCGCAACCCCAATCGCACTCATTATGCTCACAAAACAGCTCCTTCTAGCTTTCTGAAATGGGAATTTCAAATGAATCATTCTGAGCACCGTACAAAATCAAAAGCAATAACTGCACAATGGTCCCTTTTAACCCGCTGTGCAGACTGTGCAAACCATTCCATTTCCATGGTGCATTTACAGAGTAAAATGAGAATGACTTCCGCACCTCTTTTTAGATAATGACACTGAGTCAGCCTGTGAAGAAAAAGGCAGAGGAAGGGAGGAGAAATATGCTATGTTTAACCCAGCTGTCACATCTACAGATAAGAAGGAATATGCACCATTTGCATTAAAGAGACGTCTTTGGGGGTAAAATAAGGCAATGGAATGAAACACTTGGGACATGAACACAGGGCTCGATTTCTCTCTCTCTCTCTCTCTTTCTCTCTCTCCTTCTCTCAGTCTGTCTGTCATTCTGTCAATCTCTCCCTCTCTACCTCATTTTATATATCCGTTTCTCTCTCTCTGTGTCTGTCATTCTGTGTGTCTCTCTCCATCTACTTTGTTGGTGTTAAAGTCATGCAGAAGCTTGTCTACTGCAGTGAGCTTTAAAAGCTCGGTACAATACCAGGGGTGAACATCAGTTCCCACGGTTTTTTTTCTTCTTTTCCTGTTGCTTTCCCCCCTTTTTTGAGTCATTACATAGGAAATAGAGAGCAACAGGAACTGACAGGACCATGAGGT
The DNA here is from genome assembly GCA_026901105.3 of Galaxias olidus. Lineage (NCBI taxonomy): Eukaryota > Metazoa > Chordata > Actinopteri > Galaxiiformes > Galaxiidae > Galaxias > Galaxias olidus. Next base: position 574,415 of record JAPMUY010008251.1, on the reverse strand, counting down.
GACAGAGGAACAAGTCAGGGCAGAATGTCAGAGTAAGTCGACGAGACACACAACTGGGGCCAAGACATGACATGGATAACCTGGACCCTTTTCAGAGACTGTTTTGCTATTATTATTTGAGAATGAGTCTTAGATGGAACATTGGGATACTACACCAGCACTCAAACCCCTTATGCCACCATGCCGGAACAGATACTTGAAGTTATGGCAAGTATTTGATTTGAATAGACCACACTGTATTACAAGTAGTAAGGTTGGTTTGGTTGCAACCAGCCGGCTGGAGTGGTTCACAGTGCTACAATATTGCATGGTGATGGATTCAAATTGTTGTGTTGGTGATTTAGATTTGTTATTCCTAACCTTAATCTCATCCCTCCGTAACTTTAAATCCTAACCTTGCTGTTGTATAAAAAATCTAAGCTCTCCTATGAAAAGCTTGTTAACCTGCCATAAAATTTTGCGTTTATTCCATTCGAACTGACTGCTCCTAGTTCTCGTTGTGTGAATTACAAAAGAAGAATGAGATAACTTTGTTACATTTTGTATTAATTCATGCAACTTGAGGGCTCCTATTATGTTACAATAGGAGAAATAAATCACATTACATAACTATAAAATTAAACATTGAGTTTACGGATGATGTGAATAGGATGGAGAATACGTATAGAGATGGAAACAACAAAACAGGGCCTAGAATTAAACCTTGGTGCACTCCAAACTCCACTATTTTCATGGGGAAAACTGAACTTTTTGAACCCAACACAAATGTTCTTCTTTGATAGAATCAAGTTGGTCTCAAGGCAACACATTTTCTGGGAGCAGGAAGAATTTATCTTAATTTGTCCCTATACTAGGAAAAAGGTAACTTGAGTTTGTGTCAATATAAGGAGTGATTAGATTTTTGGGATTGTCATTCATTCCCAATTTATGACAAAGTATAAAGTATGCAGTTACTCAAAATGATTCAATTCGAAAGTGAAACATGGAATCATGACCCACTCTCTGAAAACAAGGTCAAACAAAGCATTATTAATCAAATATATTAATTTGGCAGTCATCCTGAAATGTACTAATATACGTACTTTCCCTACTAACAACATACGCCTAAATTTCTGCTAGTTACATTTTGACAGGTAAACATTTTATGAAAAGAATAGCCATCAGTAACGGACAGATACATGCCTATTCTACTCCTTCCGATTCTATCTGTCAGGGTCTCCTCTGGGTTCAGGCCTGAATGTGGATCCAAATGGCTAGCACCTAGCAATCAACGCTTTTTTTCCACAAGTCATCTCTTTGACTGAGTCTCCAAATTGCTGACAGTGGCCCGTGTGCCCTGCTCGGCGTCTGTGAGTCCATGTTTGAATTATGCCGTCGCTGTAAATGGTCAGACGGAGAGAAGGTGACTGGAAATTGCCACGCAAGCAGGCGTTGAGAGCACACACTGAGAACGGTGTTACCTTTATTTTAGTGCCTGCCTCCACACTCCCATTATAGGAGTCATCTCCTCTGTCGCCGTTCATCGTTTCCTCATTGTCCTCCATCTCATGTTGTCCTCTTGTTTCCCGCATTTTCTTTCTCTTTTTCTCAACCCCCCCCCCCCCCTCCCCCCTCCCCTCCATCTTTCTCGCTCCCTCTTTGACTCCTGCCTGTGATCATCCCTCTCCCATCATCTAATTTGGCGCTTTTCTTCTCCTACTTCTTGTCCTCTCGAATGCGCTCCGACAACAATGTCAGACATGGCATGCCTCTGCCCCTCTTAGCGAGATGGCTATTTGACTAACTAAGTATAGCTTCAAAACAAATTAGCCCTGCGCCATGACTCTGCCAGGCGAAACAGAGAAAGTCGAGTGTGTGCCACACAAATTACCCTCATGCGTTCCGCCATGGTGGAGGCAAGGGTATCATTTGCATACTTCTGTGTTGTCAACGGAATAACCGTTGTCTTAGGGACATGCTATGATTTAAAAGGCTAATGCCGGCTGGAATAGACCGCGAGTGGGTTTGGTAATCACATGCAAACAATAGATTCTGGCGATGCAATGTCAGCGTCAGGATCTGAAGTGCGTGTGTGTGTGTGCGTGTGTCTGTGTGTGGCTAGAGGACAATTTATTCAAGCTAATAGCTTTTTGGATTTGATGTTGAGGACGCTTAATGTATGCTAAAATCTCGGGAAGGTTCTCTGTGTGTTTCGGGTTGTTTCATGGAAAACAGCTGGCCTGCGCTCATGTGAAGTCCGTCACTGTGGGTCAGACTTTAGATGTGGCTCTGGTCATAGGAGGAAGACGAGGGACAATTGTTAGCACAACTTACAGTAAGTGTCAGATTGATTTTGTTATGTTTTTGCAGGACTTAAAGAAGAAAAACTTAAAAGAAAAGGAAAATTTGAAAAAGCACACCATGTAAAACAATTAAACAATCATGAGGAATTCCCGTTTCATTCGGGAGGTACAGGCATGCTGCATATATGGATACGCAAAGACTTTGGCATACAAAATAAAAACAAAAACACAAACACTCTCCTTGTCCTTTGCACACATACAGCGTCACACAAACCCTCGCACACACAGTAAAACACAAGCGCACAACCAGCAAGCAAACACAAATTGAAAGTCCCGACAACGTCGACAGATCTGACTTACAGTTATGTAATTGAAACTCTGTGTTTCTCTCCGAGGAGGAGATTGATATATGACTAGTAATACATATCAGTTCACATACAGCCTGGTTGTAAATCTTACATCCCGCTCCACGAAGCCGCCACGTTAATAATCCATTTTTTGTGTTATCCATCATCTGCCTGATGTTCAAATCAAGTGGGTAGGGCCTCTTGTAAGCTTGGAGATAAATTGAAGATGCCTCAAGTCCCAAAAGGGCCGCCGAGGCTTAGCATTGTGCCTGTGCACTATTTGGTGTGTGTGTGTGTGTGTGTGTGTGTGTGTGTGTGTGTGTGTGTGTGTGTGTGTGAGTGAGAGAGTGTGTGTGTGTGTGTGTGTGTGTGTGTGTGAGTGAGTGTGTGTGTGTGTGTGTGTAAAAGAGAGAGAGAGAGAGAGAGAAAGAGAGAGAGAGGCAGAGAGAAAGGAAGTGGACCTGAGTTTTTGTGCATGATCATTTGTGGTGTGTGCATGTGTAAGCGTGTGTAAGCATGTGTGTGCGCCCCTGTCATTGAGCAGGCTTACTTAGTAGTATTCAGAGCTAAGAGTTCTGAGTATGTTCAACTAGCTTTGTTTTTCTTCTTGTTTGCATTCATTATGTACTGTTTCCGCATATAGTATTTCTTTGATATTGTGTTTTTGAAGATCAAGGTGAATGCCGAATAGACTCCATTGACATACTGTAAATTTGTATTTAGAAAGAAACGCATGCACGCATATTGCCTCACACAACATACAGTGCTCGATATATTATCCATGCATTATCGCCGAGCAAGATCCACGGCAAGTGTTTGATCAATTGATCCTTCCCACTTCTTTCCATTTAGCTTACGCCAACTCTTCATCGCTAACGATTTTGTATCTGCATGCTTAATCTTAATGCAATTGAAATCTTAACTCTACGGTTTGAGTTATGATGCAAGGAGGAACAATTACTCTTTTTTGTATACTTAATACATTGACACTTAGTAACAGCCTGACAGCGTTGAATTTAGGGGTGCACACTTGTGCTACAATCACTTAACAGATACAAGGTTGTGAAGAAGATAACTCAATGCTTCAACTCTCTCTCAAATATCAAAAAATGCATGTGTGTGTATATTTAATTTTTATTAAGTCATACGTTGCACAAGAAAATGTCCAATATTAAAATAGTGTATTTGTCAGATATGCCACTGCAGTCGCCCCTCTGGAGTTGAATCTCATCACAGCTCCCCACTTTAGAATGAGTGACAGCAAAGACAAATTGGGGGCCAGTGTGTCAGATATCCACGTGCATATGAAACAGACAAGTCATTCAATGAAACCTGATGAATCCTACTATCATAGGATATGGTCTAGTCAAGCGAAACAATGTCGTGTAGCGTTTTACAAAAAAATTTAAGCTCAGCCTGTTATGAACAGGTGAAAACTCACTACACTTCTATTAGAATTCCTCTCTGGAGGTGCTATCATGGACCGTCTCCTTAGCAATGGGGCCTTCCAAGGTAAATAAAGGTGCTTAGTTTGTGTTGTCAAATTTGAGATTTTGTTTATTGGAAGTAAAAAAAAATAAAAAAATTCGAACACAAAGCCGCAGTTAGTATTTGGCTTTTGATAAGGGTACACACCAACCCTCTTTTCCACAACTTGGTGGTACTAGCACACTTGTATCATAAAGAGCCGGGTTCAACTTCTCAACGCACCCCTAATAAGACATGTCCTTGTGCAATGGAGCACGAAATGCAGGGACCACAGCAGTTTGTACTGAAAGAATGGAGTCCCACTGTACAGGATTAATTCAATAACTGGGTTTCTGTGGTCCTGTTCTTTTCCTTTCACATGCATGCGGGTCAAGATCAAGTCAAGTCGGCCCAAGTGCTACAGCCCTGCCTACATTAACAAACAACAGTTGTATGTAAATAATATACACCTTTTCAGTTGTGCAAACCTTGTTTGGATGCTGGACAAATCCAGTTGCAATGTGTCCTTGGGTGCCCAAGAAATTATGCACTCGCCAAACCTTGAGAGAGGAGAATATGAAACGATTTGAATCAAGGAAGCTTTCCAGTTAGAAAAGGAACGGAACGTAAAATGACACAAAAGGAAAAAAAAGAACAGAATAGGATTTGTTGGGGGGTCTAAGCAAGCAAGGCACTCAGGAGGGTCTCATCTTGATGAGCTTGAGCAAGGTTGTTTGTCTTACAAAAGACCCACCAGCAGCCTCACCCATATCAGATCCCCCACTGGAGTGCCTGTGTCTGTTCCCATGTGGCAATCTGGATGCAAATTGTAACAGAGACACTCACCGTCCTGATTACAAACGGTTGGTTTCTGATCAAGCCAAGTGGCTCTCGGCTCTGATTGTGTTCCACGGGGCTTTTTGTCAGGCTCCTGGGAGACACAGCGTCTTGAGGAGCTTTGAAATTGTGAAATTGTGGATTTGTCAACCTGTAATACAACAAACGAAACAAACACGTTTTCCCATTTCCGTTTGGTTTTGAAATTAAGATGTTGCTGCTCCTTTTCACTTCAGAATAGGGCCACGGCCCTATAAAGAAAACATCCATTAAAAAAACACTGTAGTTTATATTTCTACTGTATATGAATTGCGAAATTGAATTCCTATCCAATGACATGTATCTTTGTTCATACACCTACATAAAAACTAAAATATTGCAATGTAAATCACAACAAAGAAACTAAAGAGCTCCCACAGCAAATATTTTAACTTATAATGTGCTTTTTGATGGCAGAATCCGAAATTCTCTGGTGACGTGTTTCACGTTAAGCAATCATTTACATTTCCGTCGCTTGATAATCCTTATAACCTTCAAAGCTTTAACACTATCATGAGTATTTGACCATCCTTTTGGGCTGGACAAATATTTCAGAATCTGTCGGAAAACACTCCTTAGTGTATTTTTATACAGGCCCTAAATATTATGCAGACATTTTACTGGCATTTCAACTTCATGAAGCCCCCTTTATGTGGCAGAAGGTCCCTTGTATTAAATCACGGGCCCGATAAACTTACACAACCACCTCTTAATTTGCTCTTTTGATGGCCCTCAAAGGACACGTTTAAGGACATGCACACTTTTTGCCAATTTATTTCATCATTCTCTTCTTTGAAACGATGGGTGCTAAGGAGAGCCCATTTGAGCTGCACTCGTTTTGGATATGAGCCTAGAGAACGTGTCATGAATTTGAATGGGAACACATTGCAACTATACTTTCCTTATATACAGGATTTCACGTGGCTGTTACTAATTACAATGGCTCAAGGCATTCAAATCTCACCCGCCCTTCCTTTTTATTTGTGTGTGTGTGTGTGTGTGTGTGTGTGTGTGTGTGTGTGTGTGTGTGTGTGTTCTACAGCTGGGTCCTCTATGTGGGAGTTATCATAGGTCCTTATAAGGGTTTCTTTCAGCCTGAAGGTTGACCAACTCCACTGTTATAGAACATTCTGGTTGAATGTGAAGAACGAATTGTTCGAAAACTGTCCAAGGGTTGGGTAAAAGAGTGAGACCTTGCACTTCTATAGGTTGGACTGTGTCATTCTCAATAGAAGAATATGTGGTTTCAGAGATAGTCTGACAACTATAGTCTATTGTGTAATGTGGTACCATCTGAAAGCAGGTGTCCCCATTTAAAACTGCGGTGACGATGAACTGTAGTGTGACGTACAAGTGCCCAGTACTGTAGGTACAAACTCCCATGGCATAGTTTCAACCCTACGAAGGCAGACGGGAGTTAGACTTTTCCGTGAGGTCCATGATGTATCAAAAACGGCACCAAAGTCACGCAACCCCTGCAGAGGGATTGAACCATGAGATATGATTACATCTCATCGCTAGCTCGTAGACACACACACACACACACACACACACACACACACACACACACAAAGAGAGAGATCACTAAGATGGCTTTCTAATCTCTCTCAAATCGAGAGGCAAAACTGGATTTCATTACAGGGTTGGTAGAGGAATGGGGAACAGCTTCTACCTGTGGTGGCGGTGGGGGCCTGTTGATGGTTGATGGGGGTCGCTGAGGAAGACCTGGAGGTGTCAAAGCACCCTGTGATTTACGATGGAATTGACGGGGAGCAAAATCATCCCGGGAGAGGTGGACAGGGGAATGATAGAGGTGTGTGGCTGTTGGTTACCGTGTGTGTGTGTGTGTGTGTGTGTGTGTGTGTGTATCACTGCGTGTGTGTGTGTGTGTGTGTGCTTGTGTAAGTCTGCTGCACATGCTTGCACTAACAACCCAAAGCGCAGGCCATTATTACCACGAGGCATTCTAATGTGCCTCAGTAGAAATGCGCTTCAGGAATGCCCTCGATTGTAAATGGTCAATTGAATCCATAAATCTAAATCCACACGCCAGATCGCTTTTGCGTGACTGGGGTCACGATGTCAGAACAGAACAAGTTGTCAAACAGGAATAATGGCGTCATCAGGTGTTCAGCAATAACCATATAGGCCTATACTGTATTTCAATATCTATAATCCATAACGTAAAAAAAAAGTCTGGAAAAAGCACATCAACTATAATTGACCACAGAATATTCAGACCATGATCCTTGCTTATATTCCAAGACTACACGCATAATAGCATGTGGCACATTTTCCTGTCGCCGTGGGAACGATCAACGGAACCAGGATTCCTTCAAACGTGCATCACAACTGCGGCAGAACGGCCGACTACCCAAACCACAACCATCAATAATGCAATTGTTTAGAGCGGGATAAAAAAGATTAATGTTGTAGCATTCCTTCAGAACCTTATTCAACCAACCATTTATTTTAATATTTTAGCGACCACAGGGCAGGCTCATTAATCTCTGTCTAGCTTCAGATAGGCAAGGAGGAATCACAATGTACAGAAAAGGAGAGGAAAGTGGATGGATAGGGGGGAGGGAGGGGGGGGGGGCGGCACGGCACGCATAGTCATCTGGAATACAAGGAAAGGAGTGAAAGAGATGGATTTGAAAGACATCACATAGTCCGAGCCCAGGTAGAGGAGAGAAGGACGGAGGGATAAATTGAGAGGTAGAATGAAGAGAGAGTGCGGAGAAGAGAAAGCCTGGGAGCTGTGGGTGGGGTTGGGTTGCCACTTCCCATCCCAGTGGCTGTTGCTCATCTCCCGGGCAGATCAGTGAGGCATGGCTAAAGGATCCCGCTCAGTCACGCTACACTCCCCATACGGATGACATTTCAATTACACGCAGCCTCTCCTGGCCCACTTGTGAAGCAGATAGCCACCTTGAAAGCCAGCCGCACTCCTCCCTCCCATATGCTGCCGATATGGAACCCCCCCCCCCGCAACCCCATACCCCCCCCTCAACCCCCCTCCTGATCCTCAGGTTAAAATCACGCCAGCCGTGACGGACCATGTGGTGGGATCGCGTCGCTGCCCGCGGGAATGAACGATGAGGAGGATGGAAAGGGGACTCCTCGTGTTTGTCTTTTGGGTCGAGCTCCTGAATCTCTCAACGTCACAAACAGTTGTTCAGCGATGTGAGCTTTTCTGATTGTGTATTGGATTGTTGATGAGTAGATTGTTTTGTTTAAGTTTTTTTGGCAAAGTCAAAACATCCCGTGTTCTAGTTACACCTTTTTACAACATACTTTATAGCTCTTCATGCAATTTTTTTAAAGAAACAGTTGAGAGAAAGGAGAATGAGAGTAAAATATGTTCTCCAGACTAGAGATCTATTTCAAGCAATTCAGTTTGTTCTTAATGCTTTTCTCTGGCTAACATCTCTCCTACAGCATGTGATTTGTCAGAGAAGCTGAATATCTTTATCAGTATTTTCAAACCAAACCTTTGATCAAAGGATTTAGGATTATCAAGGATTACAATTTAGAGTTTTAAAAAAAAGTTGACGGGTTGAACTGTGGCAATGTTCCGGCTGACAGAGGAGATATTGCTCAAGATGGGCACTGAGAGAGAAAATGAAATGGCCAGATTCCATCGTAACAGGGACTGTCGGCAATAAATAGCCAACATCAGCCTAAAACAATTTCTCTATAATCCCAGGCAAGGTGACTTGACTTTGCAGGTTCCCATTTACAACTCTGCTTTAGGCCTATCACCTATTTGTTTATCTATCTGCATTATCTCGCTACTTGGTAAATAATGCTAATTGGCCATCAACCCCGCAAAGAAATACACGATGCGTCTTCATTTCACTTCCTGCTTAAAAAGGACAGCTCGCCAAATTCATAAATGGCAGAAGAGATCAAAGGAGTGAGTTAAGGAGGAGGGGGGGGGGGGGGGGACACACATGGCAAGAGCTCTCGATATTTATTGTACATATCACGGATAAAAGGGCGGGAAAACGGTCTCTCACCACGCGTCGCCCAGAGGGACAGCGGCATGAAAGCGGAGTCGTCTTATTTATTGATTGTCTCAAAACAGTCGTGACGCTCTGCGGGTTTAACGCTAACATGCGTAGCCAGGGTTATAATTGATACATGTTTAAGCATCTGTAATTAGCGCCGATACGGCCCTGCTGGGCTCACATTGTCGTCTAAGGGCCCCTTGGAAGCAAACATCTCCGAGGTCTAGCTACATGAAGCGGGAAAGAGAAAGGAAAGAGGAGGGCATGGGAGGATCAGCTGCAGAGATGAGGGAGATCAGCTGGTTAGCACGTGTCTTCAGTGCAGGCACAGCTGTCTCATTATCGCCACGGTTATGTCGGTGGATAGAAGCACGCCCCTGCTCCCCTACTGTGAGAGATAATGGGAGGTATATTGCCAAGATGTGTTTGAAGAAAATTGGTCATAGCCATTGAACCCGTAAATAAAGGCCTCTACGCCGCAGTCTGAATCACTTCATGCAATGTGTTTTACAGGCAACCAAAACACTTTAAAAACAGCATACATTGTATTCCTCGGGGGGGGGGGGGGGATGAGAATATGTCTGGAATGGGTCAAGGGCTGCCTGCCAGCTTCAGCTAAAAGAGACTGGTGATGCGGGCCACTTTAATTTCTCTTCCCGTTTTGATCTCCTCTCGTTTTTCTCTTCATCTATCTCACTCTACTTTCGTTTCCCCCTCTTTTTATTTCCTTTTTGCTTTTCCGTCCATTCCTGCTCTCATTCTATTCCTTATCCTGACAACCTGCCAGCCTGTTTTCTACACTCATAAGGCCTGCTTGCTCACCACTGCGGATTATAGCTCTCTCACGGCCATCATGATCTTACACAAACAACATTTGTCAGCTCATTTATCACTGTTCCCACTGGTTGTCCACTCTCGTCTCGTGGAACTATTTCTGGATCTCAGCCTCCGAGGCAAAGCTGCGTCTCACCTCCCATAACCAAAAATATCCCCCGCCACCCCCCTTTGATATTTGCGCAAATCTGCAAAATGTCAACGACGATAATTGTCGCTTGACTGCGCCGGCTAGCCGCGTTTATCGTTGCCTGTGGGGGACGTAATCAGGGCCTTGTTAAATCCGGTAATGTGTTTCCATACTCCAATTATGATGTCACTTACCTTCCGTTACTGCTACTACGTTCCACAGGGTTGTTGATGGAATTGGATGCCTTAAAGGTATGATAATATCCGTGTAAAAGGCCACTAGTGCAGATGGCTTCAAGGAATTCGTTTAACCAAATTGACGCCACAGCTAATTCAAATTAGAAGGTGAAAACGTAATTTTGAGAACAAACGTGACCGTAACAGTTAAAAGACTGTTCATAGACTGTTCAGAGCAACAATGAATATGTTTTTTTTTTTTTTTTTTACAACATTCATATTATAGTTCAAAAACACCAATCACACGACCAGGCATACAACCACTTCCACCGTCAACAAACATATCAAGTTGTCTGGAAAGCTTTAGTCCTATTTTATGCCTCCATCACTGCATACTTACCATAGTTACCCTAATGGGAACCGGACTATTTCTGTACACACTGTGTGGGCTAGGTGCATGGAGTCATAGCTGGGCACCCCACTGTGCCGGTTATTTCCAGAATCCAGGCTTTGCGGCACTCTCTAGAATATCAGGGGGATTAATATAGGAGAGAGAAAGAGAGAAAGAGGCACCACGAGGTGCATTCTAATCACTAGCCAAGCCGACTGGCAGGAATACTTACATTTCAGAAGCTCCTTGCCATATTAAAGAGTCACAAATGGAATGGAGAGGCTTTTATCCATATCAATCGTGTGATGCCTGGTCCAACTTCTCAACCCCAACCCCACCTCAACCCCACACAAATAGGACCACTTTGAAGTTTGGGTGATGCCTTGGGATGTGAAATATCAGAGATGCCAATTCAATCTCATGAAGGCACGCGTCAGAATGAAGTGGATGCGGATCTGAGCTGGAAAACGACAATGGGTTTTTCTTAAATGCGAGAAGAAACACGTGTTAAACTTTGTCGTTTGACCTGCGATGACACTTATTACCGTCTCCTCGGAGCTGGCGGGGAGTGGCGGTAATGATCCCATCCATCTGTCAAACCCTGGCTGCCTTCTCCCAATGACATTCTCCCCGAGTGTAACTAGCGAGCTGGGTGTGTTGTCAGCAGTGTCAGCATGCGGAGTCAGCGATGTTACCCCGGCCCTGTTTTCGAGAACCGTGCTGAGCTGGTGAAGTGAAAGCTGAGAGCAGGGCTTATAGGTTTCAAACCTGTGTGGTCACAGAACGATTGTGATTGCAATGGCAGCAGGCTTTACACAATAGCAACGCTAACAATTGTGTGATATCGATAAGATGGTCATCATAGGGCAATCGAACAGGGTCAGAGTTTGTCCATTTGTCAGTTACTAATTCGTTCATAAAATGATACATTGAATTCGTCTACCCGTTTCTTTTTTTGTGGTATTTTTTCAGTAGTTTTCTTTATTGTTGAAAATCTTTGTCACCTTTTGGACTACTAGATGGCTGTCCACTAGCGAAATGAAAACACGCAGTCTTATTTTCAGAGTCAAGGTACCCCCGTTCTCCAGAAGAACCAGAGAAGTGGAAGAGAGTATGTACTTTTCTGTAATGGCTTGCAGTTAAAGTGTGGAAATGCAACTTGACAGCAGCCACTGTTGAGAAAATTGTACGTTCCCTTCACAAGTAAAATAAATAAATAATACAATATAGAGAGATGTGGAAAGAGTTGTCTTAATTGTTGTTGTTGCTGTTCCATTTGTTTTGTTTTTCAAGCTCAAGCTAGAAGAGTGGTAAACGTAATGAGGCAAGCCTTGAAGGCGTACACTTTCCCTACATTCAATACATGTAGCAAATGTACCCATCCATATGGATGAGGTTGGGAAGGTAATGTATTGTGTGACTTTCTTAGTTATAGCTTGAGTGCAGGAGAATGTAATTATTACAAATGTGCCATTTTAAGATTAATCGCGATGGTAGAACACTCATATATAACAAATTTAATGACACTACATAAATAGGCCATTCATATTCCAAATTAAATATGCTAGGCCATAATCTGAAGTGTTGCAATATGGATTACCTTAATATTATTTTGCTGCAGCAATTCATTTTTTCCATAAAGCAAGCCTAAACAAGTTGTGGCAGAACATGCCGGGCTTAAACTGATTTAAGATGGCACCCTAATATTTAAATACATAATTGAATCTAATCATGTAGTAATTCAATCTCAACAATGGCACCTCGTTTCTCATTACCTGTTCTGCGTGTGTTTCCTCCCACTTAAAGTAAACATTCCATAGTTTATCTAAGTTGAAAAATAACTGCATAAATCCTTTTGTATTTTCTTTGCGATTCATTTAACCTACCAGGCACAAATCAACTCGCAAAATTGTCTCCAAATGGTTTCCAAGGACCCCTACACCCCCCTCAAAAAAAATCAAGTTTAATTACAAATGCTTTAAATGACATTTTGACCCTAGAGTGTTGCACAGTTATCCAGATAAGGACAGATTACCTCTGAGCAGATGGTTAACTACCCCCTTTTTAGCCATCGTAGCATTTTCTAATGGTTATAGCATGCATCTGCCTGCCCCCGTTGGCGGTCAACAGACAAGGGTGTGTTGTTTGTCTCTTACCGGAACAGGGGGCTGTTTGCTGGTGACGTGGCTGAAGAGGAGAACCTATGATGGCCTTGCGATAGCATAAATACAGCTTGTCTATAGCGGGTGATTCGTGCCTCTGCGCGAACGCACTCGTCTGCTTAAACTCGAGCGCAGTGTGTAATTTTATCTCGACACCTGATCGTTAGCGGAGGTAAAAACAATAGGAAGTAACGGCACCACCTTCGGTTGAGTGGGTCGGGTGAGGGGGTGGTGGCTGAATGTGTAATTGACATGTATGATTGGCCTAATAAGATCCCCTGTGAACTCATCAAAGAACAGCGAGATAATGAGAGATTGTTTGTGTTTTTATATTATTCATAATCAGAGTTTTCTCCCTCAATATCACTATCTCACTGTTTATCTTGCCCTTGCTTTAATCCCCCCCATCTCTCTCTCTCTCTCTCTCTCTCTCTCTCTCTCTCTCTCTCTCTCTCTCTCTCTCTCTCTCTCTCTCTCTCTCTCTCTCTCTCTCTCTCTCTCTCTCTCTCTCTCTCTCTCTCTCTCTCTCTCTCTCTCTCTCTCTCTCTCTCTCTCTCTCTCTCTCTCTCTCTCTGTTATCCTCAATTAATAATTTCCCGTATCCCACTAATTTGTATTTGGAGTGGTATAATATGTTGGGTATTTACTCTTAAATTAATAGCCAGTTGTTTGGGAAGCAATAACAGACCATGTTTGGGCTTTATTTGATATTTCATTCAACCATCATGTATTCATTCATACGTCAATTCTTCCCTCATATTGTGTCCCTCTCTCGCTATGTTTCGCTTTCTCTCCTAAGTGAAGTAAAAAAAAAAGTCTGAAGTGCCCAGGAAGCTAAAATTAAATCTAGTTTAGGGAGGCCCAGAGTGCTCCTGCAAATGGCTCTTTCATGAATGAAAAGGATTTATGACTTTTAAATGTGTGGGTATTTTGTGCCACACAAGACACATCTATAAACATGATTCTGCCTATGATGCAGCGAACCCAATGCAACCACAAAATATATGTAGGTTTTTCTGTTTTTTCTTACAGATATGGTAAATATAGATGACTCAAGCTTGTTCGCTCAAAATTCAAAATAGTGACATAATTTATACTGCTTCACATCCTTTTACAGGTCTCCCCATCTTTTATCAAGTATTTGGTAAATTCTGAATTGAGACAATATATCTAAAGTAGAATCAATAACATTTTGTGTAGAACAGGCATTTCAATTAAACGATTGTGTTGTGTTGGTCAAATAGTAATGCCTATTACATACATTTTAACATGCTCTGAAATGAGTCTTTGGTCTGTCATACTTCAAACTTCAGTCTCGTGACAAGCATGAACACTTACGTTTTAAGGCTTATTGGCTGATCAATGGTTAATCTGTGAGTTTAGAAACACACTGAAGGTCAGCATGACTCCCAACCTAATTGCATGCAAACAAATGTATCGCAGCAAAAATACCTTTTGGGAAAACCTTACTTCCTAGCTTTCACTATCATTGTTTGACTGACTTGGAGGACCATAGCCATGGGGAGCAAGATTTTGTAGCTTGTAGGTCTACGTTTTCCCATTCCCCCTACTGTGCATAGCCCATAAAAGCATGCATAAAACAATCAAAATGCCTTTCACCATTTCAGCAGCAGTTCAGTTGAAAGAGAAAATGTTATTTTCATTGACATCATAGTTGGAAAAGGAAAACATTGTCTGATGGTTTCTTTTGCCGAAATGGACGAAATTCACAATTTGACTTAAGTGTACGGAACCTGTACATAGGTAACGTTCCTTCTGCTAAGAACCTTGGGCGTATTATTGTATGATTATCATAATGATCGTAATGTACCAGAAAATCAAAGATGCTGCAGTGTTGAAAAGTTTAAAGGAACAGATCCCGAGAGAGATGAGCACCCCCCAGAAGGCTTAGAAACCTTTGAAATGAGATTATGTTAATTAGTTCAGAGGGGTTTGAATGGGACCCAGGTAGGTGGTAAACCAAGGCAAAGCCTCAAATAACCAGAGCCTGGCTGTGCTACTTGGGCCACTCTCAGTTCAAAACCATTACAGAGGTACACTGGGTATTTTTGAAGTCCATTAAAAAGATGGCTCCCACCTGTTGTGTCTCAAGCAGCCACTGTAGGGGAATCTTTTCAAATCAGCCCGTCGGACTCTTGTCGTCGCATCGCTCTGCTGCGCTCGCACACAGCGACCTGGTGGAGTATATTTTGATTGCGCAGCAGTCTCGCTGGCTGAGACCGCATTATGGCCACTTGCGTAAACAATGGCTACTTCAAAAAAAATCCAATTAAGCAAAGCAAATATATTGCATCGGTTACAGAGGCCCTAAAGTATGCTCTTTGATACTGATGAGCCCACACTTTGAGAATATTATCTCCTTCGCGCAGTGCATACTAACTAGAGCCCTGTTTGACCAACACGCCGAGGCCCAGTGTGAACAGTGTCGGCTTGAGCTGCCTTTGATGTCAATGGGACTCGTGTGTGTGAAAGCCTTCACGAGGGAGCGGGCGGGGCAACCCACGTGTCTCCCTCCTCTTCTTTTACATGGTCCCTGTTGTACTCCAAAAACATGTGTGAACTTGCGTGATGCATTTTTGTTTGTCGAAGATATTATTCACCCGTTCGCCCAACCTTTTTGAGATTGCTGCCAGACAACATCAACTTTCTATTCGTGAATAAACAACCCTTATTAGGGACCTGCCAAGCATCATGTACATCCCTCCTTTAAACAGTTTTCACAGTGTGGTAGACATGGATGAAGCCACCATATGTGAGAGTGTTCCCTTAGACAGACAGAGAAAGAGAGAGAGAGAGAGAGAATTGGGAATGTGTCCTCTCGTCTCTGTCTCACGTTCCTCTTTCCCTGATGCATGAATACAACACAACAGCAACTTGGAGTTCGCTTTAATTAGATTAAACATGTGTTCATGAGGAGAACAATGCATCTTTTTACATTTGCATGACAATACGCCCTAATTGTGTTTTTGCCTAATTCTTTTTTAATAGCCAAACGGACGAAGATTATATTCATAATGAAGCGCCTCTCTCCCTCTCTCTATCTATCTCTGTCCCCCTCTCCCTCTCTCTCGTTTTGTCTCTCCCCCTCTCCTGGAACACACTGCATGGAATGGCCCACTCACACAGTTATTCACGAGTGCCATTAACCCTCCTGACTCTTCATTGTGCCTGCCGGTTTCCCGCGGGGAATCGACTGCTAACACATTTGGATAAAGAAATACCGCCACTGTTTTGTTTTTGCCCCGGATAGAAAAGGGTTCAGCGCTTGATTTGGTGAATGCGACAGTGGCCTGAGACTCGTGAGGTAAATAGGATTGGATAAATAGCCCCGGCACACACACACTGGGTGCTTGCTTACTCCTCCGCGCACGCTTCTCAATTGGACCGGGTATAATAGGGAGCCAAGGCAGTCTATTTCTGAAACAGTTTGAGGCGCTAAAGAAAAGCCTTCTGATTGCTGGTGAAGGAAGCCCTGGGCGGCGAGCGTCAAGCTAGTAAAAGCTTAAGGGGTTGAACCTCCGTTGATTGAATTTATGCCCTCGATAGCTCGACAGGTTCCGAGACTGGCCGTTCAAAGAGTCGCCGCTGCTGGAGAACAATCCAAAACACAAAAAGGGATTAGTTTGATGTGGAGGCTGCTCTCTTGGAAAGAAAGGACTCCGTTCCGTCAACACCCGAGTGGGATGTTGGATGATTCACCAGACGTTACAATCACAAGCCTTATGTAATTGAGCCGGTTTTGACCATAGCAGTACTTTGAAACCTAATGCAAATGTGCAAGAGAATGTTTTATAAGTCACACCGTCACCCGGGCCTATCCAATATCTGTCAGGCAAACGTGTTCATATGGACAAAAGGTTAATGTTTTCATGAAAGGCCACTGTGAAAGCAACAGCCCTCGCTACGGTGAAGTCGAGAAATGTTTTGACCACTCTTTCTACCGGAGAAGCTCTGAGCGGGCGATATGTTTTAAAGCTTACAATAACAGGAATCTGACAGGACCCGGCCCTCTGACGGAAAAAAACATGAAATTAAGTCCGTATTTGACAACCTATTTAGGAGGGCGCCAAAGATTAACAGCTATTTTTAGATAAAAGTTGCCTTCCGTAACTTTTTGCAACATCTGGGAATGGACCAAGTGGAAATTGAAGGTGCTGCATTACATTTAGACATTCCCGAAATGTCACATTCCAAAAGTGTTCTTCCCATGCCCACTGCTCTCACACAGCCTTGAGCAGCGATTGCATCACGCTAGACTTGAAAAAGAACCAAAATGAAACGGAATAACGCATGTAAGCAATTTTCTATAAAAGTGCATTATGCAAAGCATATTACTTACAAAGTCAGGAGTAGGAGAGTTTGTTCTAGGGCAGTTCAAATAGTGCAAATGTCATGGACTAATCTGTCTTTTCCTATCCCTTCTCTCACCCGTAATTCTTTGTGTCTGTCTGCCCCACACACGGCAGCTACGAGCTGTGAGTTTAAGCACACACAGACACCAACACAAAGAGACGATTCACACACACACACACACACACACACACACACACACACACCCACAGCAATGCAAAATCTCACACGCAACGGGGGTGGGCGAAATCTTCGACCCTGACGTACTAACAACACACACTGTCATGCTGCATTAGGAAACTGGGCTTTACAACGTGGCAAGGTTAAAGCAATGATGTCAGCTTCCCGAATGTACTGATGACTAATGTCAACACACACACACACACACACACACACACACACACACACAACAAATGTTCCCACTCACCTAACATGACTTCCAGACCATAGAAAAGCACAAACCCACACAGGAACACACACACACACACACACACACACACACACACACACACACACACACACACACACACACACACACACACACACACACACACACCACACACTCACACACACACACACACACACACACACACACACACACACACACACACACACACACACACACACACACACACACACACACACACACACACACACACACACACACACACACACACACACACACACACACACACACACCACACACACACACACACACACACACACACACACACACACACACACACTCACACACACACACACACACACACACACCACACAGTACAAACTAAAAAGACTGGTCCTTTTTAATCAGTCTGTCCCTATGCATAGCAGCGTGGATGTGAACAGGGAATAAATGGTTCAGGACCTGTCAGCACTCTAATAGGGTTCATATTACATACCAGGTGATGTGTTTGCCTGGCAGGTGGCAAGTAACAGGTTGTGCGATTTTGCTTCAGGCCAAAAATATATATCAAGAGCATCGTGCCCTTATAGTAACGTACAGAAGACAATTGGAAGAAAGTGTTAGTGTAAACATGAACATCTTTCTTTTAATATCCTGGCAGAAGTCTTGAAAAGCGTGTCATTCGACATCTTGTCTTTTCGGAAAGAAATAGATCGTGTGATGTCAGACTGACGCACTCAGGCTACGAAGCAGGGAGGAGGAGTCTGAACGTGCAGACGAGAAGTTGGAACCGTTAATAAAAATGAAAGGTACCAAATAAAAACATGAAAAAAACTTCCTGATGGGCGTCTCCCTCAGCATGACAGGGGAATCATTTTAGCATTTGTACGTGGTTCTCCTCCTCCTTCTTCTTCTTCTTCTTCTTCTTATTCTCCTCCTCCTCCTCCTCTTCCTCCTGTTCGCGGCACTTGGCGTGCTCAGCTGCTCTCCATAAAACAAGCTCAGGTGACCCGATAACGTCCAGACTGCATGTGCTGTTACACCTGCCCAGCTCATCAGCCCAAGTGACACCAGCTGTGCTCCACCGGCGTGGCTTCAGTGACGGGGGGGGGGGGGGCTACGGCGCTGTCCATGATCCTGGCTCCTCTTGGCCCAGTGAGGTGTCCGTCTGCCTGGCTGCTGCTCAAGAGGACAGGGGTGGGCCGCGTGGACCCGCACCTCAATACGCAATGAAAGCAATAGACCCCACCAGGCTTCAAAAGAACACGGCATGCAACAACAAAAGTCCCTTCCCTTTCTCTTCACCCTCACAGGGCGGGTACGAGAAGCAGTGACAGGGCCAGTCAGTCATCCTTTGTCACTCGCTTTGAGATTTCAGCCCCGGTGTCACTGCATACACCCCAACGTCTCGTATTCAACCAAACGAATGCATTAAAAGCCAATTCCGAGTCGACGCCTGAATAGCCACGTTGCCCCTGGATCCTTTGTGACATATCCATCTGTCTCGGCAGCTGCTGTTTGTGAGTCAATAATTCCCAACGGCTGGCCGTCCCTGCGGACACTCCTATGTCAATGAGAACTGAAAATATATTGGAATGGCTTCATAATATGGATTCATCCTTTTTGATGGGTGATGGCCGGAGAGGGGAGAAGGTATTAAAATCTCTTCGGACTTTTTTGCCTTTTTGAAGGTAGAGGGAAAAATGGATTATGGCAAATGGGAGGTATCAAATGCCCCTTTAGGAAATCTGTCATGGTTTAGGCCGGTAGTGTTGGACTGCGCAGACTTCTCCGGAAAGCAGCAGAGCATGTCCCTGTGCTCGGTTTAATTTCACTTGACTAGCGGAAGAGGTCAGCTCTCCTGGCATATGACTATATGCCATGCTAAAAAGAACTTGGCGAGCAATGCCTTTTCTTATGCAAGAAGTTGAAGCAGGAAGTTCAAATATGTCAAACCCCCCTCGCACAACCTAAGCCGGCATTTTCAAACGCTGTAGTTAAAACAAGCCATGCTGGACCCTGCTTGAAAATTAAAGGAATAGTTAAAGGAGAGCAACACGTTGCAGAGACCATCGCCCATTTCCAACCGTCTAGAAACAGCCTGGCTGGCACATAACATCAATGTTCCTGGGATAATCCAGTCAGCTTGCTTTCAGTCTAGCTCTCCGTGTCAGCCAACCCGGGTTTCGATGGGAGGTGATATTAAGCCACGCCGTCAGACGGCAGGACTTGTTCAGGATTCAGGTATGGATTTAGACTAATCCGCCCTCCTTGATCTAGTTTTGTAGGGGCCTTCACCTCGCCTGAGCGCTTTGGAGGTGTGTTCCTTTTCCCAGGTTGTTTGGCTTTCTCGGGATTTGCAGGTGTACGGAGAAACGGGAGACAATCATTTTGGATTGCACCTTCCCTCATCAGCAGAGGTCAGATACAGGTTCACAGGAGAATCGAAAATAGACTGTTTGGAATATATATATAAAGGCCTGGAAATATTTAAAAGCGGTTTTCTTCTGTAAATCTTAG
Source organism: Galaxias olidus (assembly GCA_026901105.3). Lineage (NCBI taxonomy): Eukaryota > Metazoa > Chordata > Actinopteri > Galaxiiformes > Galaxiidae > Galaxias > Galaxias olidus. Next base: position 554,440 of record JAPMUY010008251.1, on the reverse strand, counting down.
TGGAGGAATAACTTCATCATGATGATAAAGTCACTCGGCTCAACCAACACATGATAGATTCCTTGGAAAAATCTGGTCTAATATTGTTCAACCTATTAAATGTAATAAAAAAACAATAAACAGTCAAAGCATTGTGTTGCCTGTGTTCTGGACACCCCTGAAATATTCAATCCATAACCTCGTAGTTTGGTACGGCATTGATCGACAACGATACATCAAAATCACTTCTGAAAAAAAAAAGAAACCTCTCTTGTCAAACTCTTGTGACAATGTACTTACAGTAATACCTCAACGTTACAAATGCACGTTCCACAGCGGCTTGTTTTAAAGGGCCTCCGCTCATTATCCTCTTGAAACAATGCCGCGTAGCCAGACAATGCCTGCGTCTGGATCCTGCGTGACTAATTTCCTCGTAATCATTCGGGGGATCTGATGCGCGAGGGAGGTGGCAGCGGTTACCGTGGCCCTCTCCGTGCCAGACTGCATGAATTAATCATGGCCTTCCATATTTCTCACGCGTGAGCGCCGCTGAAGTGGCATTGTTTTCCCGCCGCCGTTTAACATATTTGACAGTGAGGCGGGATCATTAGGGGGACTACCTGTCACCGCGATTGCATCTCCTCCTCCTCCTCCTCCTCCTCTTCCTCCTTTTCCTCCACCTCCTTTTCCTCACTCACCTACTTTGTGTTTTTGACAACGCAGATGGATGTGGTGAGTGATTCGTCGCCACTCGGGCGAGTCCTAATCAGACGCTTAACGAAATGACCGACATCGCACTAAGGCGTTTCCACCGTCCCCGTTGTCTTCGCTTTCTACCCAAAAACCCCCGACTCTCGCAGGCGGCCCCCTTCCGTCTCCCTCCTCGTCCACTCTCTCGCTCAGTCTCTGTCTTTTCTCGTTCACAATCTCATTATGCCGTTCCCTCCGTTTTGCCCACACTCGTTATCTTCCATTGGCTCTCTTTCCCCCGGTTCCCTCTCCCTAACCCCCTGAATCAGTCAGCTAAATGAAATGCCTGACAATGGCATCAGGGGTAGTCTCTCCCCAGTAAATCTCATTAACATGACTGAGTGGTTGTTGTATCGAGATGGAAAAACAAGGTTTGTCTCATCTCAAGCATTTGAACTCAATACTGTGTGAGGGTTTTTTTTAATCACTTCATGGCAAGTGTTGGTATCAATTAAAAAACATATTTCTTTTGGCAACGAATGCATCCTTCATGCTGTCTATTAATAAATTATATTTACATGATGATGTTAGCTTTGGACAGTGCTGAATTAGATATGCTTGTGATTGTGATGCATATTGAAAGAGTTCAAGCTCCCTCTGGAAACTTGGTAAAAAAACATATATATTAATGAATAGAAAAAGTCTTTGATGTATCTTTGGAAACCTGTGCTTCTGTTTAAAGAATAGAATAGAATAGAATGGAATATTATAGAATAGGAAGTGTGGCAAAAGTGCAGACTTGACGCCTTAATTCCAGTGCCCTCTCCACAGCACACCACCCCAGATCCCCCCAAAACACAAACTGCGCTCACACATCATGTCAGACGAGAGGCAGCCAGGCCTGCCCAGAGAGGATACCCCGGGCCCGCGTACGTACAGACGGCGGGCGGATGAGTGGCGTGGCTGAGCCGGCGTGTGTGTGTGTGTGTGTGTGTTTGGCTCTGTCAGGAGACACAGCAGCCCCTCCACGCGCAGAGAGCCGCTCGGCACCTGCCGCTCCGCCCTCGCAGTGTGTGTTCCCGTTGTCAGCACTCCGAAACCGCAAGGAGAGGGGCCAATGATTTTCTGTCAAGACGGGCGGGAGTGGGAGCACAGCAGCCCTCCCTCCACTGTGTCTCTCTCTCTCTCTCTCTCTCTCTCTCTCTCTCTCTCTCTCTCTCTCTCTCTCTCTCTCTCTCTCTCTCTCTCTCTGTGAGTCTTTCCTGTACCTTCCCTCTCACTTTCTTTTTCTTTTAATCCCCTCCCTCTCCCCCCCCCACCCCCTCCCTCTTGTTCCTCTTTTCTCTATCTCTTCCTGTGCGCTCTTCATTTGTTTCTCGAACTCGTCTTTCTTCTTTGATTCATCCCGTCATTTTTCTCTATTTCTCCATTTCTCTCCTTTGCTTTTTGCTTTTTGTTCTCCCTCCTTTATTCTCTTTTATCTCTCTTCGTCTTCATCACTCTTTCCTTCTCTCTCCTTCCCCCTCTATGTTTCACCTCAGCCGGCCTCCATCTTGCTTTAACCTTGCTGAAGCGGTTCTGCTTCGAGCTCCCTCGTGACAATTCAATCATGAAAGTAAAAGAAGAACCGGGGCTGCAGTTCAGTATTGTGTGTGTGTGTGTGTGTGTGTGTTTTCTTTTCGTCCCTCGTCCCTTTCTTGTCCAAACAATTGCCTCGTAAACATCTTGACATGTCTTTCAACTAAATCAGACACTTCCAGCAGGAATCAGTAATCCATCCCTCTCAAACCGTTTATCCCCATCTCATGTGGAGCGTTGGCAGCCGCTTGTCAAAAATCAACATAATTCCATTTTTCCAAAGTTGAAGATGTTTCAGCCCCCCCCCCCTCCCCCCTCCCCCCTCCCCCTCCTCCTCCTCCTCCCCCCCGAGGACAAACCAAACAGCAGGGAGCCGACAAACGACTTAACGACGGCGTTTGTTCATTTTCTAGAACCACAATATTATGAATTTTTGATGACTTTTGTTTAAATTGCAGTCGCAGATCTAGGAGAGTTACTCAGAAACCATTTTTTTCCTTTTTTTTCTTTGTCGCCGCGGCGCTCCGCCGAGTGTGAACGTCAGGGCTTTATTTGAAATTTAATGTTTCACACAGCGCCATGCAAAAGGGGTTCTGCATTCAGCAGCTAATTAGAAATGCTCAGGGTACCTCGGGCAGAGGGAAATATCACCACGGCAAAGTCACCTTGGGACCTACATCTGCTAAACCATATGTTCATCCTGCTACTGTTTTCATGGAAGGCAACACGCATGGGGGAGCACTGGAGAGGTATTATTTCTACGGTCTCATCTCCCCTGCCCTCCTTTTATCTCTCTTTTGCTTTCTCTCTCTCTCTCTCTCTCTCTCTCTCTCTTTCTCTCATTCACGGTCTCTTCTCAACGCTCTGCCTATCAAGTTTTTGTCTCGCTCTCTCATCTCTCTCACTCTATCCCTCATCTCTCTTTTTATCTCTCACCTATTCACTGTGTCCCTTCACTATTCTATCTGTCTTTCTCTCTCTTAGCCTAAAATATCTTTAGTTCCCTATCCCCCTCTTCCTCTTTCTCTCTCTCTCTCTCTCTCTCTCTCTCTCTCTCTCTCTCTCTCTCTCTCTCTCTCTCTCTCTCTCTCTCTCTCTCTCTCTCTCTCTCCCTCTCTCTGTTTCCATTTCTCCTCATCGCCTCTCCCGCTCTCACCCAGATCTGTTCTCCTGGTTCAATGATCCTTCAATGGAGGTTCGGAGCCCTATTGAGGATTACCTTGCCATTCACTCCTCCCTCCCATTAGGTACAAAGCCCTCGGCCCCAGACAGACGGCATTACTCGGTGCACCTTTGAAGTTCCCATAAGCCAATGAAACATTAAAGACGAAGCTCCGAAAATTGCCGTGTTTCTGTAGGGCGGGAGTTGAAAGGGGAGGTGGGGGTTGGTGCTTATTGGTGGAGCATGTTGACTGGGAGGTGACAGTGGGAGAGGACTCAGGTGATCTCTAAAACGACTAGGTGCGCTGTGAGCGACACCTGTATGATACACCCTGGCAGACCCACACACAACCGGGGAAACACTCGCATACTGTACGCACACACGCAGAAACACACACGCACAAAGTGCGCGCGCATGTGCGAACACGCACACCTTGCTACAAAGGGGAAAGCCCCGCGGATGTTTACAGATCTTTGTCTCGGCTACATTCGGCGATATCAATATTCTATGTGTGATGTTCATTTTAGACAAACACTCTGGGGACACCCAGTCAGCGAACGCCAGCTGTTCCACAGCACTAGTTTCTGCCACTTTGTCAGCTCTGAAGTTTCTCCTTTCTCATCTTTCTTTCTTTCTTTCTTTCTTTTTCTCTCTCCTCTACCGTTTGTTCGTCCCCTCTCACTTTTATTTTTTCTTTCTTTCTCTCCCTAGCTCATTGTCGATCTCTTTTCTTTCTGTATCTCTTCATTTCTTTTTTTAAACACCCCAACCACCCGCCACCCTAACCACACACACACACACACACACACACACACACACACACACACACACACACACACACACACAGATATAAACAAACCATCCACAATGTTCTGCTCCCTCTCCCTACCTGAAATTTCTTGGCTATAGGCAACTTTTTCTCAGTAATTGCTTTGCCCTATAGACTTTAAGAACAGCCGGATTGATTGTCTGTTCTTCTGGATGAGACTCTAGAAGCAGCTTGTCACCATGGAATAGCTTCTACCGATTATCATGGAAAGAGTGCACACACATCAAAGTTGTTATTGCTGCCATAGGCAGGAGAGTTATATTTGTGTTAACCTATCAACATGCAGGTGATATGTCTGATTTGGGTCCATGAATTTAAAATGGGATCAATTGTGTTGTCCTTAGAGCAGAAATAACAAAATATATCTAAATTTACAACAATATGGTCTTGTGCATGCTCTCCATGTTGTATTCGGAGGGCTATTTGAGTTTGTGTGTGTGTGTATGCATTGTAGAATATCTGTAATTTATATAATAATAATCAAATCAAATAGATATAATATCTATAATTTATTTGATTGAGTGTGTGATTGTGTGGGTGCGTTAATGTGCTGTAGAATATATATATATATATATATTTATATTGTTGTTTGTGTGTGTCTCATGACAGGTGTAGTAGAATATCTAAATATTGCCTGTTTGTGTGTGTTTCTCTGTGATAATGTGCAATAGAGAGATGAAAGCTAACTGGCTCTCTGGTCTCTGATTAATCTCTTGCCCTGCTTCAAACTAATTAACTTCGTCATAGAAACAGGACGCACCTCATGACCTCTTAAAATAGAGCGAAAGACGAATTATACTGTCCGCCGTTGCTGACAGAAGAAATATAATTACAAATAAAAAGGATAAAATGTTAAAGGTTATTTTCATTGATAAAAACACCATAGTATTTCACTGTGTGGAAGTAATTGGTTTTGGACCTGGTGTGGCAAAGCCTCCACAAACCACGGCACTTTCAGTAAGTACCCTGACCTACAGATAATGTGTGGTGTCACCAAAACCTAATACTCACTTTATTCACGTGCAAACGTGATAGGTGTTCACCTATCTTACAGCGTGTGGCACGGTGGTGGTGGTGCCGTCATAGGTTAGGGATCATTTGTCGCCATGGGACCTGGTCCACGTACAAAAAAGAAAAAGAACTGTGTGTGGGTTAATATGAACACATTCATTTTCGAAGCAATGTCAAGCAAACTCTTTAAAGCCAAAAGAAAGATTAGATCCTCGCTGCATTGGGAGTATGGGCATATTTTCCAAAGTAGAGATGAAAAAACTAAGAGCCTTTGAGTGCAGCTCAAAGACACATACACAAACAAACGAACACACAAACACCACAGGTGCACGCACAAATACACACTTGTAAGAAACATGTGGTTCACCCTGAGTTTCTTGAGAAGGACATTTACAGTCAATAAAACATAATAGTTACTGAATAGAACACTCAAATGTTACCTTCATCAATCTGCGTGCTAAGTTGCTTGCCGACATACAAAGAAGGGTTTGGATGGCTTTAGGTAGTCTTCCAGACAGACAGACAGACAGACAGACAGACAGACAGACAGACAGAAAGGCAGACAGACAGAAAGGCAGACGAGCAAACAGAGATGCGCAAAGAACAGGATTATTGCAACCAAGGCAGAGAAAGAAATGGAGAGTAAAAGAGAGAGGGGACAATACAGAGTGAAAGTGGAAAAGAAAGAGAGAAAACAGAGAAACACAAAAAGGAGAGATAGACTGACTAATCATGTTCAATTACACTCTCACACTAACACTGCTTTAGAAATACAATTTAGTGTCAATCAAATTATCAAACAAAGCAAAGAGTCATATTTGGAACATTGGAATCAAGAAACTAAAACTCAAAGCAAATTAGACTGTTACCATTCCCTAAACAGAGAATATAACTTGGCTGAATATCTCTCCACTGTCAGAGATATTAAGCAGAGGCAGATCCTTACCAAGTACAGGCTAAGTGACCACCATTTGGCAATTGAAAAAGGGAGATTTAAAAAGTCATGGCTTCAAAAAGAGGAAAGGATATGTGGTCACTGCAAGACAGCTGAGGTTGAGACAGAGATGCACTTCCTTTTAACATGTGAGAAATTCTAAAACACAAGACAGCAATACTTTCCCAAATTTGAAGTACTAATACCAAACTTTAATAAACTAAATGACAACTACAAATTCAGAGCTCTCCTAGGAGAGGATAATAATGTGGCAAACCTTGCTGCAAAGTACATTTATGTATGCCACAACCTGAGAGATAGTGAGTGATCAACACACACACACACACACACTCACCCACCCACCCACCCATACACAAACAGACATAAAAATTACAATTCAGAAACAGATACATTAAACACATACATGCAACACAACACAAACAGGGAAACAAGTGATGCAGGACGGCCTTATTTTGCACCGATTGTGTGCACTCTCCCACACACACACACACACACACACACACACACACACACACACAGGTCCACAATACACTGCATTTAGTTTGTACTGTACCTGAGTATTAATGTTTTTACACAACTGAATTTGTAATTGTTTCATTATTTTTTAAACTATCTGTCTTTTTGTGATCTATGCAAACCAATCAAAAGTTTTATTTGTATTATTTTGTAAACTGCTTTGGCAATATTGTCTACTTGTGTACAGTCATGCCAATAAAGCATTGAAATTGAAATTGAATTGAAATTGATAGAGACGGAGTATATAGCACAATACAAACTGTAAGCATAGCAGAGAGAGAAAGACTGACAGACAGAAAGACAGACAGACAGACGAACATCATGATGTCCAATCCATGCAGACAGAGAGTGAAGGTGCGGGGGGGAGAAAAAGAGAGACAGAGCAAAATAAAAGCAAGAAAGATAGCCGAAGATTGAGCGAGGGAAAGAGAGACAGTGTGCTACGCAATGCCTTATCACTGGCAGCAAGGGAGGAAGAGGCCGACACACAGAGACAGACAGACAGAGACAGACACACAGAGACAGACACACAGAGACAGACAGACAGACAGACAGACAGACAGACAGACAGACACACAGAGACAGACACACAGAGACAGACAGACAGACAGACAGACAGACAGACAGACAGACAGACAGACAGACAGACACACAGACAGACACACAGAGACAGACAGACAGACACAGACAGACACAGACAAAGACAGACAGACAGAGACAGACACACAGAGACAGACTGACAGACACAGACAGACAGACAGACAGACAGACAGACAGACAGACACACTGAGACAGACACACAGAGACAGACACATACAGACTGACACACACAGACAGACACACAGAGACAGACACACAGACACAGACACACAGAGACAGACACACAGACAGACACACAGAGACAGACACAGACAGAGACAGGCACACAGAGACAGACACACAGACACTGACACAGACCGACACAGACAGACACACAGACACAGACAGACACACAGAGACAGACACACAGAGACCGACACAGACAGACACACAGAGACAGACACAGACAGACAGACAGACAGGCTGGCAGGCAGGCAGGCAGGCCTACATACAGTGCCAGGCAGGCAGGCAGGCCGGCAGGCAGGCAGGTCTACATACAGGCAGGCATGCATGCAGGCAGGCAGGCAGGCATACATACAGACACATTCAGGCAGGCATTCAGGCAGGCAGGCAGGTATACATACAGACACATTCAGGCAGGCATTCAGGCAGGCATACAGGCAGACATACAGACACATTCAGGCAGGCATTCAGGCAGTTATACAGGCAGGCATACAGGCAGGCAGGCGGGCGGGTGGGGGGGCGGGCGAACGGACGGAAGGATGGACAGACAGAGACCAACATACAGAGACAGACACAGACAGGCGGGCAGGCAGGCGGGCACGCAGGCAGGCAGGCAGGCATACATAAAGGCAGGCAGACAAGCAGGCAGGCAGGGCAGACAAGTAGGCATACATGCAGGCAGGCAGGCATTCATACAGTACAGACAGGCAGGCAGGCAGGCATACGGGCAGCCAGGCGGGCTGGCAGGCAAGCAGGCTGACAGACAGACAGACAGACAGACAGACAGACAAGCACCCAGGCATACAGACATACAAACAGATGGGCATACATAGACACAGACAAGCTGACTGAAATGCAGGCGGACCGACAGAAAAAGCCAGCGAGCTGAACAATATGCAAGCCTTTGCCGGCAGAGACAGAGCGAGGGAGTGGAAGGTGAGCGCTTTGCTTACGGAGAGCGTAATCAGCGTCCACTCGCTGAGATAACAGGCCAAGGCTCAGCAGGGCCACAGATAACACCAGCCGTGCCTTATAGCGGCCGCCCCGCACAAACACACACGCACACACACACACACACACACACGTGTACACACACCGCTTTAAGCTTACCCCAATCAGCTCTTCAATCAGAGCATTCACAGGAAAAGGCACATACCCCACCCCCACACAAACACGCACACACACTCTTACACACACACACTCTTACACACACACACACACACACAGGCATAAAGCCAGTGTGTGGTGCTGTTTATGGTGGGGAGATGTTCCCCTCCGAATGTATTCATCATGGGGCAGGAGTCCTCTGTTACTTCTCTATCCTCCTCCTCCTCCTCCCCCTCCTGTTCCCCCTGTTGACAGTGCCAGAGAGACTGAAAGTCAAGGAGAGAGATAACCCACAGATAGGCTACAGTACATTGTTTTCTGTCATAACCGCCAGGGTTGGGGACCGCCAATCCCATGCCTCTGTTGACAGCGATATGGGTCTCTTATTAATCACAGGCGTATATTGTCACGTAGGGATGGCTGTGTTCTTTTAAAAGATGCAGGAAGGACGTGGCCGAGAAATTTCGGCGTATCGCGCAATGCTGCGTCCATCCACCAGGACGTTTCGGTAATGTCTCTGAGCCTGTGGGGACATGGGGGAGACACGAGGGAGACGTTTCTGCTACAGTGTGCTCCGGGGGGTGACAGAGCGGGGGTAGTGTCTGCTGTGAATCTTAGGTGTTTTGTTTTTGTTGCCGTCTGCATGCGTGTGCTGGCTGGAACAGAATGACAGGGCTCCAAACCATGTGGCCTGCGCCCGCTGTGGAGGGGGAGACCGCCCAGGAAACGGTGCGCAATTATGACATGTTAGAACCGTTGTCTTCCCCTGTTCACCTTTTGCGGAGTGTGTTTGGATGTAAATAATGGCACACAGGTGCAACAATGCCATTCCATTTTGCATTCCAGTGAATGGTGAATCAGAAAAAGTAATGTCTAACACATACCACCAAATGAAATATTTTGCACCCGTGTGTGTAAAACCACTAAAATGCACATACGTGTGTGTGTGTGTTGAAAGGAGCGTGTGTCTAAGAGAATAGGACTGTGTGTTGATTAATTTACTTTTCCTGAAACAATCTAAATGCAAATTGGACCTCTCTATCTGTATGTTCCAGCCAATAATGAGCTTAGAATTTAAATGACCAAGCTGCATTTCATCCATTCCGAGTGCAAAGTTAAAATTTGAGAGCAGCGAGACTTTTGCATAAACAAACTGAAATTATTGCCATGAGGGGAATAGCAGTTGCTAGTCCTTCCTCTCTCATAAGCGAACACGTTTTTTTTTTAAACGATTTTATCATTGTACAAGTTAACATAAATTCTCTTTCAAGAGATATGTTTATTTAGAGTGGAATCTATCTTCAATTTTCTTTTCCGCTGTTTTTGGAAAAAAAGGATTCATATAGCTTTCACTGGGTGTGCAGGGCCCTGTGATAGACTGGCGACCTGTCCAGGGTGTACCCCGCCTCTCGCCCTGTGTCCGCTGGGATAGGCTCCAGCCCCCCCGTGACCCTGTACAGGATAAGCGGTAAAGTTAATGGATGGATGGATGGATGGGTGTGCAGGGAAAGTCAAGATATAAACAGATTGCCTTGGTTTCGCTTCCCCTCAGAAAGCAGAAGGTAAAACACACCGCCTAAGCACACTTGCATCAATCTGGCTGGACTGTGTTAGTGGCAGACACATTCACGCCACTGACAATAGGACCAAATGGATGAGAAGAACTTGGCGAATGGATAGACTGTGTATGGGTCCCATTTTAGACTTTGTGTGTCGAGCTGCCTCATAGGTCGGCATCCATTCTCCATCCATGCCCTACCTCTCTCTCCAACTTATTTCTTATAAAGTCAATAAAAACGTGTGTGTGTGTGTGTGTGTGTGTGCAGCTCACGAGTCACTGTGCTCGCCAACACTGCACGTTGGCCAAACCCTTTCGTTTCCTTTGCACGTCATACTTTCCACAAACCACAAATGTGTGTATAGAATGTATATAACTCACCAAATCAAAATATCTAATATAGATTTAGATTTATAGCAGATTGATTTTTGTGTGTGTTTCACACACACAGGGATCACACACATACTGTACCTATTGCCATTTCATATTGCAAAAGGCAGCTAAAAAAAGCCTTAGCTTTATGAAGTCTATGGTTATGCATGGGTCTACAGCAGGCTTAGCTTCTAAAGGAGGATGAGGAGACGGAGAAGCCCAAGCATGTCCAGGAGGGCCCAGCCCTACCCTACTGGAAAAGATCTGTAAAAATCATACAGGATACATATATTCTATATACAAAACATATCAAATTAATATATGGTATAAAACTACACACACAGTAGTTCTTAAACATATAAGGCACTCCATATAAAAATATTACATTGAGATCTTATTCGAATTGTATATGTTAAATGATGTATCTGTGTGGCACTAAATCGACATACAGAATTCAAACACTTTTGAAAGTTGATTTTTACTTTGTGAGTTCATTCACACAGTCTAGTCACAGTAGCCAATTCTACAATGGCTACAATGTTTAAAAAACTACTGAATTCTAGTAAAAATTGTATATGTCAGTACTATACATTTTATTGTATAGCCAATGTATATTTTAGGATTTCTGTAATTTCTATAATGTATCTATCTCCAGACGTTTTGCATATAGAATGACATGAATCACCCATATTACGAAAGACTTCAATGTGTGTCATCAATTATTTATGGGTTTTATTGATTGTTACACTTTCCTACACATTGTTGTACATTTTTGTATTTCATTTGCCGTGAGGGCTTACAATATTATTATTATTTTATAATTATTATTATTATTATTATTATTAATAATAATAATAATAATAATAATAATAATAATAATAATAATACAATAAAATTATTAATTTTAAAACATTCGAGTACAATCCCAAAGTAAGAAGAGCCATCACAAATGCGATAACGTGGTTTAGCAATTCTGTCATTTTTGAACTACCACTCTGGGACCATCCCGGAATCAGTTTTTTACTGTAACATTTTAACCTCCCTAGGATGCCCTTAATTTCAAGCCCTGTTTACCAGAATTCCTTTTTCGTTGTCCATTTGACAGTCTATTGACAGTATTTCATTTGAACAACATTCCAACACTAATACATTGTTACACTGATCTGGATTTCAATGTTGGATGCTGCAGTATTGTTACAACCCTTACCTTCGCCACTATATTATGGTGGGTGTACGACAGCACTGTCACCCGGGGCCTATACTACAAACGTAGGTTAACTACACCGATCTAACTCGGGGTTAACAAGGAAGGAAACTCGGAGTTGACAAACTCTGATTATCCACATTGGTGTTAAGCGGTACTACAACGGTGATTAAGATGTGTTAGTTCAGTTGGTGTTAACTCCATGGAAATACATGTTAACAGCTAAATCTTGCCAGCACATTGCAGAGAGTAAAGTCCTAACAGTATTCTTGTCGTATGTGCATGTTTATGCAAAGCTACGGTCAATTTTACTCTCCCAAATTTTCTAACAAAATAAAAATTTTAACCAATGCATTAATTTATGCATTATGGACACTTGTTTCATTTATAATTGGGATGAAAGGATACATAAAATAATATATCCAAGATGTGAAAACAATTAGTAATAGGCTTTTAAATTATAGCCTACACATGGGCTACTCACTAAAGCACAGGCTGTATGAATGACATTCTAACAATCATCAGCTGCAACCCCAACGAAAAGCGCATTGAGATTATGCTTTTTTTAAATTAACTGTTAAGGTAAAGGTTGAACGAAACACTTTTTGGAAGATAACTTTGAATTGGCAAGAGCTTTTTAGCCTATATATTAACACTTAGGCTATATGTTGTAAAATTAAGTGTTAATTTTGAATGAACTTAACGACTGCCGAAAAAAACATAGTTGTGTCCACTCCAGAAGTTTTGCAACGCTTTATGCAGCGCAATTTTCCCGATTACCGCATAGAGTGCTTGACATGGAGTTAACCACGAACATAAAACTGCTCGGAGCAGTTTAGAGATGCAGCGTAAATTGCTATGAAACATACCTCGGGTAAAACATAGCATCTGCTTTGATGGCGCTCAGTGAAACGTTTATTTAACGTTAGACATATAGGGAGCAACTAAGCCCAAATAAGCATTTAAACTTTAGAAACAAACCCAAAAATGGGAAATATAGGGGTGCACGCGTTCTAGTCAAATATACTGTATATCTTATGTTGCTGTTAGCACTAGTTATGTGTTGGTATACTGTAGCTATGTAATCTATATCTTTTTTCTCAGACAGCTATCATTTAAAAAACATAACTTGAACGATTTACTGTTTTCCTTTCACAAAGCTGTTTAACCGCGCCCCACCAGACATCGGTGCGGTCCAATGTGTCCAATGTGCGTCGTTGCTTGTCTCGTGTTGTGTGAAATCTCCTACAATGGTGAACTTGACACTGGGTCGTAAACGTGTTCATTGGTTGGGGTCAAACGTGTAACGCTAGTGTGCCTTTTCTCACAGCACATTTTCGAGATGTGTCTACACGGAAATCATGTCAAGTGTGATATATTTGTATTATAAAAGAGGCCTTCTCTATTGATCTTGTGTTCACAGATTGAAAAATACCCAGGAACACAAGTGTTCTGTGACAAACTGGCGTGGGCTTCATCGTTGAATGCCTGTTCAGTGTCTGTGATCCTATGGACAATGCTCATGGCTGTGTTTCCGGTGGATGTTCTCCTGAAGAGCACTTTGAGAAGGCAAATCCGGGAGGGAAGGCAAAGCAGGACTACTCTGGACCCCAAAAAAGTTGATGCCATTTATAGTATGTTGATGTGTGTTTGTTTGTGATGTGTGGGGCTAACATGAATGAAATTGTAAAGGATATGGGGATAAATGTTAAGGAAACGTTCACCCATTTTAGGAAAAAATGTGTCACTGTTATTGACTAATATTAATTAATAATTTATTTATTCATAGGCGCCACACTGAAACAATGGCCCCAGGCTACGCCCTCATAAATAGGAGCAGCGATCAACGCCAATCTTGATGAGCTCCGGAGCAAGACACGGGTTGAGAACAAACAACATGAAGACAAAGAAACTGAGGGAGCCCTGTTGCTTTTGGACAATTAAAACCCAGTTAACTCTCAAAATTTGTCTTCAGAGGACTTCTTTTTTGTTTTTTGGCAAATGTCATGTTGTCCTGAACATAGAATGACGCCTGTCGGTTTATCATAACACGTTTTGGTCAGGCGCACTGCACTTCGCGTTTTTGCATTTCCTGGATTAAATATATTATTTAAATATACAAATGTTGGGATTACTCATTCTTTTCTAATATGTTACTGTATAAAAATGGTGTGCTAATTTAATAAACATATGTTCCTTACACTTTTCATAGATTGAGGCACATAAAAACCATATATGTTGAAAATGCAAATCATAGAGATTTTATATCATTTTCATGTACATTTTGTATATGTTGACATACATAAATGGGGTGAATAATTTGTGAGAACTAATGTTTTTTTACAGAAAGCATGCGTGGGACATAAAAGAACACATAAAAAAACATATGTTTAAAATGTGAGTCATTCATATATTATGATGTTTTCATATTAATTTTCTACGTGTAGACATAAATGGGGTAAAACATTTCTGAGAATTAATATATGTTTCTTACTCAAATCATGCAGTGGGACCTATAAGAAACCATATATGTTTAAAATGTGAGTCATACATATATTATGTTGTTTTCATATTCATTTTACATATGTTGACATAGGTTAATGGGGTCACATTTTTGTGAGAACTCTGTTTTTTTACACAAATCATTCTGTGGAACATATAAGAACCTCACGTTTATTGTGTTTAGACTTACAGATATCATATGAAATTCTTATTGTTTCACTGTATACAAAAGGAGCCATAATCATGCATGAATTCATATATGAATTCATGTATGTTTTCAGCATGTTTCATCCATACTAAACTATACAGTCAACATATAGGATTTTTATAGATTTAACATGTAGGATTTTTACAGATCTTTTCCAGCAGGGTACCAAGTCCAGCCCTGCTGTCCACCTGCGGTAATTATGTCAGTGTCCCACACGTTCTGGAGTGCCAAAGCCAGGAGGGTTTTACGACTAACGCGGTCAGTGTTTTGGGAGGAGGGACGAGTGCAAGCACACAGGGCTGAGACCAACAAAGTTGAGGAAATGAACGATAGTTTAAGCGTAACCATGACCATGGGCTTTACACCCTGTTGAGCTATTTTAAAGAAGCAAGGCTGGGGCCAGTTGTTTGGTCAGAGGGGCACATTTGACCTGGGACAAAAGAGACAAAGACAGTGTTCAGGCTTTTGTTGAGTATATCAAGTAATACAAAATAAAAATAAATTGCATGATTGGTGTTTGTTTCGGTTACACTATTTGATTCAGTAACTTGCAGTTAGTTTTTAACTTTTTTTAAATTACAGTACTGAAAACAAAATTAAACACGTTCCTGTTAGCTTCAGCTAAAATTACAGCACATTCTTTGCTGCTAAACACTTCTTTATAAGGCTCCATGAACAGTACAAGTAATAAACTAGAGGGTCTCTTCATCCCACTCCGTATTTTCCTTCATAGAATTTCACATTACATCAATTGGGGGGGATTTTCGGCAAACCGATCAACAAATCTCAAAGCCTTTGTCCTTCTGGACTCAATACTCAGTAATACCAGATTGTTCAATCTCTCATCGGTTATGGTGGACCTGAGGTCAGTTCACACCAGCTTCAGCAGAGAAAAAGTCCGCTCACAAAAAGCAGTACTCACTGGGATTGTGACCGCTCGTTTGCAGAGTCTGACGAGCTTACCAATAATATCACGTCTCACACATTTCCTATACAGTGGAAATCTAGACAGGCCTATTTAAATGCCTTCTAAAGGAACAATGAAGATTAAAATGAGCATAAACTTGCTCATTTGAGAGTGATTGACCACGAAAGAAATAACTATCCATATTTTTGGATAAGACAGCCTGCCCCTTTGCCCATGTTGCATGTGCATCTCTCACTCTTATACGTGCAGCACGTGTGCTGAGTGTTTGCTGCGTGTTTGTGTGTGTGTGTGTGTGTGTCTGCTTGTGAAAATAAAGAAGAAAGGAGTCTATTTGTTTGCCAAGGCTTTTGAAGATTCAACCCAATCAGCATGAGAGAGAGAGCCAGTGGGACGAGCAGCAGAAACTCATTTTAGAGCCCTCGTCTCCGGCCCGACTGGCAGGAAACACACCGAGTCCTCTCCTGTCGTTCACCTCTCCATCTCTGTCCTCGCTGCCTTTCCCATCATCCTTTTCATTCCTCTGTTCTCTTTCGCCCCCCCCCCATCCATCCCCCGATACACCCTCCGTAGCCAGTTTTATCTGTCCATCTCTGAACCTCTCCTTCCTGTTGCCCCTTCCTCCAGCTCTCTCTCTCTCTCCCTCTCTCCCTATCTCTACCGCTTCTTCCTTTCGCAACCGCTCCCTCTAAGCAATTTTTACCTCTCTGGTGTCTGCTTCCCAGACCGCTTGTGCTTGTGGGCCTTCTTCACCTCCCCCACATGTCCTCCTCTCCGTCTTTTCACATCTCTACCTTTCTCTTTCTACTCCACACGATTCGCCACAATCACACCCCCCCGCTCCCCTCCTCTCTCCTTCCCTCTTATCTCCCCCTTTCCTATTCGCTCCTCTCTCTTTCTTAGCTTTTACTCTTTTCTGGGTCTATTTTGTTTTTTTTGCCTTTTCATCTGTCCCCGCGGCCATTACCCTCACCTGTCTTCAATTATCTCTGCACAGCCTACACTTCCTTACCTCCCCTTTACTCCCTCCCTACGCTCTCTCTCTCTCTCTCTCTCTCTCTCTATCATCTTTATGTCCTCTTCACCCGTCCAATTCACCCCTTCTCTTCCCTCCATCTCACAGTCACAACACCCGTTGCTTCCAGGGTGTTGCCCAGACAACTTATAACAGAGCACCGTCTCAAACAGGGATACAGGGCGGGGCAGGAGGGGTGGGTGGGTGGGTGGATCGTTTTCCGTATGAAAGTGCACTTTCCTTGCCACCAAACCCCCGCTCCTCCCTCCCCACATAGTGATCTCATTTTACCACTCCGCTCTTTGTGCCCCTCAGGCCCATCCTCGCGTGTAGCCTCTCCCCCGATCGCGCTTCGCCGCGCAGAGATCAATGTTTTGCAGCTTGAGTGGACACCTCCTCAGTCAACTGCACCTGCCTCACGGCTACAGGCATTAGAAAAATAAAAAATAAATAAAAAATAAGGCAAATGTCAAACAAATTGTTAACATGCACGGGAAGACACAGAGAGACGAACTAGTCTGCCAATACTATGGCATTTCCTCACCTTAAATTGGCTGTCTGCCGGAGATGGAGAAAAATCCACTTTAACAATCATTCCAGGACTTCCAGAGTGGACGAGTACAGGAAGCAGAGGCCTTCGAAAGGTGTCTTTGGTAACGCTTCTTGACTACGTGTGGAAGCCATCCATACATGTATATGCCTGTCAAAATGACAAAGGTTGAATGATCTGTTGTGATCCGGTTGACCAGTGGATTCTCCAAGTGAGGTCAGAGTTAGAGTAGCAATGTGCGGGGATATAGCCTGGGGGGAGGGGGGGGGGGTGTCATTCGTGGATCAATTCTGACGTCATCCGAGTCCACATGTATGCAAAAATAATCAACCCCCCACCCGCCAAAATTGTTTTCTCCAATGTAGAGACCCATACCTGATAACAAATTAGCATTCTTTTTCAGTGGGATATGGTGATGATACGGTAACCTATCACACTTAAGCTGGTTGAAAATTAACATTTATTTAAATATTCTACTTGTACAGTCAGTACATTTGTTTTAAGAAAAAGTTCTTATTTTTTGGTCAAATGAAAAGGGCAACAGGTACAGTATTTCCACAATAGCCCGAACACAGGCTGACATCTTTAATCCCTTCAAACTTTCCTCATAGGCAGTAATGATGTGCACCCGCCACCCATCCGTGATGAATCAGAATGCTAACGTGTGGGACTAGGCCTGCCCAATGTGTGGATGAACCGCAGTGATAGAACCACTCGTGGATGGAACTGGGACGTTCCTACTATGCAGTGCCTTTTGGAGCCTCTAACTTTGACCAAATCGTTTTTGGTTTCCTATTATTTTCTGCCGTCCGCTCATCACTAGTGGAGGGATAATTCGACGGACCAAACAAGTTCATTTGCTGTCATCTGACAATTTGCAGACACTTGAAAGACGATAGTTTGTCCACTCCAGTGTAAAACATTTCTGATCTATGTGCTTGATAAGAACATACTCATGAGATATTTAAACATGTGTACTAGGATGAATCATCACGATGTGGGAAATCCATTGCAGGGAGGAGACAACTTATTCGTGGGGTAATACACGTGTTAGCAGCATAACGCTGGATGCTTTAGAAATATGAAAATGTTTCAAAATGCGAACAACATATCGACATCTATATGATCTTGTAGCTACTAAAATAAAACCGTGTCTTGTGCTTTTCTGTTTGATCTCGGCACAAAGACACATTTCAATATCTGTCTGTGATGTTGTTACCCGGCGGTGCATATAACAAGCAGAGAATTGTGGGTTCAGAATGGCAGTGTGGTGACCTTGGAACAGCACAGTGCGTCACAGGGTGTGTTTTGGCACGCCCACTCTGGTCGGGTTCCTGTTTAATGTCACTGATTGTCACCGGTATCAGTTTCACTTGTCCTTGTTGGTGCCATTGCTCTCATCTGGGTTCTATTGTGTTTGATTGGTTCTTGTGTGTTCTAGTTTTTGTACTCAAGCCCTGCCTCTTGAGTTGTTCCTTGTCTGTTAATTGTTTAAATGGTACACGTTTTATTTTATTTTTAGCCTTCTGTTGGTTTGCTTTCTTGCGAGAGTAAAAGTTAAAGTTACAAGATACCTTCCTGGGTTTGGGTCCAACTCTCTATTGCCTGACCGTGAGAGTGTGAAAAGACCGAAATGAGACCCAGCAGGTATGGCTATATTGGAGCGTTATGGGGGAGAGATGGGAAGATCCCATACCTTCCGTAATGCTGTGCAGCAGAGTGTTTGAACTTTATCCCTCCTCCTTGCTGTCTGAGCGCTTCAAGATGGCGGGTGCGGGTGAGGAGGCGGGCAGCGGAGTTTTGGATGTATCGGCGACCTTGAGTGCCTTGAAAGGCGCCTTATAAATTCAAAATTCAATGTATTATTTTCTTTGTATCTTGGCTGACTTGGCCAGTCCTAACCTGGGCTGCTCAGATGTAGGACTTTTAATGAGAGAAATTAGATGCGTGTATTGGATAGCCTGGCTTGTGGAGGACCACAGGATTTCCAGGTGGCCACGTCGACCGAGCAAAGTTGTTCCTGGGCTACCCAAGCTCCAGTCCCCGGCCGTACCAGGGACCCAGCCTCAGGTTCCGGCCTCTCCAGGTGGAGTGGACACTTCCTAGAATGACGGACCTCGTGGGTGGTGCCGGCGCCGGTTCCAGCGCCACCGGCTCCGTCCGTAGTTTAGCACGCTCACTCTGGTCGAGTGCCTGTTCTATGTCACTGATTGTTAGTAATAATAATAATACATTTTGTTTATAAAGCGCTTTTATGACACTCAAAGACGCTGTACAAAGTTAAAACAAGAATAAACAAACAATAAAAACAAGCAAACAAATATCAAACATTAAAAGCAGTTCTGAAGAGGTGGGTTTTGAGCAGGCTTTTGAAGGTGGGGAGGTCAGAGCAGTCACGGATGGGTTGTGGGAGTGAGTTCCAGAGTGTGGGGGCAGCAACGGAGAAGGCTCTGTCACCCCAGGTTCGGAGCTTGGTTCTGGAGGGGAAGGACAGGAGGTTGGCGTCAGAGGAGCGGAGGGAGCGGGATGGAGTGTGGAGGTGTAGCAGGTCAGAGAGGTAGGAGGGGGCCTGATTATGGAGGGCTTTGAATGTGATGAGGAGGACTTTGAATTGGATACACTGAGGGATAGGGAGCCAGTGGAGGTTTTGGAGGACGGGTGATGTGGTCTCGGGAGCGGGTGCGGGTGAGGAGGCGGGCAGCGGAGTTTTGGATGTATTGGAGTTTGTTGAGAGTTTTGGATGGGGTACCGTAGAGGAGGCTATTGCAGTAGTCCAGTCTGGATGTGATGAATGCGTGTTTGAAGGTTTCAGCAGCGGAGAAGGACAGAGATGGGCGGAGTCGTGCGATGTTTTTTAGGTGAAAAAATGCAGTCCGGGTTATTTGGTTGATGTGGTGTTCAAAGGACAGGGTGGAGTCGAAGTGAATGCCAAAGTTGCAGATGAGTGGGGATGGAGAGAGGGTTGTGGTGTCTATGGTCAGGTGGAAACCTTGGGTGGATTTCGAGATCTTTTTTGGACCGACGATGATAATGTCTGATTTGTCACAGTTGAGTTTGAGAAAATTATGTTGCATCCAGGTTTTTATTTCAGTGAGGCAGTGGGTAAGGGTGGAGAGAGTTAATGGATTTGGTGGCTATGTAAAGTTGAATGTCATCGGAGTAGCAGTGGAAGTGGAGGCCATGGCGGCGGATGATGTTTCCTAGGGGGAGGTGGTAAAGGATGAACAGGAGGGGACCAAGCACCGAACCTTGGGGGACACCTTGTGACAGCAGGGCAGTGGAGGAGGAGCAGTTGTTGATGTGGATGAATTGTTGACGGTTTGTGAGGTATGACTTGAGCAAGGAGAGAGCGGAGCCAGTGATGTGGAGTGAGTTCTGGAGGCGGGAAAGGAGGATGGAGTGGCTGATGGTGTCGAAGGCTGCTGTGAGGTCCAGGAGGATGAGGATATTGAGGTGGCCAGAGTCGGAGGAGAAGAGGAGATCGACTTTGAGGAGGGCTGTTTCTGTGCTGTGGTGTGGGCGGAAACCAGACTGAAATGGTTCAAACAGACTGTTGGAGTGGAGGTGAGATTTGAGTTGGGCAGCTATGGTACGTTCAAGGATTTTGGACAGAAAGGGTAGGTTGGAGATGGGCCGGAAATTAGAAAGTATGTCAAGGTCGAGACCAGGTTTTTTGAGAATGGGAGTGATGGCAGCCAGCTTGAGAGACTGCGGAACAGAACCGGAGGTAAGGGAGGAGTTGATGATGGTTGTGATGAGAGGAGAGAGGATTGGGAGGCAGCCTTTGATGAGTGAAGAAGGGTTGTTATTAGTTTCACCTGTTGTCGTTTGTGTCATTGTTTCCACCTGGGTTTTTTTGTGTTTACATTTTTGTTCTTAAGCCCTGTCTCTTGAGCTGTCCCATGTCTGTTCAATGTTACCTGTTTTCAGGTATTCAGGTGTTTCGCATTGTTGTAAGAAAACAATGTCTAATACCTGCGTTTGGGTTTCAGCCTCTGTTGTCAGATCGGGACACAGTGAATGCTATCTCTGTTTTTATCCTCTTCTATCTTCTGCCCTTTCTAACTTGGTGAAAACAAATTCCGATCATTCTCATTCATCAGCCATGCACTTTAGCCCGTACCTCAAACAGGGAAGTGTGCAATAAGGAAGTCTTGAGCAATTTTAATCCATACGGACGTGGTGTTGGACCACAACTCTTTACCCCTGCCTTGTGTTTCCAAGGAAGGGTACACACAGTAGACCTCTCTCCACATACAAAACCTCTCTGTACACACACACACACACACACACACACACACACACACACACACACACACACACACACACACACAAGCTCCATGCACACTGACTAAAAGCCCTTGTCACCGCAGGGCCTTTTTAAACGGAGAGATCACAGCAGCAGGTATAATTGTGAAAGTCATTCTCAGATAGGCCAGTTATTAAACAGACGCCACATCGCAGCTAGAATGTAATAAGCACTGTGCGATATGACTTTGTATCTGCACCATGAGCGATCTGTTCTGTCTTGGGATTGTTTACTCTGTACTCCTATAGCTCTCTTAGCTCCTATAGCGCTCTTCTTTGGTCCTTGTTGTGAGTGCATGCAACTGGCGACACCTTCGGAGAAAGAGGAATCGTTCGTGTCACGCACACGCAGATGTAAAAGCTCGATAAGTTTGTCAGCAAATGTACCTCGTGAACGTGTTCTTAGTACTGTATTTGGTGATATGTATCGTAGTGGCTTGGCGATGCAATTCGTTTGAACAACTGCGAGGTGGAGGCAACGTGTCCAAGAATGTAGGCATGACCAATGTAGATTGGGAAAGAAACATGCTAAACGGTGCACGCTTGCCACCGGTGTCACAGCACCGTATACCATTTACCTCGTACCTAAAGCCCGCCATCCGCAGGCGCTCGACCGTTCACGGGGTTTTCCTCTGCGGAGGATGCAACTTCATTTAAAAAGGGGTTTATGTTACAGATCAGATTGGACAGCTGTTTAAAGAGATACAACCTTTTTTCCGGGAGCAACAGGGTGAGAATAACAAGGCCGGTTACAGGAAGGCCTCGGCAACGTCCCCCCCCCTGCTGTTCCAACATCTGACATTTGCTGTTCGCTCACTGATATATGAAGATGGCTAATATGTTTTTGCAGGCAGCGGGGGAGAGGACATGAATTCGGTTCATTAAAATTCCGCTTGAGAACTACACACTGTTAATTAAAGGTCTCTCTCTCTCTCTCTCTCTCTCTCTCTCTCTCTCGCTCTGTCTCTCTTTGTGAAGCCCAACTCTTTGTTACTTTTAACCACTCTAGAACTGTATTCAAATTTGAATTTGTCGGCTCAATGTCATGGTGACAATAATGCGACGACGGCGCTCTTGCGTCAATGACACCGTGATAGCTTCCAAACCATCTTCTCATACCGGTTGAAACAATTGCCAAATAATGAAGGGGTCCTGTGTCGTTGTCGTTGTTATCTGGATCTCAAATTGAACAAATCAGCCTTCGAGGAGCGTGGCGCTCGCAAACATAGTGCCGGAGATTATTAATCACGGCGAGTCAGCCGCTTTCATTCTGTGAGCACCAGTAAAGAGGGGCTGCCAATCTCCTGCGATGTTCACTTTTGCTAGGCTAAAGATAGGAGCTCCAGTTGTTTTCTAAAATCAATTAATTTGTGTTTGTGTTTGCAAATCGCGTTCCTCGTGTCACCCCGTGACGGTTTGTGTATGTGTTTACATGTGGGTGGGTGGAAGGATGGATGATTGTGGAAGGTTGGGAATAAAGGAAATAATTATTGAAAAGAGAGTGAAATGAAATGTTCTGTCCTTTTTAGCCCCAGAGTTTTGAAAAGAATATTTAAAAAAAAAAACATCGTTTTTTAGTTTTTTTTGGGTAAGCCACTGAATTACAACCTTCAAGGCTTTTTCTTATTGTCACCATTTCCGACGGTCCCACTCGTCCCCTTTGCTCCCCATTTGCCTTCAGATTCCTCCGACAATAATAACACCGCTTGTCATGAAGACGCCTACACTTGGTCCCATACAAAATATTAGGAGAGAAAGAAAGAGAGAGAGTGATGCCGCACGGAGGACGAGGGGAGAGAGAGAGAGGAGGAGAAGACCAAAATAGAGGGTGATGGCTAATAAAGTATCCGCCAACACCGCGATTCCCCCAGCAAAAAGCTTGTGAAGTGTCTATCGTGTGAATGGGTGATTAAACGGGACATGGTCGGCTGAGTTTGAGAGAGACACTGGCAGATCTACTGATGATAGGCTTCATGGGGCCTTCGCCTCGCCATCGATTCAGAGAGGTTTGCACACACACGCACGCACACGCACACAGTTCACACTGTTACACCGAGACTGATTACAAATGCAAGTAAATACTCCGGCTTCTGTCTCCTCTTTTTACATCCCTTTCTCCCCTCTTCTTTATCTGTCTGTCTGTCTCTCTTGCACTTTGGCCAAGTCGTAACTGTGGTGCGCCAGCCACACTAACATGTGATTCTGCTTCTAATATTGTCATTTGTACCCCCAGCCCACTTCAGTCATTCACTCACTTCTCTTCTTCCTCATCCAGAGATGTCGAAACTGCCGTTAGAGTGTAAAATCCTCCAACACACAAAAGCTTTGCACATCCATGTTCAGAAACAACCGCTAATGTGAATTCAGTCAGACAAAGTCGTCCGTTTTGAAACATTCCTAAAAATGGGAATACAGTTCTGTTTGACATGGTTGGATGTTGTCACACCCCGCTCCGGCACAGAGACCGTTCCACGTCTTGTTCCATGTCTGATTTTCTACCCTGCCCTGGTGACTTTCACCTGTTCCTCGTTGCCTGTCCTCTTGTGTGTGTATGTAGTCTGCCTGCCTCATTCCCTCTTTGCCAGTTCACCTTTGTACCTTCCATGTGAAACGTCCCTCTGGACCTCGCCTATGCCTCCCCTTTACGGATATGTTTGCCTAACCATTGACTGCCTACCCGCGAACGCCTTTGTCAAGTAAAGACATTGTATTGCACTTTACCTCTGTGTGTTGTTGTGCTATTGAGTCCTTCATCTGCAGTCGTCACAGATCTGTATTTTGAAACTCCCTGCCATGACATCTCCTGGACAACACGCAAGTGGCAAGGAGCACACATGATTCAATCCCCTTCTGGAACAGTTTAGCAGACCCAAGGTGGCCAAGGTGGGGATGAGGAGGGAACAATTATCATTGGATTAGTACAGAACCTATGACTAGCTAATTTAACTAGCTCCCCTTGTTGACATGGGCAGATTGATTGGGGGGCTGGGGTTGATGTCTGTAAGCATACGCAGCATGACGGCTTACTTGTCGGCAGTGTGGAGACGTAGGTTGATGGATTTCAGACTGAACTTTAGCTGAAGCTTCATAATCTTGAATTGATTCAAAGCAACGTTTTCCGCAATTGCGGCGCTAACAATTCCTTGGGCTAAACATGTTCTGAAAATGAATCAGTAATGATTCTCGTCGTACTTCCAAGCTCTTACCTTAGACGGCGTGCAACAGGCTCCCATATAATAATAATATTAATACATTTTATTTATGTAGTACTTTTCTAAAACCCAAATACGCTTACCTCGTTTACTAGGAAACACTTACATTTTCTGCCCATCACAGTTGCCTGTAAGAACTTCTATGTTGCTGTGTCCCGTCCCGGCTTGTACCTTTCGTAGAGTTCAAAGGGAAAGCATCGTCTTGGTTCCCCCCACAAAGTAAAAGTATGGGTGTAAACAGATGTTACATTATATTGTTGGTGTCAGTTGAAATCCAAATCGAGATATACTGTGTCTGTTGCCTTCATTTCTCAAAACTAAAACGGATTTCTTCAGCAGTGCTTTGATTTCAGGTTGTTAGTATATCACAACATGAACCCTTAGGAGTTTATGTTTTTGGTTAGCCACTGTTTTTAAAAGAGTATAATGTAGGTTTCATTACAATCATCAGACCAAATATGGTTTCCGCTGGAAAGACTCGTATAACATTGTGTGGCGTCATAGTATTTATGAATGTGTCCACTTACCTCTGTCCTTCATCAATAACATATGTCTTCTTAATTCTAAACTCAGTCATTAGCCTGCCGTGATTAATCGATGCGGTTCTCAGTCAGCCGCTGTTTGATCGCCTGATCCCCTGATCCCCATCCATCTCAGACCACTAGTTCAGGAACCAGAAAATCTGTGATCGCAGAGGTAACTCGCTCGAGTCGAACATCTCATGCTCTCCTCTCTCTCGACCTATTCATCTCTCTCTCTCTCTCTCTCTCTCCCTTGACCTATTAATCTCTCTCGCTCTCTCTTAATCACTGTCTCTCTTTCTCTCTCTCCTTCCTGCTCGACTTTCGGCAGACCTGCGTTTGTACTCCCCCCCCCTCCCCCCCCCCCTCCCCACCCCCCGAAGTCTGGCGGAGTTATTACTCTTTCCCTTTGAATGTGCCAATCACGCTCTCATGGGCCTTGTCTGTGCTCGCACTCCACAGCCATTGAAGATTAGGGCCTTCATTAAAAGATGATGTAAGGGCTTTGCCATGTGAAGAGAGCCGCTGCCTCGCTGTCTACTGAACTGTCTCGCCCATGGTTAGCGCTTCACTCGCTCCTCTTTCTTCTCTCCCTCTTTCTCTCTCTTCCTCAGTCTCTCTCTCTCTCTCTCTCTCTCTCTCTCTCTCTGTTTACCTTTCTCTTGGTCTGGCAATTGCTCAATTGCTCCAACTTTTTCTTTTTTTGTGTGTGTGTGTGTGTGTGTGTGTGTGTGTGTGTGTGTGTGTGCTTTAACTCTCTAGTTCAGGCATACACACACACATGCTCCCGTGGAAGAGCAGGTGCACGCCCCTCGCGCACACGTGTATTTTCGTCTCGCTCCTCGGAGGCTGCAGCTGGCCGAGAGCACGTCTTGATTCGCAGACGTGGAACAGATATTGTTCGGGATCTGCCGTTGTGAGAGCGCTTCACAGGCCGCTTAGCATTCGTGTCACTCACTCGCGAGTGCCGCTCTGATCTAACCAGTGTCTTTTTTTCTCTTTTTTCATTATCACAGCGAGATCATCCTTCACGGCTCCTGGCGTGCGATTCTTCCCTGCCTGTGCCCCAGGAACACATGAGTCATATGGTCCTCGTTTCAAACCCTCACATGCTCCGGGGCTGCTCTTTTCGGTACATCCTGTATATTATGTCTAACCCCTGATACTGCAGTTTGTTCTGAACCACTTTACATGCGATACGAATGTCATGTTGCTGTGGCACGTCTGTCTGTCTTTCTCTCTCTCTCTCTCTCTCTCTCTCTCTCTCTCTCTCTGCCACAGAGAGAAAGACAGACAGTGGGATTGATAAACCAACAGGCAGACAGGCTTATAGACAGTAGCAAGAGACATACAGACAGGCAGTCGATGTGAAAGAAAATGGTAAGGGAATCGTGAGAGAGAGAGAGAGAGGGGCAAGGGGAGACAGACAAGGAAGCCTTTTTTAATGAACCGCGGGTTGAAAAACCTTTACAACAGTTATCATACAGTAAGACCCCTCGTGCACACTCACTCCCGCAAGCAGACCCACAATCCCATAAACACACACACACACACACACACACTCACACACACGTATTCAGACACACACGCCCATAAACACACACACACACACATCACACACACATATTCAGACACACTCGCTCTCCCGACAGTCGCTCCTCATCTACTGGATGGGAGAGCGTCCAGCTGCCTATCAATTGCTGTGATCCATGGTAGGGTATACCTCACTGTCAGCGGAAAAGAGGAAAAGAGCAGTTCCCGGCTTTGCCCTCCTGTTCAATACCTCTGCCACCCCCCCACCCCACCCCCTCTACCCCGTCCACACTTTCAGCTGTGCCTGTCACATAAATCAATGCAACACTTAAGTGAATCAATAGAGCTTGATTAGAAATGAAAATCGAGAGTGATGTGTTTTCGACGGAGGTTCACGCTTTCATGCTCTCTCTCTTTCTCTCTCTCTCGTTCTGTCTCCTCCTGTGTCACTCTTTCTTTCTCTCTCTCTCTCTCTCTCTCTCCCGCTCTAAAAATTTCTCTTTCAGAGTCAACATCTGGAGGGAAATGTTACCGGATGCGGGCTGCACTTTTATGGATTGAAGTTTATTTTGCAATGATTGGAGTTTATTTTGGAACAGCTTCGTATTCAATCTGCGCTGCAGAGTGTGTATTGAGGAGAGTGCGAACGTGATCCTTGATTGAATAGAAGTGAATGATGTGTCAAAGGGCTAGACACAGCGTGACAAGTGGGATACAAGAAGAGAGACAATAATAGGAACATGATGAGGAGGAAGAAGCTTTAAGAGGAGGATGATGAGGATGATGATTGAATGAGGAGGATGAGGAAGGTGACAAAGACGACGATGATGACAATGATAATAAAGATGACGATGATGACATTGATGAGGTGGATGAGGATGAGGAAGAGGATGATGATGACATTGATGAGGTTGATGAGGATGAGGAAGAGGATGATGATGACATTGATGAGGTTGATGAGGATGAGGAAGATGATGATGATGACAAAGACGATGATGACAATGATAATAAGGATGACGATGATGACATCGAAAAAGTTGATGAGGATGAGGATGATGACAGTGATTATGATGATGATGATTAGAATTATGATGATGATGTTGAGGATGAGGATGATGATGTGAAGGAGGAGGTGGAGGATGATGAAGAGGATTATTATGATGTGGAGAACTAGGATGATGATGTTGACGATGAGGATGATGATGTTGAGGATGATGATGATTTTGAGGATGATGAGGATGGTGATGGTGGTGTTACAGTAATAATAATGATAAACTTGACATGGAGGTGGAAGAGGAACACGGTGTCAATGGTAAAGAAAACGGTGATGATGATGATGAAAATTAGGATTTTGGTAGTGAAGGTCACAAATGAAACAAAGTCATTCACCCTTACTGTGCCATCTCTGATTTAGTTTTTTTTAACCATGTCAATGCTATTCATAAAAGATAAGCAGGTTATAAGCAGAGGGATGGGAGTGAAAGAGGGAAGGGGGGAGGGAAGGAGGCAGAGAGAAGGAAGCGGCATAGAAAGAATGCGGGGAGGAAAATAAACGGGACAAAAGGTCCAGAAGGGCTGTTCCAAGGAAATAATTGTGTGTGTGTGTGCGTGTGTGTTGGGTGTGAGTTTGTGTGTGTGCGTTCGTGCTTGTATGTATGCATGAAGGAACATGGAGGTACATGTGTGATATCCTTCCATCCATGGACATGCCTGTGTTAGTCTTCACATACATGTGTAATGCCTGTCTGTGTGTTTAAGAGGATATGGCACGAGGGATATTTATGCTCTCTGTACACGTGTGTGGGTGTGTCTATGTGTGTGTGTGTGTGTGTGTGTGTGGCCTACGGGCAGTAGGCATAGAACTAGCCCAGGTTGATGTGACTTGACCATAACTCATCCTGACAGCTGGGGAGAGTCTGTCAGGCAGCATGGCCTTGCGGCACAACCTCCGTGCTGCTCCCCAGGCCAAGCCCACTGCAGAGAGGGCCGACCCGGACAAGAGGGCCTCGGCCTGGCCAGCGTGTTGCTCAACCAGCCCCGGCCTAGGAGGACATTCAAACACCAGGTAACCAGCGCTCTTAGAGGCAGTTTCATAGAGCTGGTTCAATTTTAAGTCATCAACGATTATTGCTAGCCTCCTGATTTTTTTCAGCATTACACATCTAAAATGAATATCCCTGACTTTTACGATGAGATGATTGCGTGGTGAATTTAGTGCTGGTATTATGTGGGTATTGAATAATGATGGTTTGCTCGAGGTGGCATGTAAAATATTTTGTTTCCTCCGAGATAGCCAACGATTCATAGACTTGGTGAAATGATCACAACTCCTCAGGGTGTTGGCTGTAGAACATGGCGAATCAAGGACAAGGTGACCCCAGTGCTTCAGAGAGAGACATGCAGGTACAGTGGTCCTCAGTCCACGTTCCCAACTAGGAGTCTCAAGGCTTGGACATTCAAGGTAAGGTTTGGGGGAAACCTATCAGGCCTTCGCTGCTCTTAACAAGAACAGGTGTTGGCAGTGTGTGCACCTTTCCCGTCGACAGTGTGGAGCAGTGTGAGAAAGCGGTTTCTCACGACTAACAATAACGTTGCCCTTGATATAGCTGTTGTCAGGGTTACCAATCTTTATTGCCGATAAGAAGTTGGAAGGTGACAAACACTGAGAAGCAGGGGCGTAATTTACAGGGCAGACCCTCACTATTTCAGAAGGCAGTATTGGACCCCCCACTTTTTAAACTTTATACGATACATAAAAAAACACGATCCACGAAAACCGTACTAACTGTTATCTCCCCACCTTTGAAAACAAAATTCCGTCGATGCTGAGAAGTGCTGTTTTAAAATAAATCTGTGCGCACAACAGTATCTTGAGATATTGGAAGTGAATTGTTCTCCACATTTTGTTCGATCTTCTCCAATAAAGTGACCACCAAATCCAGCAGCACAATAGCATTGAAAATTAAACTGACTTCAAATGTAATCGAACATATGCGCGAATCCTCCGTAACTTTTCTTCAAGTGAAAATGATCGTCCATTTATTGTGGAGCAGAAGCCATGCTGGTTGACGCACCCAGCAACTTGCAAGGAGCATTGCCACTGCAAAACAAAGTGGAACAGACAGAGAAGGCATTTTCCAACCTAAGCACTGTTCCCCGGGGGCCATGCTAACCAGCCTGCTGGTGTTCCCTATGTGTATTCATGACTCAGCCTCTCCACTGAGTGGCATTTTGAGGCAAAGCAGAACGTTTGGATTGAAATCAATGAATAGTTAAACGAATAGCGCCTGGCCAGCAAAAGAAATAAATAAAAAGGCCCTGACATGTTGTGCCTCCATAGCTCCAGTGCTATCACAATATCATTTGCATGAATCTGGGTTGTAATATGGACAGCAGCAGGACTTACAGAGGAACTGGGGTACATCCTTGACTGCTTCCACAGACAAATAAAACCCAGAAAATCTACTGGAAATTAGGATTACAGAAAAATTAAGATAGAAGAATTTAACATATGTTATGTATACTGTATATAGTTAAATATTAGAAATGTCATATACGACCAACTTAAAACATTTTCTGTTGTTACAAGTTCACGGTTTATGTGAGGTGAAATGCACATTTTGTTTTTAAATGTATCTAATGAAACATCAAACCGGCTAACACATCTGTCCCAAGACCGCTTTAGTACATAGTACAAAGAAATAGTCAAGTGAGAGAGACAACGAGCACTTGCGTGCATGGTTTCAAATTCACACCCGGAGCATAAACGTGGTGGGGGTTGTAAAACACCCCCCCCACCCCCCCAAAAAAATATGATCTCACACGGCGTGGCAGATTTTACAGAGTGCACATAATAAAGGGGCCGCCGCGGCCAGAAGGTGTAGCAGAACGCTGAGTCAGCGCAGCGTTATTATTTTTCAAGTAGAGGTGGATTGAGCAGGCCGTACTGGACGAGCTAGCCCACACCCACCGCCGAACAAGGGACCCCCAGCAGCTGGTCCGATGGGTGTCCCCTTTTTTTTGTCTCCTGTTTGGCGGATCACCGCCACTTGCTTTGCGGATCCCTTGGTCTATTTGTTTTGTTACTTACCAAATGCATTACATATTCAACTCTCTGCGGCAACAGAAGCCTTTGAATATTACCAGGCGTGAGAGCTGTCTTACTTGATCAAATACTGCCTTACAGTCCTTGCTTTGTACTAGTCAAGTTTTTTAAGTGCTCTTCAGCTCTGCTACAGCTCTCCAGGCTTTTTTCACTGTGAAGCATAAAAGGAAGTGAGTGCGTGCCCGCGTGCCCCCCCCCCCCCCCCCACACACACACACACTTCATTTCCCTCTCTAACCTTTTCCACAGCCCAGTTTATGACTCTCTCTCTCTCTCTTGCGCTCTCTCTCTCTCACACACACACAAACACACCTTATTAATTAATTGTGTGTCCTCCGGTTTTATGTCTGGCCCTCTATTTCTTTGTCTTAAATTCTCTCCCTTTCTATCTCTATCACTTTTTCTGCCTCCCGCCCCCCCCCCCCCCTTTTGCCCTGATCCTAATCTGACACATCTGTCAGTGCAGCCCTCATGGCACATCCCATTTTTTTGAAAGATACGGAGACATCTCCTTTGCTTATCACGGCACCAAACCTCCGACCGCTCGGCCGCGGAGCGTCAAGGATTCTGGGATTCCCACCAATGTGGTGTCTCGTTAGTTTCTGACCCCCGGGGAAATTCACAGGTGGGCCCCAATCACTAAAAAGCTTTTCTGACAACAACAGCAGCAACTATAGTTCCACTCAGGGTTTCTGTTTGCCTCTGCTTCCTGTAAGTCTCCGAGCTCGTTTCCTGGACGCTTAACGAACACAAACAACTCTGTGTAAAATGAGACAAATGAGGGCTCTAATTACGTTTGGAATTATGGGTAGTGACATCGAGCCTTTCTGTCCGGGGACTCCGTGTATCCAGATGTGCAAATATGCAAAATGCGCTTGTGTGCACTGTGTGTGTGTGTGTGTGTGTGTGTGTGTGTGTGTGTGAGGGGGGGGGGGGGGGGGGGGGGCTTTAATATATTCCCTGTTTTACTCTGAAATGACAAAAGCTGTTCTATTACCGGGTAATGAAGAGGATGTAGCAGAGGAAGTGGGGGACCCAGTGCCACAAGGCAGAGCAGACCACAGAGAGATGTACGAGCGATGCCACGGCAGTGAGAAGAGCTCTGCCAAGCTGTAGAATGATGGACAGCAAGTGGTATGCAGTCCCACTTTAGAGAACGCTATTTTAAAACCAACCTTTATTTTTATAACCTTCGGCAAAAGGCTTTTGTCTTAAAATATATTTGATGTCTAAACTCGATTGCTGAACAGTTCGCTTTTGAAATAAATTTTTGTGTTCGAAAATAGGATCGCCGTCACTAAAACCAAACTGAGATATGCTTTCATGTTAAAATGTGTTTTTCAGCAAAGGCGGCAGACCTTCAAAATGATATTTGGGAAATTGGAAAGAGGTCATGTAGACCGTGCAGACCGCGCCGTGTCCTCTTATCCTACCATGTGGGCCAATGGCAGCCGATGGGGAACTTTAGCTGGTAAAATGCAGACACCTCTATCAACGATCTTTGAATAGGTGTTGCCACCATCTGTGATATCAAACTCACACAGCTTGTCCTGTTAAAACTACTACTACTGCTCATAACAACAATCGATTTTATTTGTAAAGTGGTTAACATTGTAAAATCTCAAAGCACTACTCCACGTGATCTTTAAGGAACGCATCCTTTCCACGGACTCTATCTATCTTGTGACTTCAAATGAGTCCTCCACACTCCTTCAAAGAAAGATGTTGTCAAGCGCATGTTTGTTGTGAGCTCACACATTGATTGATGTTGTTTTTGAATCAGCGTGTGTATTAAAGTATTTCTATTTTCTTAAGATTCATCAAAGCAGCAGCGCATCAGAACTAAAGCTACAACCGCAATTCATTAAAAGATAATTTCTTATAAAACCTGCAGAATGTTTGATGTACATGACGTCCTATGGATTCATCTAGGTGGTACGAAACAGCATAGGATTAGAAACTTCAGTTCGATTAAAGGTTCCCTGTTCTGTTGCCGTAGTTGTTGTCCTAGAGTTCGGCTTTCGCTTGTTCCACTTTCATGTTCTGTTCGTGTTTGATACAGCACGCCGGATGAAAGAGAAGCAGAAATGAGTTTCGTACAAGATGAACATATCAGATCTGATCTGCAATGGGACCCCCACCATCAAGACAAAATGTAGATGGTGTGGAGAATAGGTGGAGACTGTAAGAAATGATAAACAATGACACCATTTGTGCTATGTGGCCCTTGCTCTTGTCTAGAAAACTCTGCTATTTTCAACATGCTTTACGGAAACTGTCAAAGCCACACATATGTTCAAATTGCCTTCAAAGTTGCGTTGAGATGGGAAAGAGCCCAAACTTCAAACCCACTTAAACCAACTTAATTTAATGATGATGTCAGCACACATTGTACCCAGAGCACGGCGACAGCAGACACAGTCGGCCATGTGGAACAATTATCTAAAGTGAATAACAGAACGAGAAATACTAACGCACAGATAAAGCAGGCAAACAGTTCAAGCGAGAAAAAACAAAGCTAAACCACAAAGGATCGCAAACAACAGCTCCGACGTGGAGGTGGCATTGCCGTGCATATACGTACTTCCCTGGCAGTTACTCGGAGATAGAGAAAGCGTGGCCAGCGCAAGTCATTGGCGGGGCCAGACGAAGTATCAACAGTAATGATGGCAGTTTCGCCACGTCTCCCCAACAAATAATAGGAGAGACGTAAGCTGTAAATCTGATAAGCTGGATCATAACATCCACAGCACATCGGCGGAGCTCTTAAGCTTTACCGTGGGGTGTACTACAGTCTGCCTATTCTTGATTCTCCCCCTAATATAACTACTAAACAAGAAGAAACGCAGCGGCGGTTAGATAAAAAGAAAAAGAAAAAAAGCCCACTGCCTTTTGTAATAGCTCCAATCTGGTGGGTTCAAAGCCGAAGAAGAAGAAGAAATCCTCCAGACGCACAGTTTTTATCCCTAAGGTGATTGTGACGCCTGGGCAATCCAAAGGAGGAGAAATAAAGAAAGAAGAAGAATAAACACTTTCAACAGGGGCACAGCCACTGAAACTCTAACAAATACTCTCAAAACACTTAAGAGTGAAAGTGTCTCTTTAAACATTTCATGCATAATGCATGGGGCTTTTTGAAGTAGTGCCATTGTGTACCCAATGCAAAGTTGCCCTCTTTCATGTGACTTTGACGTGGGAGTCTCCGTTTTGAACTATCTTCATGGAATAACTAGCAATGAACAATTCAGGCGTCCTATGTGTAAACAGTTGGCATGGGAAGAGCTCTTGCAAAAATGAAACAAGCAAAAATATTTTATTAGCCGTTTTGAGCAGATGAAAAGAAAACAAGGCCAGAGAAATCACCAACCGAGATGACTCAAAAACAAAGCAAATCAAATGCTGGGTGTAGTAAAACTATGTGTGCGGATGGTTCTTGTACTTTAAGTGTCTGCGTGTGTGTGTGTGTGTGTGTGTGTGTGTAATGCCTTCTTTCCGTACTGTTTGGTGAGCATGTGTTCGGGCAGTTATGCTGCTAGTGGAATGATTGAGCATGCTGCCCTCTGATGTCGTTCTCTGACTCATCCACACTCACTCTGTGGTCGGCTTCCTGAGCCACAAAAGGCCACTAGTCTTCCAGCCACAATGGGTCAACTTCCACAACAGACGTTTTGCTGCGCGTTTTGTAGTCACTCTGAGCGTACACAATGGCTGACATTTTCAAGGGCCAGTTTGGAGACACTTAATGCGAGAGAACACGGAACACCATGTCTTATTAAGGCAAAAATAACTTGAATGATTTAGCTGGCCGTCTGCCCCTGTCTTGGTCCTCTTAACCAGCACTATATATGCAAGCCACAGATTGGTCCACGACCATCTCGCTGCAGATTCTTTTATTCAGCCACTGAAAAGCAGAGAAAACACTGCCAATGTGCTTGCAACTGTGGACTATGTAACAATTTCCAATTACCTTGAAGTCGCATGGCCATGAAGGTAAGAGTCAGTTGAATTATACACTTTGTGCATGAATGAAGTATGAATGTATGGATGTATGAATTACAGCATGTTGATAATGGCTGACGTGTATATCTTCTAGCAAGTCTGTTCCTTAATCAAACTGGCCAGACACGGCACCCAAAAAAAAACTGAGACACCATGTACTTTGCCTTCCCTTCCAGTGTCATCAGCGGTAGCATTTTCTATCTTTTTTAAACTATCTCTTGACTAACACCTGTCAAAACCGTACCATACAAATTCGTCCATACTTTATCTGTATCTCCTATTTCCTTCACAGTCACACACACACACACACACATACAGGAAACACACACACACACACACACTCAGACGCTCGCAAGCACAGAGACTGTGCCTCATCATTACCCAGGCTGACTGGCGTGAAACTTCAAAGCCGTTCTGCTCTCTGTAGCTACAGGGTGGGTCAATGAACAGACCCAGTCACGGAGAAATCTTCATGACTTTTAATAGCGAGTGCTCCCTTCCCTGAAAGCACACCTCAGTGATGAAAGCCATTCGGAGACGTTTCATATACCTCTTCCCATCGGAGACTTTGGCGACCTGGATGGGGGTTCCAATGAGTAACTGGTGTCTCTATGAATGTATGTGTGTGTGTGTGTGTGTGTGTCTCTCTGTGTGTGTCTTTCTGTGTGTGTCTCTGTGTTTGTGTGTGTGTGTGTATTTGCATGCGCATACTTGTATTTGTGTATTTCCATTGTACTTTTGAATTCCCCACTGTAACCTTGCCACTTGCTGTACCTCTTTTGTCATTCCCCTTCTTATGTAGCTCAAAGGAAACTTTCTCTTTGAGGGGTACACCGTTCCCTCGGTGTGGTAGTGCTGGGGAAGATAAAATAAAGTGTGTGTGTGTGTGCATGTGTATGCGGTGCTGAAAGAATAGGCACCAAGAGCTGCTGTGATCGATGACCTGCACAGACGCCAGGCTACACTTAAGCATTAACGCTGTTCTGATTCATGTCCGCCATTGGCCTCTGGGTAAATCACGTTAGTTACCCCGCCACACATTAGCAGTCTCTGCCTTTATTAGCTACTGTCACTAATTATCCAAATCCTCGCCGGACGAGGTCGTCGCCGCGTTCGGGAGCGGCGTTCCGGACCACCCGCACCGTGACGGCGACGACGGTGTGCTTAATAAGGTCTGTAATGAAATCATGCCGGCGTCCCGCTACGTGGCTGAAGAAGGCCCCTACGATCCACAGCTGTGCCTGTAATCCACTTAAGGTAACGAGATTTTCCACAAGGAAAACAGAACTTTTGCCTCCTTCGTCAATTATTCAAATGGTGGGTTTACAATTACAATATGTTAGCACGGTGTACAAGGTGTAAAAAACAGAGTGCCCTGTAAGCCTTAGGGACACAATACCAGTGTTATAATGTGGTCAAAGGCTTATTATGATAATTATTGACTGTTATTATTGTTTGCTGTGATAAAGAATACCTTGAAATAAACATGTAACCTCTTCTGGGAGATCGAGCGGCAAGACATCAAAAGAGTGTTACGGCGAAGGTGAGTGTGCTCTCCTCAACCATTAAATAATACAGCTATAAAAATCAGACTTTAATGCATTCGTAGTCATCAGAGCCTCATTTGTGATTTAAGGCACTTGCCGGAAAATGAAAACAGGGTAATTTCAGCATCCGGATTATGCCCCAAATGCCTGAAGAACAGTCGGGATTCTTCCTGCGCGTAGCCTGTTTTAAAGTGGAAGGGTAAGTATAATAAGACGTCTGGAGTCTATCTTTTTAACGCCCTCACTCTCCGAAATAAATTAGACTCATCAAAGTGAAGGTTTTATAGATGCATAACCTTTTTTTTTTTGCCCTCTAAAATGGAGGACTATTTGATCCGTACATGAAACGCACGAAGAAAGACCGGAGGGTCCTCGCTGTCTCTCCACACTTTATCAGTTACGAGGGAAATTAAGCGATCTTAGGGAACTCTTTGTCTCAATATCCAGGAGAGCACAAGTTAATGAGTGTCTTTCCAACGCAGTAATCCAATTAAATGTGACAATTTTTAAACACACTGTTCACTCCTGACCGTTAATCGGGCCGACAAGTGGAAATTGGCAAATTATTACCACAGTCATTCTCAATAGGCTTTTAGCCAAGTGTGACATTGAAATTGTTAAATTCCAAATACCAAATTATGAAAGTAAAAAAAAAAAAATTTGCACGCTAAGTAGCTTGTCTTTTTAATCAGTAGTAATAATTCCAGACTAATGCGATGAATTTAAGAGTAAGTGTTGTAGACCTGATATAAATAGACTGCTAGATGTTATTGGGATTTGGCCTCATTGCACCTTTAACTGAGTGTAGTACTAAATGGAATATACATGTAATACAGTTGTTATTGTGTGTCACAATTGACTTCCCTGTTGAGTTGCATGACCAACGATAATAAAAAAAAAGTATAATAATAATAAAAAAGATGGTAAGGCCCTTTGTTTTCTTTGATCTTATCTTATATTGTATAGTCATTTTCCCCAGCAGGTATGCGTTAAAATAGGTATGGGTTAAGACTGCAAGGTGAAGTTCTTTTCAAAAGATTTTCAAAGCGACACTCATCTCAAGATCAATGGAGCCCAAAGTGTCAGCCATCGACAGCAGGCCTCTTTGTAATTCCCTCTGCCTATTGTGACGCCCTAGTGTCGCTTAAAGCTGCTCTCCATAATCTATCACCCAGTGCCGACCGTGAACATCTCGCCGATTTGCACCAAATATGGAAGCCCATAAAGAGGTGGAACACAGCCTCCAAGGCGTGCGTGACGTCTTCGGCTCCCGCTCTCTAGGACCGCCGTCCTTTTCCCCGGCGTGGCGGAAACAACCTTGGTGCCATTGTGAAAGGCCCGACGCTCAGCCGCTTCAGACAAGGCAGTGGCACTTGGGCCTGCCACAGAATGCGGCTTTAGCGGGAAGAGTACCCCTCCGATGCCCCCCACCCACCCCCCACCACAGTCAGGAACCTTGTAGTTTCTCATTCTGAGCACTACTCATTATCAATCAGGCCGGGGGTGTTAGATCAAGGGCGGAATTGCTCTTTTTCTGAGAACTACTGTGGTGGTGGGAGGGGGGTTTGGGGGGCGGGGGGTGTCTCGATTAGGTAGACTCTGAAGTTCATCTCGAGTCGAGGATGCTGTGACGGCGCGGTTCGTTATTGATGTGTGAGACGGGTCTTTTGATGGCGGAATGCGGCGTGATATAAAGAAGTGTCAACGTAGGAACCTTCGTGGAAGCATCGTTACAGTATAAAGCCTTTTTTAATTTCTGGCTTTGTTAAACAGAATCAATTGTGATGCTTGGATTAAAGAAAAAGACCGCTGGATGACATTAATACGAGATGAACTGACTTGTTGTCCAAATCAATTCAGGGCTTCTGACTGCCTGTGACCTATTGTACTATGTACTAACCAAACACCGAAAGGTGTCCCGAAAGGTGAAAGCGTCACCAACTGAACTGAACTGACTCAGGACAGCCTTCTTATCCACACACTACAATTGAACGGTACGGTGCTAGCAAGGACGATGTTTACAGCCGTGGTACTGTGCTTCTGGCTCTACAGGCCGAAACTGACCTCAACAAGTAGGCCCTGGTGCATGTTTGTTTTGTTTCGGGCATTCTTTATGTTTTTCCATGCAATATCGATTTTTTCCCTTTTTCTTTTGCACCCATGGAGCCAAAAGGTAGAGAGAGCATGTTTGAAAATGTTTACAAGCCAGGCTTGAGCTCCGTCAGCAGAATCTGAACGGCCCATACATTTCCTCATGTTTACGCACAGTGGGTGGAAGACGGAACATAACATATTGAGGCCCCTGCTGAGCAAACGACAGAGACCAGGGGGGTCATGAATTATGGATCAGAGGGAAGCCAGGAGATACACTAACAGAGTTACCTTAGAAGTCCTGTGCTGGAGAGAGAGGGACGCGCGGCGCATACTGATGACACGGCGCGTGATGTACACAGGACCGAAAACCCTGCCAGGGATGATCCATCCATGCCAGGCTACAGGGGGAAGCACTCGCATACTGTACACACACACACACACACACACACACACCTGCAGAAAGAAGCCAGGGAGTGATGAGGTAGACCTGCTCAACCAATTACGCTATGGAAATCTGGACCCTCGGCACTAAGTAGTAAAATATGATCAGGTGTGGAGAAATATGCCCAGCCGGAAAGGCCTCAAGGTCTGCACAGGAATAATGTAGAAGGTAAAGAGGAAGGGAGGGAGGGAGAGAGAAAGGGAGAAGGGACACAGAGCGAGAGAGAGGAAGAAGATAAAAAGAAGAGTTTAAGAGATGAAAAATGGTTGAGAAAGAGAAACAAGTGAAGCGAGAAAGAACGAAAGACGGAAGGGGGGAGGTTTCAGGGAGAAAAAGAAAAACATAAGACTCTGATTATAAGGGGGAAGAGAGAACGGAGTGATAGAGAAAGGGGGGGGGGGCGACGACACACACTTCGCTCCCTGGTGCCAGGCGCGCTCGCGGAATAGTCGATAGATGTTCGCTCCCCTCTCCCGGCACAGGATCATGGAGCGCCAGCCCCCCCCCCCTTCAGAAGGCGTCTTATTCATCAATGTTATCTATGTGGCCGTGGCTCCTCGCCCTGTTCATGGCCCGCGTCGGGGTGTGTGTGTGTGTGTTTGTGTGTGTGTGTGTGTGTGTGTGTGTGTGTCTGGCACGCGAGGCACGAGGCGGCGTTCCAGCGAGACCGCCGACCGTCAACATGATTTAATCTTCCCACCTGGCTGCTCCGGAGAAACGGCGGCGCTGTTTGTGCACGACCCCGCCGGGTGATTGCACGTCAACCCCAGCCATAATTGGTAGATGGAATGATACTTGTGATGATTGTTGATTTTTCTTACCCGGCTCCCAAACATTCCCTCGCCACGTCGTCCGCCCTGCGAGGAAAGAGGAGTAGGAGGAGGGGAGGAAGGTTAGGAGGTGTGAAGGAGGGAAAGGAAAAGAAACGGAGAGAGAGAGAGAGAGAGAGAGAGAGAGAGAGAGAGAGAGGCCTCCGGAGGTGCGAGGGAGAAATTAAGCGCTGGGTTTAGCGCACGAGGGGTGGGGGTGGGGGGGTGGGGACTCGGTAGAATTGGGTTTTCGGTTGACAGGCACACAAAGGGACAAAGAGGGAGAAAAGTGAGGGATGAGCGAGGTGGCGGAGAAGAGGGGGGGGATGACAAAGTATCTGTGGGGGATGATTCATCAGCCACGGCGTCACGGCAACATGTGTCCTCGGATGTCAGAGGCGGTGCCATCATACCCCTTCAATGATTCACGGTTAACAAATGGCTCCGGAGGTTCCTCAGCTGACAGCTCCTGCTGAGGGAGTTTATGAAGAAGAGGACCAGACCCCGTATCTCTCTCTCTCTCTCTCTTTCCCTCTCTCCATCTCTCGCTCCACTTTCTCCCAAACTCTCTCCCCCCTCCTCTACGATGTCCCTTCACCCCCCACCCCTCACTCTACATCTCTCGCTCTCTTCCACACACTCTCCCCCTCCGTTCCTCGCTCTGCACCCCCCTCTCCGACCCCCCCTTGCCCCCCCTTCTCTTCCTCCTATCACTTTGGCCTAGCAGAGCCAGCCTGTGGGTACCACGCTGATGCAGGGCTTCATTAGGCCAGCAGCGCGGCACAAAGGCGGTCTCCAAAACGTCCCCACAATGAGACGTCAGGAGTGAAGAGCCATTTGTCTACATGCTAATGAGCGTCGACGAGTCCTCTCCTCCTGGTGGCGGAAGAGGACCCGCACACACACACACGCACGCACGCACTATTAAGCAGGCAAACAGACGCACACTCACTTACATGGCAGTCCCACAAGTGGAAGCACGAGTAAGCACACAGACGCACTAGTGTACTCGCTCAGGCTGGCAAATGTAAAACTACACACACACACACACACACACATGCATACACCCTAGGCACCCCCTGATGAGCGCCTAAAAGGGAACCTAATATTCCCTCTATTCTCCCTATCAGCGCTGCCGGAAACTCTCCTCGGCCGTGTTTGCTTGAGCTAACGCTTCGCAAATGGAGAGTGTTATCCGCTGGTGATGGGGCTGTAATTACGGACTCGTGCCGCTTACTTCACAGCCCGGCCCCCGCCGCGTCGTCGTGACTACGGTGACTCGGCCGAGCGAGAGAGAGGGGACAGCTGGGAGAGAGAGAGAGGGAGGGGGGAGAGATAGACGAGTGGAGAAAAGAAGACGCGGGCAGAGAGACAGACCGTTCATTCTAGAACGTTATCTGGGGCGCGGAGATAACGCGCCGTTGTTTGACGCGTGCGGCGGGGTCTCGCGGGGGCCGACGGCAGCAACGCCCGCGCTCGCGCGTCTTTGAATCCCGAGCCAGACCCACTTCAGCAGATAGGCCCTTTTTTTCCCCCCCGACTGCCGGGTGCTGTTATTTGTGTCGAGGGTGATGCAGGGGGTGGGGGTGGGCTTTGCGCTCATCTGGCACGGCGATCACTAATGGATGGATGGATGGATGGATTGATTGCTTGTGTCTCTGTTCGGAACGGCCAAGCCAAGGGCACTGAGGAGATGGAGTGCGATAAATGTTCCTGTTGCTGTGAAGTTGCTGTGAAGTCCTCATAAACGTTCGTTCGGCTGGAATGGTAGTACAAAAGTCTTAAAAATGACCAAGTCGCTGCTCTTCTTCTAGCCTGTGTCTCATGTAAAAACGATGTGCTCTTTAAAGGAGGCAGGCAAATGTTTATCCCAAATCAAGCCTTATTTATGTTCATTTGCCCTTCATCTTAATAAATAGCTCACTTTTTTTGGGTTCTGTAAAGTGTCTTCCATTTTAGACCATACCCGTGTTTCTATGTCACCTTCAAGCTTTTGCTGAAATCCCCCATAGTAGAGTGTGACGGAAAGGTGCTGAAAGCCTTGCCTGAGACTTGTCTTACAGGAACAAGGGGTGGATTCCTCTCTGTCTGAATGTGCCCTCCTTTATGTGTAAATGGTTTGGAAGAAGAAACCCCTAATGCATCGGTGATCATTTATGCAAGAATGGTACAATGTGTGGCCACGAGTGCTGTAAGGAACCGCGTGAAAGCTGGCGAGTGCATGGACGACGCGAGGCGGGCGGGGGGTCTCTCCCTGTGTTTCAACCTTTTCCCGCCCTCAAATCGTACACCGGGGGCACTAACCATTCCCTGCAATCGCGCCTAAGAGTGCTCCTGAACCGCCGAGTGGCTTTCCGCAGCTCAAGGGCTTTGAAAGGTTACCCTGAGAGCTTCGCATTGTCGCTGCCGGTCTCAGCTGTTTGCCTCACCGAGGGTGGATGGTTAAATGACGCGAAGGGAGGGCACGCACACCCACGAGCCAGAGTGTTAAAAGGGCATGGCCACATACTCTGCGCCAGTAATGTGAAACGTGACATTGAATTCAAGCGCGTGACGTAGGAAGATCTGAACGTGGACGGTACCTTTTCTGTCGTCGAACGCTGGTCTTTTTTGATGAGACAGTCTTGTCTTGCCGTTTTGACGGCAACCCTGCTGCTGTTGTTGCTTTGGGTACAAGAGAGGGGTAAAGCCCATGTAGTTGCGTTTCTCGACAGTAGCCTCACATCTGACCGTGTGTTCACGTTAATTATGTATTGATTATGTGTAATTGGGCATTTCACACCACGCAGCAGTTCGTTACGAAAGGTTAAAGGGGTCAGCGTCGCTGTTATTACGGGCTCAGCGCAGCCGAATGAAACAAAGGACCCATGCTAAGTTCTGCTGTGGCATACCTTCGATATCTGCCACAGTGTTAAAGTAATACCTAATGTCTACAGAGGACTAAACATAAGGGATGAGTATCCTATATGATTATCTCATAGTCCGATAAGACCAAAGAGGGGAAATACATGATCTTCTGGTTCAATAATGCAGTAACACTATTTTTCACCTCTGTACACCTGTTTCCAGAACTTTTTCATAGTGAAGCTTCTACTCTGTTTTCAGCAATGTATTACCCTGCCATAAAGGCTGTGTGTGTGTGTGTGTGTGTGTGTGTGTGTGTGTGTGTGTGTGTGTGTGTGTACAAGAGAAAGAGAACAGGCTTGAAATAGAGTTTTTATTTCCTACACCCTGTGGAGGTGTTGGGAGTAAGAAATATAATGCACGTTATGAATGTAACCAAGTTAATGAGTAAATATACATGTAATAACTTTTACTCAGCAGAATAACACAAACAGGAGGTAGTGGCTCGGAACACAGATCATAACTACTCAAACAGGAGAGAAAAAAGGCCCAGAATATCTTCATTCTGAGCAGAGGAGGTTGTCGCTAGTTAAAGAAGACAGTAGGTGAAATGTACAACACTTCTTCTCGTTTGAAGGGATCAAAGCCAGCTCAGGGGGACTGAAAACGCCATGGCACGTGAGATAACATTAACAGTGCGCTTTACTTTGTGGAGATGGACAAACGGATGCAAAGACAGAATTGATCAAAGATTTTCTTGGTCAGACTTCAAGAGCTCAGCTCTGCATGGTGTAACCCGTATATTGCATGGAGATAGTCAAGCACTTTTATACGTATCCCTTAGTGTTCATAGTAGTCTTCATTCTACGGACCGACTGAAACCACTCAAGAAGAGGAAAGAGTTTTTTCCCTCAAGAGGGGCATACCTTTGTAGCCTGGCACAAAGGAACACACAGAACAGTCCCCTACCTCTTAGACCCGGCTGTCCCCAATTGACCCCGGTCCTCCCAGTCGCATGCCATGTTAAATCAAGCAAACCCAAACCATTTAAGGGAAAACAAATAACAGTAGCTCGATCCAGCCCAGGTCTACTCAGGTCTTTGCTGTTGATTTATATAACTATGCTGCTATCTCCCCGTGGCCCCACTCCAAGTCCCTTCCCCGAGTCCCTGTGCCTTCTTTTATTTTCAGCTTTCTCCCCATGCATGGCTGCCCGTGGGCTAGCTCCCCACTGAGTAACAGCCCTTTCGCCAACACTCACCGGAGCCCCCGAGGTTTACTTTTAACATTTTTGGAGGGGTCCATTAGGAGGGTAGCTAAAGCCGGGTAAACACATTTGCATCGTGGTGGTTAGCCGGGGCGCTAACCACTTACACCCTCCATCTTCGCCCTCTAGACGGGAGTCCTGAAGAGCTACTAGTGTTAAAGAAAGGTTCCTCTCTCTTTCTCTCTTATATCTCACTTTTGCTCTATGAAAACAACAGGGTCAGGCCTGACACAGGGAGCCATTTGAACGAGGAAAGATAAAAGCAAGGAATTTCACTCTGAATCCTTTCAACAGACAAGCAGCTTATGGAGGGGGCTTTTTCCACCATGTCAGAAAATGTCTTTCATTATATAGGCACATATACAGTGGGCTCCAAAATGATTGGCACCCCTGACTTAATGCACAAACAATATTTAAAAAATATAAACATTAGAATTATAGAGATAAACTCAAAATACAAACGTGAGAAATAATGTACTTTATTAATGTTTCAATGGGAACCAACCAAAGTCTTACGATTATTTCATAAAAAAGAAATTCATCCAACCATCCAGGTTTCATAATTATTGTCACCCCTCATTTAGCACTTAGTGCAACCACCTCTGGCAAGGATAACAGCATGGAGTTTTTTGTGATGTTTGACAAGGTTAAGGAACACATCTGAAGGGATTTTGTACCATTCCTCTATGCAGATCCTTTCAAGATCCATCCCATTCTTGGGTTTGCGCTTATCTACTGCCCTCTTCAACTCAACCCACAGGTTTTCGATTGAATTGAGGTCCGGCTGAGATGGCTATTGCAGAACATTGATTTTGTTGTCACAGAACCTTTTCTGTGTGGACCTTGATGTATGTTTTGGGTTGTCGTCTTGTTGGAAAGTCCACCTACGGCCGTGTCTCAGCTTTCTGGCAGAGGCAACCAGATTGTCAGCCCAAATTGCCTGATACTTGGTGGAATTCATTATGCCATCGATCTTAACCTGTGTCCCGTGGACCTCTGGAATTAAAACAGCCCCAAAACATCACTGACTCACCACCATATTTCACCGTGGGTTTGCCTCTCCTTGTACGCATCTCTGTTTCGACGGCAAACATGCCGATGCTGTATCTGACCAAAACGTTAAATTTTGGTCTCATCTGACCAGAGCATCTTCTTCAAGTCTTAATTTAAATGACGTCTGGTAAACTCCAAGCACTTTCGTCTGTGTCTTGGGGTCAGAAAAGGCTTTCTTCTGGCAACCCTTCCAAAGAGCCTGTGGTTGTGGAGGTGGCGTCTGAA
Organism: Galaxias olidus; assembly: GCA_026901105.3. Classification (NCBI taxonomy): domain Eukaryota; kingdom Metazoa; phylum Chordata; class Actinopteri; order Galaxiiformes; family Galaxiidae; genus Galaxias; species Galaxias olidus. The sequence continues at coordinate 509,498 of JAPMUY010008251.1, read as the reverse complement.
GGTGCTTTTTGAATCCTGGTGACCCCAAGATACCACCAAGGCCTGCATTTCTTTAACAGTGATTTTTTTTTTTGCTTCTCTCACTGTCCTCCTCCCTATCATGGGGGGCAAAATGCATATGCACCCTCTACCCCTGAGGTTTTCAACTGTACCATGTCTTTAGAATTTTTTTTGAATTTCCCTCACAGTGCTCAGTGATAAATTCAATAAGGTCTACGACCATCTGTGTCTTTTGAACTGCCAGTTCTTTTATTTTCTTTATCATTTTGGATGACAAAGGGATATTGCATGCGTGTTATCTAACTTTTGTACCCTAGTGAAACAGAAAGTGAAGTAATAGCTCAAAATAGTTCCTTGAGGCTTCGATAAACTTAAGAAAATGTAATTTAGTTTCTGGTTTAGTTTTGGCAGATGATATTTACAATAATCTATAAGTGTGCCAATATTATGAAACTTTGATTTTGGTGGAATTCATTTTTTATTTAATAATTGTATGATTTTGGTTGGTTCAATTGAAACATTCATAAAGTGCGTTATTTCTCACGTTTGTCTTTTGAGTTTATCTCTATAATTATGTTTATATGTTTTAAGTATTGTTTGTGCATTGCTTGTCAGGGGTGCCAATAATGTTTTAGCCCACTGTACCTAAAGGCATTACTGTGCAGAACAAAGGGCCATCATTTGCATCTCCCGTACTCTTCCATGCCTTCTCATGTATAGCACAAGGACGGTATGCCCTTCAACTAGCACAAAGACCTTTTCACTAATATCCTCCTTAGCACTTTGTTCCTCTTCAAGCAGCTGATTCCAGATTACATGCCTTTGCTGTTCTTTAACTACCCACTTAAAACCGACAGAATGAGAAAATATGGAGCCATTGTCTTCGCTGCCTTCTCCATCTTAATAACGGCGACACAACACACATCCTCCTCTCGTCTCGCAAAGTATTGCCGTGGTGGCCCGTGGTGGCTTTTCCACAGTTGAAGGGTTTCGGAAAGGTTACGCTAGACTAATCTACTTTTCTCTGTATTGTGTTGTAGGCCTGTCTGCCTGTCTTTTGGGGAATCTACAGCTTGTATCTTCAATTATAGCTGAACAGATAAGCACTTTGCTGTGTCAATAGATCACTAGCGCTGTGTAACCCCGTCTCCACCTCCCACCTCCCTCTGGCTCACATCAATAGTTCAGTCTCCACGCCAAGACTGGTCAATGGCCGGAAAAAAGGGCTGAGGCACAGGGCATTGTGTCAGGGTAAAAAAATACAGCGCCGTGATTTGTCTCATCGGGGACTCTGGAACGCTGTAACCCTCTTAGATATGCATCTGGTTTTGACTGGGCACCTGCTTACCATTAGAGCTGATCGGGTGGTCTTAAAGCGGCACTCCAATCAGACTCGAGCAAACGCCCACACGACTATTCGACCCACGCCGGGCCCCCGGAAATCAATCGGAGCTCGAAGCCCGAGCAGCTACGGCGCGTGGCGTGAATCTCAATCCCAATTCTTGGAAGGAGACAACCTTCTCCCGAAATATCCAACACGACAAAGTCATAAAAAGTACAACCCACGATCTTGACAGAAACGTCGAAAGAAAGACTCCCGGGACAGTATCCCGGTGTAACTCGCGATCTTCTTGGCCAGAGGACGTTCTTTACTCCCGCCTGTCAGGGGGTCGAGTTCACCAGCCAGCCATGAGGTGGCTCCCCGGCCATTGTGGCGAATGTGACAAAGACTCTGAAGTGGAACTAACGCCGTAATTGCATTATGAATTGCGGCGCAGGCATCAGCCGAGACTTGCGGTGCACTTAACTCATCCCCAGTGCTTCTGAGTCGTTGCTTACGCCGCTCGTCGACTTCCCACCTCTAGGATACCGTCGCTAAATTGATTTCAGGCTCCAAGGTTCATCGCTTGACTACTCTCCCTTTTTAGGTTTTCTTAAAATGGCGGGCAGTGGAGCTTGACTTGACTTGATACACCGAGTTCAACTTTGTGGTGGCTTCCCAGCGATGTATTAATGTACGCAGAACGTAAAAAAAAAAAAAAAAGGAAATGTTTTCAGATAAATCGATAAAATGTTGTGCTGTATCTGCTTCATAGACATAACAAGAGCCATGTAGATGTTTCTATTTCAAATTAATGTTTTACACGAGCGCGCCTTCACATTTATTTGTTTCATCTAATGCAGGGAAGGCTTAGGGTTATTTGTACACAAAGGAAATAAACACAAGAATATAAACTCTACGAACCCGCTCAACTCTATAAACTCCAGAATCTACTACCATGTTGAAAACCTACATCTCTGAATTCACTTAGACCTCACAAAGCTCCCCCACAATGAACTGTAAAGCCTCCACCTCCACAGTCAGAGGAGCAATCTGTCTTCTAAAGCACCTTTCTAAAGCCCCGTGCATGTGCTCTGCCCTACAGTGGACCGCATCAGGGCCTGCCATTTGGAAATACCTCCCCTGAAAGCCTTTTAATGACATCGGACGGCTGGCAGTGGTCTGAGCCGTTACCTGATGCCCCCAGGCAGAGACTGGTACTCTGGAACAAAGACAGGGAGCGAGAAGGGGGTGTGTGTGTGTGTCTGTGTGTGTGTGCGTGCATGTGAGAGAGAAGGAGAGCAGAGAGTTAGGGTGTGTATGTGTGAGAGAGAGACAAAGGGAGAGTGAGTGAGTGAGAAAGAGAGGGGGAGAGAGAGAAAGGGAGAGTGAGTGAGTGAGAGAGAGAAAGGGAGAGTGAGTGAGTGAGAGAGAGAGGGGGAGAGAGACAAAGGGAGAGTGAGTGAGAGAGAAAGAGAGGGGGAGAGAGACAAAGGGAGAGTGAGTGAGAGAGAAAGAGAGGGGGAGAGAGACAAAGGGAGAGTGAGTGAGTGAGAGAGAGAAAGGGAGAGTGAGTGAGAGAGCCACCTTGCACACTCTCCGTCTTTGTTTACAGCCCTTTTTTTACGTCAATGCCTGTAGTGGTACTGCATGTATGTTCCGGTCTCGGCTGATATGCAGCCCTGTGGATTTGTGTGTGAACCAACCGCAGGGGCCATTGTTCAGTCGCTTAGCCGCTAAGTGAACGGCCGCGTTTGCACATGTTCGCGTTCAGACGCGGCGCTAATGGGGGGACAGACAAAGAAAGAAAGAGAGAGAGAGAGAGAGAGAAGGGGGGAGAAAAGGGCATAGAGTGGCGAGAAGAAAGACAGTGGCAGAGATGTGTCACAGGTATATGATCCATTACCAGAGGAAAGCAACTGTAGCTGAGACAGATCAATCTTCACCTTAATTCAAAGCTGCACACTTCATCACGGTGACAAGAGAGTTTGGCAAAGGCGGCTTACGGCGGGGCGAGGGAGTAGGTTGTTGGGGAGGGAGTGGGGGGGGGGGGGGCAATCGCTAAGGCAAGCACAAACAGACAAAGTTGATCGATGGGCCAGTGGGAGGAATCTAGGAAGCACCCCTCAACTCCTTGATTAGCCGTTGTGTGAGCAATAACCTTGCTCGCAGCGGAACTTGCGTCTGAGCTGAAGTTGAAGTCAGTGCTCTGCTCTGTTTACGAAAGACTCGCTCGAATGTTTCATGCATTCAAATTTAAACATGATCTCACCGGACTACTTAGAGGCGAAATCATCCTCAGCCTTTTTAAAGTAGGTGTACATTATTTTGTTATCTTGGCCTGTTATTATTTTCTTGTTTAATCTTTGTCGTAATCTGTATACTACGGTATCGTTTCAGTAGCATGGAACATTCCGGAAAAAATGACATTTGCCTTCTTCATCACCCACCAGTACGGTCCCAACACCCGCGTGTGCTTGGTGAGTGGGCTTGTGTTTCTGAGTGCATGGCTGCGTGCCTGTGTCTGGTCTTCGTGGAAGTAGCATTTTCGCCTTGGTACGCCTGCAGGCGGGAGGACATGAACCCAGCTCACCGGGTTATGGTAGTCTTATCTTCTAACGAAGCAACACACACACACACACGCACACTCACACACACACACACACACACACACACACTCACACTCACACTCACACATACTTACTCTTCTTCTCTCCATTACACAGAAGCGAGGGTCGCCAATGAAAAGTCAAGATCGTGCATCACAATCTCCATCCCCCATGCCCCTCCTCAGCCACTCTCATTCGTCCGCGTGTTGGGTGGAATAACCTAGATTTATGGAGGGGCCGCCAACAATATCCTCCGTTATTGCGAGAGGCAAATGAATAAATCACCATGCCGTGATGCAGTAGTTACCATGGCCTCTTTCATCTGACTTTATATGGATCGAGAGCATCTATGTGTTTGTGTGTTTAAGCGTGTGTGTGTGTGTGTTAGTGTGTGTTTTTGAATATGAATCTGATAAGACAGCGAGGGAGGCGGAGGCGTGGTGGTTGAAAAGTTGACTTAACTTTAGTGTCCCCGGGGACGCAACGTGTGTGTGTCTTTGTGTTCCTACTATTCCGAGGTGTGTGCGCCGAAACTGTGTGTTTGTGCGTGTGTGTGTGTGTGTGTGTG
>JAPMUY010008251.1:477500-502500 GCA_026901105.3 Galaxias olidus | reverse complement strand
TCAGCTCTCCATTCCTCTCTGTCTCGCTCTCGCTCTCTCTCTCTCGCGCGCGCGCTCTCTCTCTCCTTTTCTGCTTGGTGCACATGGAACTTGTCCTAAAGGGTGGTTTTCTGCTAGCAGGAGAGGCTTGCTTTCTCACTCATTGCTTTTTCTTCTCTCACTCCTTTTTTCATCACTCCCTCTCTTCTCCCCTACGGCCCACCCACCATCTTTCCCTCCATCCCTCTCTCACTCCTTGTCTCTGCTACTGCACATCCTGAGGGGTGGTTAGGTGCTGTTGGTGGAAGGGGACCTCTGCCACACAGACGTACACGCAGACACACGCACGCGCGCACACACACACACAGACACACACACAGTAAAGACCTGCAGGAGAAGGAGAGCAGAACGGGAGCGTTGCCACAGTGCTGCTGGTCTATCCTCATGCCTGTATGTGTGCAGACGTCTCTCTGCTTGTCTGTCTAATTAACTGTCATTGTCCATCTCCATGTCTGTTTGTCTGATTATCCATTTGTACTAGGAGAGTGTGTGTGTTCTCTATTTATCCGTGTCTCTGTCTCTCTGCCTGACCGTCTATAAGTATTGAGAGAGGGAGATACGGTCACTGGCTTTCTTTCTCTATGTCTGTTTGCCTGTTTGTCTGTCTGTCTGCCTGTCTGTCTGTCTGTCTGTCTGCCTGCCCGCCTGCCCGCCTGCCCGCCCGCCTGCCCGCCCGCCCGCCTGCCCGCCCGCCTGCCCGCCCGCCTTCCCACCCGCCTGTCTGTCTGACTCTACATTTGTCTTTCTGTGTAGCCAATCCAAAACTAGAGGAGACATATCCTGCCTGTTATCCCCACAATGCTGGTCTAGCTTGACCTTCAGTGGTTGGCTTTCTTAAACACACCCACGCACACATACACACAAATAACACACATGCCCCCCCCCCCCCACACGCACACACACACGCACAGACAGAGTGATTTATGGAATACCATCAGAGGTGAATGTCGTCCTGTGATGGACCTGCTTTTCCGTTGGATTGGTTGTCTTCCTGTCCACAGGGAAGTGATGTGTATCCTCACCGGAAATGGGTTTTTTGTTGTTGTTTTTTTCTGTTTTTTTGCATGTCTGACGAAGTGCTGCAGCATTTCAAACACACCATCTAAAATGCGCCTTGATTGCAGAGACACAGGCGAAATGCTGAAGTGTGCTCTTGAGGCTTACAGGTATTAAAGCGTCCCCATGTTGAATCCAACTGGAGAAGACTCAGCCTGAGAAATATTTCAATACTTTAATTTGCCAAAGCCATGCTGGTATATCGATGTCGACAAATATCCATCGATGCAAAAGAATGGTTGACCCATGTTGGCTCTTCTAATGAGCGTGCCTAAAACCACAGGCTCTCTTTGTTTTGAATGGCCGAGCCTGTGCTAACATTATAGCCCTCACCATGTTGATCTGTGCAGCCGTAACGATGTTTACACTGCGGGACACTCTCTGTGAAGACAGCCTGGGCCACGGCCGCAGAGAAGCCATACTTTAAATCATAACAAGCTCATTTCACGAAGTGCCTCTCCTTTGACCCCATCAACATGAACACGACATGCCTGCGACCAGACTAGATGTGTCTCTGTGTGTGTGTGTGTGTGTGTGTGTGTGTGTGTGTGTGTGTGTGTGTGTGTGTGTGTGTGTGTGTGTGTGTGTGTGTGTGTGTGTGTAAACTGAACATGTCTCTTTTTCTCTCCGCCTCCCGCTCTCGATCTCTCTCTCTTTCTCTCTCTCTCTCCCTCTCCCTCTAATACCTCTGTCAGAATTTAATTAACAAATGTGCAATGAGACGTTCAGCCCCATAAAACCAAATGGCAGACAATAAGAAAATAGAGGTTGACACGAGGGGTATATTTTCTCAAACACACTGTTTAATCAATATGTCATCAGGCGAAACCTTGGCGGACAAGAAGTTTCTGTAGCTTTCTCATGGTGGCAGTTGATATCGATTTCCTTCTACGTGTTTGTAAGATAGTCATGCCCGGGGGCATAAAGGCGGTGAACGTACAGGCAGAACGCAGTCAGAGGCTGCACTTTAAGTGGGCTATTCATTTCCAAAGGGACAGGTCCCCCCAAACAATACATCCAGCGACAGACGTTTGGTCTTCACACCTTCTTACTGTTGTCCGGGTTCGCCACAGGTCCGACGGTGTGAGGGTCTCTTTCCCAGCTCTACCTTCCCTCGTTAAGTGCCCCCAAATGGCCTCTTTAGAGCACCATCAATGAATGACCAACTCCTGTCCTTACGAAGGGAAGGTACCCCAAAACAAAACTTAACGAAGATGCGACTTTTACAGGTCTTCGTACATTCTTAATTCTTTTGTACGGGATTGGCACAGGTTCAACAGTGTGAGGATTTCTTTCCCAACTCCACCTTCCCTCTCCTGGCGCTTCCTGAACGGCTATCCAAAGAAACACTTCACAATATAAGAGTGCCACAATCAAATGCTTCACTTGCATGTTACTCGATACCGGTTTGAATACAACTCTGCCCTACTTACGAGTGTAGCGTGGTCACTGGAGAAACGGGATAACAGTGACTGACCAGACAGAGAGTGAAGGGACGATGCACGACTGAATGTTGACCATGTATGTGCTGGGTCACTGCTGGCCTGCTTCAGTATTTGGCTAATCCACTTCATCACAATGTTAAGGATGGGATTGAAACAGAAAAGCGGGAGTGGAGAGAGAAAAAAAAGGACAGACCCAAAAAGAAGTAAGAATGGACGGCATGAAGGAAATAGTGTTCGTTTGTGTTTGCACTGAACCATTTAAGCAAGTCAGCTAATTGTGGTTTTACATTGATGCCCCTAAAAATCCTCAACGTTCATTTTATTAGTCACAGTGACAGGTGGTGCGCCTAATTACTGATTTTGTGCCAATTGTTATTTTTCCTGCTGAGTCTAAGAAGTTTAGGATGTTAATTGGCAATGGGAAATTTAAATCCCTGATATGACTCATGGCATGCAGAGGAGACAAACACTGTGCTACTGAATACAACTTTGCTTGAAAATCAAGGAGTTTGGTGGCGTTTTGTTATGGCAGGATTCATCAAACTCAGATGTATTGGTAAGTAAAGGGTTGGTGGTCTCACCATTAATTTCTTGTTGTATAATCCTGAAGAAATGCCTGTAAAAAATGTAAATTTGCATATTATAATAGTACTACGCATTCCATTCGAAGGTGTCAATTTGATGAAAGGCTTGAGCCATTTAACATTTCAAGAAGAGAAGGTTTTTTTTTTTTTTTTTTGCACTGACCCTGACCACCTCTGGTCTGTTTAATTGTCGCTGACCCCCTGCTGCTGGGACAGTCTGTCCAGTTCCCCCGGTCAGTGCCCTGACTCGCTCGTTAGAGAGGGACTGAAATGTCTAGTGACACAGCCGTATGTGAGTCCCCTCTGACAGCTTGATGCTTCAGATGTGTACAACTCCTAATGGCTGACAGCAGATGTTCCGTTTGGGCTCAATTAATACACAAACCCGACGCCCGTCTGCAGTGTTAGCCAAACCAGCCAATGCAGCTAATGATTCAATGGTATTTCGTGTTCTATTTACAGCTGGCAGTGGGCCGGGACTCGGAACGCGAACGCAGCACGAATCTGTGCTGTTGTGGCTTGTTTTTTTTTCACATATGAAAAGAAAATGATGTTTTTCTGGGAGTACAATTCCAGTCAAAACGCCTGGACACACTTTCCCATCACTCGAACTGCCGCACCGTACTACTCGTACTGTACATCGAGTGACATGGAGATCAAGCGTGCATGTAAATATCGACCGGAGCAAAGCCATCACCATAGAGAGCAGACGCCGCGCCGCGCATAGAGATTTGTCTCCTCGCTCTACACATACACATAAAACTGTCCCCTTTCATTGGGTTTTTTTATTTCGGTTTTCTAGGGAGATTCAAACCCCATCTGCCGATCTAGCATTTTTGTCCTAAACATAAATGAATGGCGTAGTGTAATCTTGTCACGTTACGCACACGTTGTGGCACCCTTGATGCCCTGCGACGAAGCCGCCTGAAGCACTCTGTGCCACTATCGGCTGAGCGATCCTGGGCAGTGGGCCCCGCATCCTTTCTCCCTCAAGCCAGAGTGGCAGGGCCGCGAGGGCTCGACATGATTGGTCACGCATTAATGTGAGCGAGTAAAGGGCTCCCGGGGTGAATCATGGCGAGGGGCATGCCGTAACATGCCTACCCGATACAGTCCCACCGGTCACGTTGGTGCTGTGACACTGATGCATGGAGCCTTGCTCACCATCTGGGGGGGGTCACTGGGCAGTCCGCGAGTTCAAATGGCCGACCGCCACAAAGTGTAGCCCCCTGAAGCAAACTGACTCAATGGTTCTAATGATAGTACGCTGTAACGGCTGATCCAAATGGCGCTGGGTAGGTGATTAGAGGGTTTCATTTCGGGTACGCTCCCATTAAAAATAATAATCATTAATAGTATTATCATGAGAAAAATATCAAAATAACACTCGTGTAACGGTTGAAGGACATTTTGTTTTTCTTTTTCGGCCCAGTGAGTGTGTTCACTGTAGTGCAGCTATTCCCTGCCTACTTACGCCTGCTTACTGGTCTGCCTGTCTGCTTCCTTATCAACGTGTCTGCATGGCAACCTTTCCACTTCGGGGAAGCTGGGAATTGGAGTTTTACAAAGCAGCGACGGTGAAAGAAGAAGGTGAGTTCTCCTTCGTCATCAGAGCCCGGGCTCAGGGGAGGGTGGGGGGAAATGATTGAGGCCCTCTGCGGCGCTTGGTCAAAGGGAAAATGAAGGAGACATTCTGTGAGGCACCGATAGCCCCCCTGTCACAGCACAGCGCTGACTCAAAGCACACCTGGCCATATTATTATTCTCCACCCTGGTCCTTTTTTCGCCAAACATTGTGAAGAAACAAGAAAGCGTACAAAACGCAGCATGTGGTGGGCCGTCCAGTACTTAATAAAGACTCGGGCATCCACAGGAACAGCAGGCTATCGCTAAAGCCACTCCGCAGTGCAGATGTCCGGAAGATTTATTTTTTTTGAAAGGTGGGGTGCACGTCATGTGTCATATAGTAAATGACTTTCATTATCTCTGACATGAATTCTTCATGACAAGTTCATGAATGTTTGAGTTTCATAACCACGTTCATAAAACATTTACGAGTCGTGCACCTACGGAGTGCAGCGGAGGGGGGGATTCAGTCGTCGTGACTCGGAGGCGGAAGCCGCGTGTCCCCCCAAAAAACAACGTGTTCTTGAAGTCTCACACGTACCCGCATGAACCAATGCACGGCGAGGGTTTCCCGCGACTCTTTTCTCACCAATCACTTACAGAATGGCTTGGAAATAGCAGCCTCGATGGCGGCTTGTTTGTCAGACAGGCCGGCGCCAACAACAAAGACGCCTTCTGTCACGCCGCCGTCCCTTGCTCCTTCCTGTTTTCAACTCCCCCACCCCCACCCTCGCCCCTTGATACCACCTCGGGAGGTTTGTGGACAAAAACAGTCAGAAGCAGCTGGCAAGACATATCCAAGAAACTTTGTGAGAAAACAAAGAAGGGAAAAAAAAAGAAAAAAGAGAAGGATGTCTGCCTCCCCCAGGCCCAGCGTCGGCGGCACAGTCGACCATAAGAGAGGCAGGTAATTACTATGCCTGAGGAGGAGGCACATCCACAGCCCCCCACAGGTGCTCAGCCTGGGCTGCCTCCAGGCCCTTGGTCCTCTGGGGTGAGGGGAAGGAGAGGCAAGGGAAGCTTGAGAGAGGCGGGGGGGGGGGGGGTTAGGGGAGGATTAAAAAAGGTGGGGTTGAGGGGGAGGGGGGGTGGGGATGGAGGGATGTAGAGAGGGAAGGGAGGTGTGAAGCGTCGTCTTCTGTTAAGTTCAGGCAGACGAGGTGAAGCCTGCGCGCCTCCGAGGAGACACACACCCGTCACAATGCGCGTGCTTGCACCCGCCAATCACGTGCCCGCCCGCTCGCTAATCAAACTGTCCGCGTCCGCCAAGGGGTCGCTGCTTCAATGACCTGAAAATCTGGGTGATAAACAGCACGACGGATGAGTTTGTCTGACTGAATGTCGATAGCTGGGGAGAAAAGCGCGCCGAGGAGGGAGGGTTTGCGATAGCGAGGGAGGGAGGGAGGGGAGGATGGGTGTGACGCTAGCTTGTGATTGCGGCGGGAAGTTGGCGGAACAAATCATCGTCTGATGAATTGTCAACAGAACGTATCGGAAAGGAAGTGCCCGGGTATCTGTTTTGCTCACGACATGCTCAAATGTTTGCCTATGCCCCTGGTCTAGATGAGCAGTGGCATTCATCATGGCACGCCTCCCTCTCATGTAGCCCCTCCACTCCCACAGCTAATACATTCAGCCTTACTGGCCCCAGAAGGGACTGCACGAACTTGCCAGCACTTACAGAGGAGAGATATGTGGCGCTCGCACGCACACTTGTACACAACACACACACACACACACTCGTAAGGAATAATGCTAAGCCCCCCTGGAGTCTCTGCAGCGTGTCTCCACAGGGTGTCATTCTAATCCGGTGTCATGTAATCTGTGTTCTTTCCCGTGCTTTTGTACTTGGTAGGCTGCGAACGCATCACCGAGACGTCTCTTGTCCTTCCTCCCTATTTCTCCGTCATTCCCCTTTTTCATCTCTCTCTCCTTCTTGCTCTCTCTCTCTCTCCCTCTTTCCCCTTCCCTCTACAACACCTCCCCTATTCACAGGGGCTTATCCAAAGGCGCCATAACAGTGGCGACACGCATGGAGATGTGTGGGGAATGATGATATCAAGCTCTCACTTTACTGCGGAGAAATTGGCCTCTCGTCTGGAGTTTGTGTGTGTGTGTGTGTGTGTTTGTTTGTGTGTATGTTGCGGTATTGAGATGTGCTTAGCTGCTGCTTGAAAATCTGGTCATGTGTGAGGTCAATGTGTGTGTGTGTGCGTGTGTACGTGCGCGCGTGTGAGTGTTTGGACATGCACAAGGACTTTTAGTGTCTAAAGTGGATTCAAATATTATCAGCAAGAAATCTATATTTGCAGCATCTGCATCGTCTTACTGCTTTTCCAGAAGTGCGCCACGTTCTAATATTCCATGCATGATGGTGTCTCACCCCATTCCTGGTCGTTCCTTTTGATAAATCAATAAAGTTGTTTCAAAGATATTACATAGAATGTGATTATGGTGTTGTGTTGTAGTCGAAGCCATTAGATTTCTATTGATTTGGCTCGGCGGGTGGTAGCTGGATTCGTGCATAAGCAAACAGGTCTTGTGACACATCTTCAAGTGTCTTACCCTTCTTCTCCGTCCTCCTTGTCATCCTCAACCATCGCTCTTTCTGCCAATTCCCTGACAAGTGTTTGTATCGCGGTTCAAAGCACCCCCAACGAATGAAAAACACTGCTCCAAGGTTATGGCGCACAGTGTCGTGGATTTCCCGACGTACAACAACGACGGGCCTTTTTAACATGCTCCTTCACACCATGTGACAAATATTTCCAATACTATACTTCAATACCATATAGACCTTTAACAGCTACGCTAGTAGTTGGCTCGACATACGGTGTAAAAATAATAATAACAATAACAATAATATAATTTAAGGAAGATGAATGGAGTCCAAGTTTGATACATTCAACAACTAGTATATTTCATTTTAACGAAACCTTTGTGAAGAGAGAATCAGACCACGAGAGGAGGAGGGTGAGAGAGAGGCCAAAGAGAGAAAGGTGAGAGAGAGCAGGAGAGAGGGAGAACGAGTAAGAGAGGGAAAGAGACGTGAGAGGGAGGATGGCGAGAAAAAAAAGAGAGAGAGAGAGTGAGAGAGAGACTTGCTGTTGCGCCTAGTTAGCGCGGGCTGGATGCAATCTGTCCCATCGGCTAGGGATAACGTGCCCGGAATGCCCAGTCGGTCACCTCAACAGTTGTAAAGGCTAATAAATATCAGCTCACCATAACCAAGTCTGTCAGAGGCACGAAGCGGTTGGGAAATGACTTTTAACAGCCTGTAGGTGTTGCCACGCTCATTCCCTCCTCTCAGCCTTGACTCGAAAAAAGCCAAACTTCCAATCTTAAAGACCTCAGACGCTAGAAAACAGCTTAAGGGCGGACACAGCTTAAACCTGCATGTGTTCACACGGGCTAGCAAGCACACACACACACACGCACACACACACACACACACACATATTTCTGCACACGTCGACACAACACATACCCTGTAACACAGACAAATCTCCTGCCCACACACACACACACACAATGTAAAAAAGATATTGCAGCCCCAGAGGTGTTGGCATAAGTCAAGACAGGGAGCATGTTGCTCTAATCCTCCAATTAAGTCACATTCCCCACCAGTGCAACACCACAGCGAGGTCTGACAGTTCTATTGAAACGTAGCGAGGAAATACGGCACCAAGGTGCACCCAGAGAGATCTCCCTACGCCTCCCTGGCAGATTCCTCTGCGTCGTGACAACGTTCTACGACCTTGTGAGGAAATTGTTTTGCTTCTGTGTTTTCTGCTGTATTCAATACGAGAGGCGAGAGGGAGAGGGGTGAACAGGGAGAGAGAGAGAGAGAGAGAGAGAGAGAGAGAGAGAGAGAGAGAGAGAGAGAGAGAGAGAGAGAGAGAGAGAGTGAGAGAGAGAGAGGAGAGATAAGGATGAGCGTCTGTAAAGGGAAGGGTGGAGAGAATCCACAGCTCAATGTATTCCCCTGCCTGCAGAGTTGTGAACTAAGTGGATGGATGAGGGGTGGGTGTGTTGCATCTGCTCCTGCTGTTGTGGATCCATATGTCTCTGCTCCATGGTTACAGCGCGGAAATGGAGTGTTGCCGAGCAACATGCTCCTAAGACACAGATGTTGAAGAGTCTTGCAAACGGTGTCCATTGTCTACTTTCAAACGAATACCGCTCTGTCAAAGCGACAAATTGTTGCAGTTACGGTTTTTGATTGGCCCTCCCATTGCATTGGTCATTTTACTTTTTGTTGACTCTTTCATTTCTCATTTAGTCCAGTGAGTTCATACAGACACCATTTGTAACTGGCACAGATATTCGGGGGTTTTTTTGTTTAGTTTTTTATCTGGCTGTGGGACCGAATTATGAAACGTACGCAAAACTGCGTTTGAAGGGTATGGATTTGAAGGTGTTTGAAAGTTTGAAAGTATTCAAAGGACAGGGGTTTATCCCTCTAGACGACCCTTCCTCGTTGGAGTTCATTGCCGTGTTCTTGTATGTGCCTAAATTACCTGGACAGGTTATGTCGCTCTAACACAACCTGCCAGATAGCAAGTTCAACTGTTGGCATCTCCAAATTTTGCTCTGAACAAAGGCGGGAGGTTATCTGATCGAGCTCACAAAACAATGTGTTTTCTTCAGATGCAGCTATAAATCAGAATTAGCCAGATGGAAAGCAGGGTGGTTAAGCCATTTTCTTCTAACACTGGCGAAGCCCTTGAATACAATTTAATAACTTGCCAAGCGCAACCTCAGCAGACTTTTGATTTCGGTGATCCAACACGACAATATAGGAAAAAGGAAACAAACAAAAAACCAACCAAAGAATGTGGAAGTAATTTAATATCTTGGAAGACATACATTTTTGTGTCGATGGTAGCCTACATTTTTTTTGCACACAAATTGAGCAGACCTAGAGCAAGAGTTCCCACACACTAGTTTGTCATTCTCACAATACGGGTAGCCACCGTCTTCACCAGCATCCTGGTTTCACAACATGCCTCAACTTGGAATTATGTATGTGTCTCTCTGAGTGTTTGTATATGTGAGCGTGTGTGTGTGTCTGTGTGTGTGTGTGTGTGTGTGTGTATCTCTGTGTGTGTGTGTGTGTGTGTGTGTGTGTGTGTGTGTGTGTGTGTGTGAGAGTCAGACATCTCTGAATGTGTCAGCTCAAACTTGAAACCTCTTCCACATTTGTTTTATGGAACAATACTATTGCTCAAGTTCACTTCCTTAATTTCATTAATTTCCAATATCAAACGTTGGATTCTCAAAATGTCACCTACATTGTGAAAGATTTCTGCAGTGAGACTTTTCTGAGGCATGGTTCATGTCAGTAACCGTGTGTTGTTCATGGCCTAACTCTTTTGAGACAAAGATAATGTTTATTGAAAAACTCTGCTGAAATCAATGTCAAATTTAGGACCGCTTTTTGTTCTAGTAGATTGGCATTTACTATAACTGCAAAATAAACACTGTCAAAGGGGAAATAACACATCTAGAAAGGTTATCAGAATAATCCAAATACAACGATGAAGTCCATAAAACATAAAGCTATTGGCAAGGTCAGGTTCTCGGGAAGATGACAGCCTTGACTGACTCATTATACCACGCCACCCACTGTTTCCTAGACCTTTGATGTAACTGACATCCAAGCCACAGAGCTGCAAACACAAACACGAAGGATCAAAAGCTAGCACTACAACACTAAGGGGGCCTTCCCACTCTGAGTTCCCTGAATCCTCCCCCGTCCTCCCACAGCCTCCCAAACGACGCCCCCTGCCGAAAGAGTTAGCCCGCTCAGCTCCTCACGTCCAAAGGGCCTTCTTCAGGTCCTGCTGGATTGGCTGACGGAGATGTGGTCCTTCAGGCAGGGCAATTGCGCGACCAGCAGCCGCCTGAAGTG
Organism: Galaxias olidus; assembly: GCA_026901105.3. Classification (NCBI taxonomy): domain Eukaryota; kingdom Metazoa; phylum Chordata; class Actinopteri; order Galaxiiformes; family Galaxiidae; genus Galaxias; species Galaxias olidus. The sequence goes on along the minus strand of JAPMUY010008251.1, from coordinate 491,836 downwards.
GTTCTGGAACTTCCTCCCCACGAACGTGTAGAAGATGGGACTGACGCCAAAGTACAGGTAGGCCAGGTTGCGCGTGACGTGCAACGCGTACCCCAGCCGTATCTTGTCAGCGCACGGCGAGGACGGGTGGAGGCGCGCGCTCAGCATCACCACCACGTTGTAGGGCGTCCAGCAGGTGAAGAACAGCAGCACGATGACGAAAATCAGCCGCACGGTCTTGAACTTGCTCACCATTCTGGACAGCAACACGGTGTACGTGATCCTGGCGTAGCAGTACACGATGACGACCAGCGGGGCGAGAAAGAACAGAACGAGCTGGACGTACCGGCCGCACACCTCCAGGAGGCGGACGTCGACGGCGGCCGCCAGCGCGCCGCTGGGCTGCTCCTCGCACATGCGGCCCTGCCAGGCGTGGTCGAACTGGTTGAAGAAGACCAGCGGCTTGACGCAGGCCAGGAGGCTGAGCAGCCACACGGCCACGGAGGAGAACACGGCGTAGTTCCTCCGGCGGAGGCGCGGCGCCGCCACCGCGTACACCACCGCCAAGTGGCGGTCAAAGGTCATCAGGGCGAGGAACAGGATGGAGCTGTAGATGCCCAAGAAGTAGGCGCTGCCGACGACCTTGCACATGACCTTGCCGAACACCCATTTGGAGAGCTGGTGGTAGATGGCCCAGAAGGGCAGGCTGGAGGTGAACACGAGGTCGGAGACGACCAGGTTGAGCAGGAAGATGTTGGTCACCGTCGACAGCTTCTCAAACCTAGAGGATAGAACCCAATATATGACTACTGTTTGAAAACGTGAATTAAACGTTTCTCATCACAATCATAATTGAACCCCCACCCCCCTATTGCAGATTAACTACAATTGCAGATTTGCATGGACATTAAGATTGCATTGTTTGCAGGTTGGCTCGATATAAAATGTAGCCAGGATACAATTAACTGCCATTTTTAGGGCAAGCATATTTGCTTGGACACTGTTCTCCTGCCAACATCATCACAGATATGTTCAAAAAATGTGTGTCCTACATGCAATCCAGATTTCACACACAATCTATACAATAATCAATGAATTTGTGTTACAAACAAAGGATACAGCGTGCAATGTGGGGGGAAAAAAAGACATATGCTCACTTATAGATGATGAGTAGGACCAGGCCATTGCCCAGCAAACTGATGGCAAAGATCAGGTAGTAGAAGCCAGACATCCTGGCCCCAAACAAATTATCCTCGCTCCGGTTACACAGCTCAGCGGGTTCTGCGCTATTGTCATCCTCATAGTCATAGCCATAGCCATAGACAAAGTCAATGTATGTCTCAGGCTGGAAGGTGCCGTTCTCCATCTCTAGGGAGTTTTAATGGGGGACAGTAAGACAGATTCACAAAAATGGGTCCTGGAAGAGGTTAAATGGTGAATGACTGAATAAAGATAAACATGGTATATTTGACCAAACATTTCAAAATGAAAATCCAATTCATACATCCCTGTGATAAGCAAAAGGGAAAACACTATGTTGACAGATTCGAGTGAAAAATAAATAAACAGCTATTAGTTGTTACTCACCCCTCCAAGAGTTGAACTAGCAGGAGACGATTTGCCTGCTCCCCAATGAAGGACTGGACGGTTTGACTCAGAGCAAGCCTCAAGACAGTCACTCAAAAACAAATCATACCACAGCAGGCTATATATATATGTGTGTGTGTGTGTATGTGTGTGTGTGTGAAGATGTGTTGTGGGGGGTGCAAAGATAGAGAGAGAAAGAGAGGTAGAGAAAAGAGAAGTAGAAAGATAGGAATATGGATATAAAAAGATCCAGTAGGAAGGGAGACAGAAAGATGACACAGAAATAAGGAAATTCACAAATAAATAAACACAGCCAGAGGAAAAGAAAGACATTTTAAACCACAAATAAAAGAAGAAGAAACATTAGAGAAAAACAATAGAAAGATAACTGAAGAAAAAGAGGGAGGGAGAAACAGGATCTTAGCCAACCCAAAGGAAAACACACCCAGTGAATCAGACGTGCCTCATGTTACTGTACATTTCAGTTCAGATCCACATCAGCACAACTGCAGCTTGTGTCAGAGGGCCCCTAGACCCTGGAGGGCTTTAGCACTGATTCATTAGATATCAGAGTTTCACTGTACTGTATGCTGACGCACAGTTCACACGGAGCAAAGAGTGCTGTTTGCATTGCTATTGATATGGTATGGTCTATTAAACTAAAGTTGTACATATACAGAGCATGCCCGACATAATGTCCTGCAAACATATAGGTGTTTAACATTGACTGTTTCGAATGGCCTGTCCTTTATTGCATCAACTGTAGTTGTATGCATATCTAAATTGTCACAATAACCTGTACAACTGGGAAAAAGTTTGGTTTGGGTTGAAATACATAAAGCTTTGATACACACACTTGGATTGATTTAACTATAATAAATTGAAAAGCCCCAAATACTACAGTAAGCGTGCTACAAGCAAATACAACCCCCCAAAAAAGAATACAGGCACATTCATAGTCATATTATGTGTTTATTTGTAGTATCCTGATTACTTATAGCTTACGTCCACATCTTCATACTGTAAGTAGCAATACAACTTGGTATTGCATACGATCACCAGAAGGCCCTAAGGGCTCTTTAGTCAATTGTTTAAAATTATGGCAATTCCCATGTATGCAATTCCTGGAAACACAACAGAAGATAGGTAGACCAGATACCACTAGGATTGAAACACTGTTTCAGATCTGAGGGGAAATACCCTGACAGAACAATACTGACCGTATATACACAACCAAATAATCATAAACTATATATACATGTGGCCCCCTATTTGATAAACAAATCTAACATCTACAACTATTTAGGCAAGATAAAGTAAATATATATGCATTTTCTAAAGAGTACAGATATCCCGGAATGCAAAAGATAAATATAACAAAAAAGTACTGAGATGTTACATAAACACATGTATTGACCCCTTGTTATTTTTGCTAAGATCTCAAATTTAGTCAATTTAAGCATTTATTCAGTGCCTGTCATGTACAAATTGCCAAACATATCCTAGATGAAATCAAATCAAATGTATTTCCATAGCACATCTCTTACACAAAGACAATCAGTTCAATGTGCTTTAAATCACTTAGCACATGTACAGTAAGCAGTCCAGATCTGGTGAATCACTGGAATATCATCAAAGGCCCACGTAAACAAATTCATTTGGCTGGTTTGCACAGCAGGTCCTGAGGTTTTGTGTAAATCAGATTTCTCTTCTAAGTAAGTCTGTTTCAAAATGTTAAATTGTAAAATTATTTGAAAGGAGTGAAATTTCAACTCAAGGGAAAAAACATGTTCAAATGGCACTTTTCAGGCCCTTTCAATAATTGGTATAATAATTTCTGGTAATATTTGACTGGCATTTGCTGTTGAAGAGTTCCACTCTTGGGGGAAAACGTATTGCACCAATTACATAACATAATCGAGCAAAGTAGCATCTGCCTTTTCCATCACCTAGAACAGAGTAATATACTGTATACATACAGTAATAGCATTTCCTTATTATAAAGATAAACAAAGAAAGAATACAAAGAAAGAAAGAAATACCAGAGGAGAATATTGGCGGTTGACTGATCACTGTAAGGTTTTCTCTAATGGAGTTCAGATTCATTAAGACTGCATATACAGACAAATGGCTAATATCCTTGTTGGTTCAGAGATGTGATGTTAACAATAAGATGATGAAAGGACTCCACACAGTTGACCCGGGGGGACACAGATTCGTTCTAGTGCAGTGTCTGGTAGTCATAAGGTCCTCACAATGTTCAATGAACACACACAGAGTAAACGATATTATAACATGATGTCTTTAAGCGAAAGTAAACGTAAAGAAGGGAGAGCAGCTGATGTGATGCCGTGGTGTTGTTTTTTCTCAGCCAAAGACTCTTTGTGCTGGAAAGCATTTGATTTTTTTATAAAACAACTATATGTTAAAATTCCAAAGCGGCGTCAAAATTACTTGTAAAATGCTGGAAATGCCTCCAAAGACATAAAGGAGACTCTTCTCAGGTAGGACAAATCTTTTTACGTCACACACTTCATGAAGTTGATTCAACGCAATTGGATCAGCTGCAATTGTCGTTCCTGTACAGCAGTTAAGAGTAACCCAAAGAGGCTCTGAGCTGTTTAACGAATACAATGTAGTAGAAATCTTACCCCTAGACACCTCTAACATACAATGGTTATCTATATAGATGTCATTTCTCTTACAACAATGACATGAAAGAAGGAAACACCCTCTCTCCTTGCGTTGCTTGAGTCCTATTCTAAACTATGAACAGAGAGGCACTACTGGGCTGTGTTACATTTTTTGGAAGTTGTTCCCTTTCATGTCTCCTTCTTTTCTTTCGTTAACGAGACCATATTAGCCACCCTGATCTACAGCGTTGCCCAACCTGTGGCCTGATGGTTCCACAGTCAGGATTAGTGAACAGGATGACACACACCTAATTCAACCAGCCCCAGGATATATGTAAATAAACCCAATGGCACAAGGGTGAAAAAAGTCAGATACAATATTGAGAACCATTTCCCGCTCTCGAACACCACGTTTTTTCAAAGTCTCTCGACAAATAACAGTGTCTCCTTAGGAGCTGTTTAATTAAAAGTTGGGTCCTTTGCTGAACCCATCGGCATGGTGACTGTAGCCTTGGTAACATATGGACATGTCGCACACACCGGGAAGGCCCGGGGAGCCCCGTTTGCCGGGAACTCCCGGCGCTCCGGACTTTCCAGGCATCCCGTTGGCCCCCGGATGTCCAACTCCGTCTGAGCCGCGAGGCCCTTGAACCCCTGAGCACAGAAATACAATTTCTTTTTTAAACGTGACTTCAAAGAGAAAGAAAATGCGGCAATCAGCGTTGAACCTGTTCCAAAGTCGAGCTATTTATTTATTAAGATTTTCCTCAGACATTTCAGAGGCTTTGGCATCCATAGCCTATCCTTTTTAACTGGTAACACGATTGCAAAATACCTTTACGCTTTCCCAAAACTCTCTTAGATTCATTGTCTGGTAACCCCCCCCACTCATGTGTCATCAGATTGCATTGTTGCTCTGCATTTCATGACACTGGTGAATACTCCTACGTTATCTAGTCAGGTCCACACGGCTTAAAGAGATACAGCATGACAGAAAACACTTCATAAAATGTGTTGATAATGCAAGAGGTGTTTTGGCTCACCTGGCTGTCCTGGGGGGCCTGATGCACCTGGTCGACCTTCGCCCTTTGTACCTTTGAACCCTCGTGGTCCCGTATCGCCTAAAGATAAAAAACAAAGTATGGCACTCAAGATTCTGTTAATACGCAGCCAAATGTATGCTCTTGTTGTCTGGGGATTTCCTATTACACACACGACAACACATACTTCTTCATGGTGGGTATAATTTGCAGTTTGACCGTTTATATTAGCCACCGGTTCCATCAAAAGTAACGGCCAATTCCCTTCCGTTTATCGTACGTTAAATAAACTCCATATTGATCGTCATGGTGAAATGATGTAACAAGAAGGAAACCCCTCTCTGACAGCATAGTGACCATGCCAGCATGGTATGGCATAACATAGTTCTGTCATATGAAAAGCTCTTTCTCCCCGATATCGACCAGACCAGACCAGCACAGCACAGTATAGATCAGTTGAACATAAGTTGGTATGTTTGAAAAACATAGACGATATATTGACCATACTGGTACCGTAAGTGACACGTTTAATTTTAGCATGAGTATAGGGATGTGACAGCATACAACTTAACAGACCATGCTTTCTCCATTTCAAATGGTTTCCTTATACTACTAATGCACTAAATGTTGTTTATACTAAATATACTAAATGCACTCCATACCTTATATGCAAACACTAAATGTTCTAAATGTACTTGTATCTGACTACAGCCTACACTAAATGTGCTTGTATCTGACTACAGCCTACACTAAATGTGCTTGTATCTGACTACAGCCTACACTAAATGTGCTTTGCGGTGCTTGTATCTGACTGCCTACACTAAATAAACTACAGCCTACATCTGAAACCTACACTGCTGGTGCCTAAACATGAAACCCTGCTGGTGCCTCACCTTTGACGCCCTGCGGACCCTGCTCTCCTGGGGGTCCCGGGTAACCCTGGGGCCCGGTACTGCCGGGGTAACCGGGGGATCCCAAGGATCCTTTTGGGCCCGGACTTCCTGGCTGACCCGGGGGCCCTTTCACAGCCTGGCAGGGCTCGCAGAGGCTGGGCAGAGACAGGGTTTGGAGCAAGAATGGGAGCTGGCCTGAGAGAGGGAGGTGGCATAGAGTCGTTTAAATACAAAGTAGCTTATCAGTTTATCAGTGGTCTATGTTAACAGGGGTCGAATAGGTCTCTTTTTTTGATGTGAAGAGAGATGAATTCCACTGTCTTCCATTTTGGATCTATGAACTCATTCATATTTACACATGGGGAAATAGATAAGAGATCAGAAAGATAGTAAGAGAGAGAGAGAGAGAGAGAGAGAGAGAGAGCAACACTTTCTGTCAACTGAATCCATGTTCTCTTGTGTTTTTCCAATGTTGATTTCAACACTAGACGTGTCGGAAGACAATACGCGTTAAAGACAGACGTGCTGGTACTTACTCCTCAACATTTCTCCGAGTAGCTTTATCAAATATTCATCTGACGGGGGCTTCCCCTAAAACACAGATGACATACACATTGGTCAGTGCTCTGCCGGCTCACACAGCTTGTTGCTAATGTGGTGGAGACACTCCACAGTTGAGTCAAATCCGCAACATCGACCAGTCTCGACCAGTCAACAACTCTTGCAGGTCTGACCGAGTCAACGTCCACCTCATCAATATCGAAACTTTAATTTGATTTAAGATTAATTTGATTCCGGGCCAATTTTCCTCGCTGACCTATTTCCACATATTCTGTCCAGCCGTTTGGCACCGCAGGAATGGAAAAGGTCAGGCGATTGTCTCACCGGTTTCCCAGGGTAACCCGGTTGGCCTGGTTGTCCTGGCAACCCGTCTTGGCCGGGAGATCCCCTCGGACCCACCAAACCGTTGTGCCCCAAGTCACCTTTCTTCCCGTCAGACCCCTTGGAGCCCGGCTCTCCCGGTAAGCCTTTCTAAAAATACAAATAAGAAGAAAAGACCAGCACTGTCTGGAGGATGAGCACTATTATGAATTGACATTTAAAGTCATAGACAAGGGCCATTTTTATAACCTACAACCAAAGATTGAAGACATCTTAAACAATTGGAGAGCAGTGAAATGTAATGGTTCGGTTAAAGCGTTTCAAGCTTTTTGAGGGCTTTGAGAAAAGACTGTATTTTGTACAACCTCCCTTTGCTACAAATCCCAAAGTGGAACTCTCACATGTGAAATAGCTTCACAGTAGCATTACTACAATATACTCCGCTGCCTTCCATACAGTCAAGGAGACCGCACAATTGACATTCAGCGGCACCCCCTAAGGATGTGATTGTGCAGATCTGTGTACTTTTAAAAGGGGGCCTTTGTGATGCATATCTACAGGCCCTGGGGTGAGATTTCCCCTGGCCTCCAGCTACCACGGGATGGGGAATAGGAATAGTCCGCCGTGTATGTTCGGGCTTGACAGGGCTTACGGGCGCCCCGTCACAAAAAAGAACAGAGACTCGAATGGATTACATCTAATACAGCAAGTCAAATTGTACAGACCTCTCCTTTACCTCCCCTGGGTCCCGCCTCACCCTTATGGAGAGGAGAGAAAAGATAGGGATAGAGAGAGAGAGATAGAGGGAGACAGAGAAAGATAAAGAGAGAGAGAGTCAGAGAGAGAGAGAGAGAGAGAGAGAGAGAGAGAGAGAGAGAGAGAGAGAGAGAGAGAGAGAGAGAGAGAGAGAGAGAGAGAGAGAGAGAGGGAGAGAGAGAGAGAGGGGGGGGGAGGGGGGGAGAGAGGGATATGAGAGGGAGAGAGAACAGAGAGAGAGTAAGAGAGAGATAGAGAGAGCGAGAGTGGGAGAGAGAGGGGGGGGTATGAGAGGGAGAGAGAACAGAGAGAATGGTTAGAAAGCTGTCCTTCCAGTGTCTTTAAGGATAGCTGCATTACAATTCCGACTTGGCATGAAATATTTGTATTGCTCGCAAATGTCCAACAAAATCCAGTGGTTGCGATGATATTAATATTCTCTGAGACGGGGTAATGTGAAGAAGACCAAACGCTCCAGGCAGATAAATACGGCAGGTGATGTGCAACGAACCACCAAGCTTAACACAGAGATTGGCCTTGAGGTCCTATCACTGTGGGGAAGCCTCACTCTTTGCCCACTGACAACCCAAAAAAAAAAGCCTCTAGATGATGAAACCCCGAGTCGTGACGCTGGCCACTGCTATTGTAACATCTACTGCCACCAAGTGGTAGGATAGTGTCACGGCACTCACGGACATTCCGAGGTTTCCCGGGGCTCCGTCAATGCCACGCTCGCCCTGGAGGAAGACAGAAAAAGGTAGAAGGTTTAGGTCGCGCGCGTGTGCGCCCGCGCGTGTGCGCGTGTGTGCGTGCGTGTGTGTTGTGTTTGTGTTTGTGCTTGCGCGCGTGTGTGATCATTAATGCCGGCACATGCGCGCGTCTACATCTGTTCAAGTGCAAATGCGGCTGCGCGGGTGCCGCCTATTTACCATGCAGAGAAACTTTACGCTGCCTAAAGGTCACCGTGATTATTTCCCAGCCAATGAGACGTCCCGGTGGACAGCCACGACGCGAGGTGAGACGGCAGACGTGCGAGCTGACCTTTATTGGAAACACCCCCACACCCCGCGTCCACGAGTGTAATCCTATCGTTTCCCTCCGCCACCGCTCTCCCGCTCGGCGTGCTTCTCTCTTCACCAGAGCTCTAGTTGGGTCGCCGAAAAAGGGAGCGTGTCGGGTGGCAAGAAAAATGGAGGAAGCCGTATCCCCCGAGACGTTGCACACCCAGGGCCCCTCACAATCGGCCTGCTACATTTCCGACCGGCAGTTAGTTTACAAGCCGCCGCCAACCCCGCGACCTAACCTCAACAACCTCAGCCCTCAACCAATTTCTTTCCTCGCAACCCCCCCCCCCGCGATCTTGTCTGATATCTTATCGCGCGCCGTGATTGTGCAAATAAAGGCAACCGCAAAGTGCCAGCCGGTGTCTGTCTGCTGAACTGTCAGAGCCATCGCCTACACTGGGGATGTGTGCGCGCGCGCGCGAGTGCGTGCGTGTGTGTGTGTGTGTGTGTGTTTGTGTTTGTGTACATTAGAGACACTATTTCGATTTCTCCTTCCCCTGTGTGAAGAAGTAATTACTAGAGGTTTCTATTTACCCAGTTTCCGGGGCTGAGAAAGGCAGGGTGAAGGAACAATCCAAAAGGAACAGAACGTTCGCCGGAGGACGGCCGGAAAACACTGATGACATATCGGGGTGGCGATTACGACGACGGAACGTTGAAGACGTGTTTTTGTTTTTATGATTTCTGCATTTTTCTCATTAACTTAATGGATAGACGTGCGCTTAGAAGAGGCCCCTGCATTTTATGCACCATGTCTTGAAAATGTGATGGAGAAAAGAATTAGAAACCCGGAAACCGTCATTAAAATAATGTGTTGCATTGTTGTTGAGAAAGCTTTGAAGCAGTGGCGTTAGACTGTTGTTCTGTTTCCTAGCCCATAATACTATTGCTATTATAAGCATGCCACTGTTTGATGTATGCTATAGTGAGTGATCATGGTGCATGTTGTGTGGCGTTTGTGTACAGTGGGTTTTTGAAGTTCAGATCAATATAAAAGGGTACACAATGTTTCCATCACAAAAATGCTCAGCTATTGTGAGATTTGAGAACCAATGGCAGCCTTAGCAAGCTATAACACAGCTTTTTTCCCATTCAATAACCAGAGGAATAAATGGAACTGGTATCCTTGGAATTCCTCCCGAAAGGATCCAGATTCCTAAAATATATATCTATTAATATTTATTTATTAATTGTAAAACGTTGCGTAGTGCAGCTTTCAATGTGACATGAGCAGAGCTCTAAAGAGAACCATAGTAACATTGGATTCCCTCTCCAAGGTCCTTATAAAACCTAGTAGCTGTTATTACAATTGTTCTTTGGGAGCTTTTATATAACGAGAAAGCAAATGGTATTACCTGACTGCCCTTTGGCCCCGCCTCTCCAACCTCCCCCTGAAACAACAAGTGTTTTTGTTAGCGGTTCATCTCATGAACACACTCCAATGCTATTTAACAGAAAGCTCTTTGTCAATAGAGGACACGGAAATGTGCTTCAGAGTGCACATACAGGATTCATCGGGCCGCAGATTTAAAGAGCTGTGCGGCATTTTCAAGAACACATCTTCGACGTGAGCGGGCTAAAGCAGCAGCCAGCAGAGGTATCTACTGTACATCAAAAGGTTTTGGAAACCCCTGTTGCCTACGAATGCTGCTCCACAGTAGGTGGGACCACCTTCTGGTGGATCCGAACGACTGATATCATGTAAGAAAGTTTGAATAATACATGAGCCAACTTGCATTATGCAAAGTCATCGTTGTTCTTTTCACAAAAACAAAATCAAAACATGGAAATAAACCTTCTCCTGCTGACGCCCGAGGTGATAAATCATTTACAAAGCATCTATTTGACAGAAGCATTTTTATGGGGCTCATCAAACCTAAAAGACTTCCAAATGTAATTTCAAAAACAGTTTTTGCTGGTGTTTATGCAACGGGATTTGTTGTTGGTTTGCGGCCCACGGGCGCGACCTCACCTTGTGACCCTTGAACCCAGGAAGGCCCATTGAACCCTGCGACGCCGGGATCCCCGGCTCCCCCTGTATGCCCTGGAAAGGGGAAAAGTCATAAGATGTAACCGATGACCATGCCGAGGTTGCAGAAGGTCACCGAGGGATGAAACATCTATGGACAGCGCTTGGGTCTCCTTCCTCCACCTGGCATTTCTTAGCTTGGCCTTTAAGAGAGCGGAGCCCAACTGAGAGTGGATCATTATCAAAGTCAACTTTGTGCTGAACTTCCTCGCCTGCGTTCTCTGTCAGCGAGCCTGACCTCCGCGACGACTAAATCACTACTTCCCCAGTTCCGACTGCCACCAACGACATTCAATGATTCTGGCCGGCCGCTCATGCAATCACTAAAATACAGGAATACATGGATTTTAATGCCACTAGGATTCAAATACTGTAATTAAAAAGTCAATTGGGCCCCCGTAGCTTGAAATTAATTGAACAGTGGCGCCGCAGTCGGACAGAAATCAGCGGGCGCTCTCTAAATGCTGGCTAAGAATGGGTGGGAGACCGGTCAGGGGGAGCTGACTCACTGAGGCCTGGACAAGTGACTGGTGAGTAGGAGGCAGGAGGACACAGGGGAGGGATAGGAACGGGGAACCACAGATAAGAAGAGAGAGAGAGAGAGAGAGAGAGAGAGAGAGAGAGAGAGAGAGAGAGAGAGAGAGAGAGAGAGAGAGAGGGAGACAGAGAGTGTGAGGTAAGGGAATATATCATATGGAAAGAAAGAGAAAAATAGGTGCAACAGAAAGACCGCTGGAGGATTTAACTGTGTGTGTGTGTGTGTGTGTGTGTGTGTGTGTGTGTGTGTGTGTGTGTGTGTGTGGGCGTGTGTGTTGTGTGCGTGTGTGTTCTGTGCGGGCTCAAGATCCTGCGTGAGTGGATTCTGGTCAATTCTATCGATCATGGCAGAGTGTCCCTTGTGCCTTCCTCACCTTTTGGCCAGGAGGTCCTTGAGTGCCGCCAATACCTGGATCCCCACAGCTTCCCTGAATACAGACACACACACCGTGGACACACCTTAGCATACTAATCCCACACGCATCCAAATTCTCTCCCTATCTCTGTGCCTCTATCTCTCTCTCTCTCTCCCCCTCTCTCTTTTTTTTTGTAGTTCTTTCACCCTCTAACTTAGACAAGCTGTCTATACGCATAAACTATACCCTTGTCTCCATTTTGCCCTAAACCCCCCCCCTCTCTCTCGCTCTCTCTATGTCACACACTCTCACACAAACACACACACATTATCAGACAACCACACGCACATGTATGTAGAACCTGCAACACAAAGCCCTGGTCGACAAAAGCCCGCACCACAGAGATTTGGCAAAGCCTAATGACTTTTTCGCTTCTTGGCGCACCGTGGCTTTCCTCAGGAGGACGTCAAGTACAGCGGGGGGGGAGAGTCGGGGCATTGTTGGAGGCCCCTTCGCTCCGCACCCAGAATAGCCGCGTCGCCAGGGAGCGCAGGGGCTTCAGAAGGGCTTTGGTATTAGCGTAACGACTAATTAAAATGTACAGCGGACAGACCTTGGTGCCATCGCGGCCGCTCTCTCCGGGGGGTCCCGCGAGGCCTTGCATCCCCTGGACAGTGGGAGAGAAAGAGGGAGAGAGAGGGAGAGAGAGAGAGAGAGAGAGAGAGAGAGAGAGAGAGAGAGAGAGAGAGAGAGAGAGAGAGAGAGAGAGAGAGAGAGAGAGAGAGAGAGAGAGAGTGAGAGAGAGAGAGAGAGGGTGTGGAAAAGTCAATGAAGAATAGTTATGTAGGACATAGAGAAAGACAGAGAGAGCGAAGAGAGAGAGAGAGAGAGAGAGAGAGAGAGAGAGAGAGAGAGAGAGAGAGAGAGAGAGAGGACAGATTAGATCATGGATACAGAGAAAGAAAGAGAGAGATCTATATATATATATATAAAGACCGAGAGCAAGAGAGCGAGAGGAGGAAATGAAAGACAAGTAAAATAACAAGGACCAGGCTTGGCTTCAGGCTGCATTGTGACAGCATGTGTGACAGCTTGGTCAGAGATCAGTGAGGGAAAAATGAGATGGCTCAGATCCACTTTGACAATGACACACAAACACACACACACACACACACACACACACACACACACACACACACACACACACACACATACACACACCATAGGGGCTCCACAAGTTACACCAAACAAGAGGATTCTGAAGGTCATAGCATACTAACTTTCACTGATGCTAGTTGGAGACGTTGATATGGACAGATAGATACAGCGGTGTCATGGCTTCAGATCCAGCACCCATGGACCCTATGGTGGCTAATATTTCAAAAGGCACTTAATTCAGTGTCCGTCCTCACTGTGCGTCAGGCTGAAGGGTGACAGCGTGAGGATGGCAGTTTAGTCAGAGTCCCACAGAGTGACAAAGGAGAGAACAAGGGTTCCCCGCCAGAGACACCCAGGAAGAGAGCAGGAAGTCAGGGACGGTTTCAAGGTGACCCCCCGGGGCGGTGATTGCATGGGGAAACCGACAAAGAAACAACCTGGCTGTGGAACTGCATGGCGCTGTGCAGGCGTATTGCTTCAATCACTTCAGCCAAAAAGACACAGCATTAACGGAAAAAAGGAAAGCTACCACTAAGTTGGATTTCAGTGATCCCTTAAGCCATCGACCAAAAACTGTCTAATTCGAGTATTCTTTTTTTAACTATCCTAAACATCTGAACACTAGACATATAACTATTACCAACGTCCATATCTGGCCCATTTTCTCTTTCGCGGTCTATGCATCACCGTGGGACGTGACACTCTTTCCATACTGTCCGGCTGACATGCATGTATAAATGAGCCAAGAGAGGGCAGCAACGGGACGGTCTTTCAAGCCATTAAAACACCATCAGCCGCCCATACTGGAGGCCCAGCGGCCGCTGCGTTATTTACTTAGAGCCGGACCACCCGTGGTGTGCCCTTACGTTCGCCTTGCCCTTCCCCCGATAGGTGCGTGTGGCTGGTTGCCATATAAACACATCCAGCCCCCCCCCCCCCCCCCCCCCCCCACCACCACACCACCCCTTCCCCCCACCTTACCCCACCCCCCCGGTGACCTGAAGCGTCGCAGGTCGCCACGGAGACAAAGCGGCCCTTTCCGCATAATTAAATGAAATGGTGAATGGTAAATGGACTCCTAATGTTCCTTCATTACCTTGCCGCAGACTCACTGCCGAGACGGTGATGGGGAATCATAGGCCATCATTTACAACCTGGGATTCATCAAATTAATATTTAATCACATGAGGGTAGAGCCCGGGCTTATGAGAGCGCTATCCTCGCTCGGATAACGGGAGCAGAGGGATATTGGAGTGGCTCGACGCCTATCTCTCTCGTGAGAGCCACTTCCATCACCGGCGATACGCCACGCTCAGGCGTGTTCAAACAACGAGGTTATGGATTCTTTTTTTTTGGGGGGGGGGACTTCTGCGTGTGCTTTCGGTTGAGACAGGGAACGGGGAAGGTTGGCGATACGTACTG
>JAPMUY010008251.1:335000-472500 GCA_026901105.3 Galaxias olidus | reverse complement strand
TGTGTGTGTGTGTTGTGTTGTGTTGTGTTGTGTTTGTGTTCACACGCATGACCACAAGCAGCTTAGCCCTGCCGTTCCGTTTGTAGGGGCAGTGGGGGCTATGGCCTAGTCACCAGGACAAGTTTGCTTGGCTGTTTTCCCAAACGTCTTCTTCCTCTTACATCTTGTCGGGGTCACTTTAAAAGTAGTTGCTGATTACAGCTGCAGCAATGCAATGCTGAGTTGGCAGGAAAACATGTTTGTTTGTGGGATTTGTTTTTTAGGCGTGTGGCTTCCTTCACCCTCCCTCTCCCAAGCACCAAAAGCTTTGGTCACACCCACATTGCGTGACTATCAGCATCGTGAAATTAGCCGCTCGTATACTTTAATTGAGTTCCGCATCATAAAAGAGACCACGTAAATGTATTAGTGCATAAAACCTTGTCTTCTGCTGTTGAGATACCGCAATTTACAACTCAAGTTACTAATTGCTGTTAGGCGGGCCTTTCTTGTCATATCGTAACAATAATAATATAATAATATATATATATCCGATAATTATTCTGTTCTTTTTATCTATATATATATTCACATATGCAGTGTATACTTCTTCAGAATGTTTTAGACATGACAAGCAGAAACAAACTGCCCAGTCTAATTATGTCCAAAACCGTTTTCAAATGTTGACATAACGGAACAGAACTCACCGGGACTCCCTGCAGTCCATCAGTGCCAGCCAGTCCAACGTCTCCCTTGTCCCCCTGCCAGAGGAACACAACACATCGTACTGCAGTTAGATGGGACCGCAGCAGGAGAAAAACACAGTCAAAGATGGGAACATTGCGTTTTTTTAAAAAGTGGCAGCCCCATTTGTACAACATTCACCCTCTCGAAAAAGAACTCCCATTATGACACAAGTAGTCCTTGTCGCTGCAAAAGCTACTAGGTGCTACACACCTTTAATGAGCAAAAAGTATCACTGGTACATATGACTAACCATGCTTCTTAGGGTGCCCAGACAGAATATATTCTATGAAAAAGCTTCCTCCTTTTTTTCCCACATTGGCAACTAGACAGCGATACAGACCCATTAGATCTGTCCTGTCCGGCTAGGCCGCTGAAAAAACAAGCCTCCCTGCCCACTAACCCCTATTCAGGTTAGACACAGGGACAAGTGGCCATGGCAACAGACTCTGACCTCCGCGTGTCGGTCGTCATGAGAGCCAGCTGTGAGGGACGCAGACGATCCGCACGGCTCGTCCTGTCCAGTGATACGGTGAGACCACCTCAGCCGTACTCTGAGTCCGATCCCACCACTCGAGTGAGTGACAGGCGGCCGTGAGGAGACCAAGGAGGTGCAGCGGTGGTCCAAATAGGTGTGAATGTCTCGGCGTGCGTAGACCGTTCCATACCACCCCCCCCCCCCCCGAGCGGCCACATCAGATGGGACTGAAGCGCCTGACCCGTGAATCCTGGCCAGTAAGGTGGGGGGGGGGAGGGCACGCAGGGGTCGTGTCTGCTGAGGGCCACTGACCCCTAAGGATCCTGTGTGCTTAGCGCCAGCCCGCTTCCTGACCTCTCGTGATATGGAGCGTCCCTTTGTCTGTTTGCGTATACAAAGATTTCTATTCATTGGCCCCGGATCCGTCGCAGTTGAGCGTTTTGGTTTTTTTTTCCCCGAGGATCGTTTCGTTGGCCTGGTAGACGGTCAAAGCTGACCCTGTGAGCCCTGTGACCGTCCACACTTGGTCTCGGCTTGATTTAAGACTTTAGATTGCGTCTTGTATCTGGCAGACGCAGACCTAGTCTGGGTGCTGCCACTGTCCACCGCGCTGGGACGAGGCCATGGAACATACCGTCCCACGTGGCACGCTGAGTGTGCAGACCCGCTTCACAGGAATCAGCGACTCCAACCCAGCCTTTACTGAAAAAGCATGTTTCATTAAAGTATGGGATGTTTATTTTGTACATGTATCTGCAGTCAAATTGCTTCCTTAAAATGATAACACATGTTCAGACAGCCACAGAGTACAATGCAATACCGAACGCCAAAGCACAATGTAGCCCTGTGATTTGCATTGGTGAGAACTATTGACAGTGACACACGGCCCCACACAGGTTCCAGGCAGCGATGCCGTTTGTATTTAGACTATACAGTGCAGGCAGCGATGCCGTTTGTATTTAGACTATACAGTGCAGGCAGCGATGCCGTTTGTATTTAGACTATACAGTGCAGGCAGTGATGCCGTTTGTATTTAGACTATACAGTGCAGGCAGCGATGCTGTTTGTATTTAGACTATACAGTGCAGGCAGCGATGCTGTTTGTATTTAGACTATACAGTGCAGGCAGCGATGCTGTTTGTATTTAGACTATACAGTGCAGGCAGCGATGCCGTTTGTATTTAGACTATACAGTGCAGGCAGCGATGCTGTTTGTATTTAGACTATACAGTGCAGGCAGCGATGCCGTTTGTATTTAGACTATACAGTGCAGGCAGCGAGAGGGAAACGAGTCCACGAGCTCTCCCCGCCGTTTGTTGTCTTTTGAAGTGTCCTGCCACGCTGCGCACATAAAAACATACAAGCACCAGACCCCCGTAATTACGCCGCCAAGACGCCCACCACGTGCCAATAAACGACGAGAGGCAGTAAATCTCCTTTTCTTTCCCTCTCCTTCTCTCTCTCGCTCTGGCACTTTAACCGTTAGAAAATATACAAGTGCTGAGCCACTACTGTAAAATGAAAAGGGACGGGGACATGGGAGCAGCATTGTGGTCTTTTTTTTGTTTGTTTTTGACGGGAGTCTCGGCTGCGCCGCGTCTTGTTAAAAGATTAGAGGGACGTACAGTATGCCTTGTAAAAAAAAAACATGACCGGCGAGGACATGGATTCAGCTGTGTTTGAGACCTGCCATTGACCGAGAGAGCAAAAGGAGCACAAAACACTAAAACCGTGGACGAGAGCGAGTTTGGTCACTGATGTTGTAGAATGTTGTAATTGGGATTGAAGGAACTTTAGTTGGGAGTTGATAGTCGGGGGGGGGGGGGGGGGTTTGTACCACAAACTTATAAATCGCTAAATGGGACATTCTTGTTGCTGTTTCAAACTCTGAAGTGAGAACTTTTAAATCACTAAATGTGACATTCTTGTTGAGGTTTCAAACTCTGAAGTGAGAAGTTTCAAAGGAACGCTGCGGAGGGTTCACGTAAGGACACACTTGCCGTCAAACAACGGCAGCTCCCCAAAATGCAAGACACTAGCCACTTGTATCAATGCCTGCTGTTTTACTATCGACAATCAATGTCGCTCTTCTGCCTCAGACAATAGCATGGGTGCAGCATTCGAATCAGGTTTGTTGTGTTCACTCATTCACTCTCACACAAACAGAAACAGTCTTGACACACAAACCCACAGACAAACACACTTGGTTCGGATGCTGTTACGGTATATACATAGGCCTGCCGACAAAGAAACAAGGGCTTCTGTGCATACAGACTAAGTGCTACCCCGAAACACAAGCCTGCAATTTGACAGCAATCTCCATTTAGAAAAATGTCATGAAAGCGTGTTTATATAGCACAAAAAAAGCAAAATGTCAACATACACAGTCCATTGATGACTAACTCTACAGTGCAGGCATGAAAATACAGTGTCTTTTGACATTTCAGAGCCCCCAAAAAGATGAAAATGTATGCAAAGTATACGGTGGCGTAAATACGGAAATAGGAAAAACGTGAAATGGAAAGTGAATTTCCTAGAGTGCAAGTATAACTTTGAGAATGTAACCGATAGGTCACAGCTGCAACTGCGTTATTCTTTCCACCGTATGGAAAGCAAACTGT
The DNA here is from genome assembly GCA_026901105.3 of Galaxias olidus. Taxonomy (NCBI): domain Eukaryota; kingdom Metazoa; phylum Chordata; class Actinopteri; order Galaxiiformes; family Galaxiidae; genus Galaxias; species Galaxias olidus. The sequence goes on along the minus strand of JAPMUY010008251.1, from coordinate 468,678 downwards.
CGGCTTTGCATTCAGTCTGAAGTCATGCAGACTCTAACAAACTGACACCCAGACTGCGCACCAACGACGCGCAGACAAGGGTAGGGAGAGAATGAGGCATGTACTGTATAAGGAACCAATGGGGTTGAAAGCATGTGCCTACACTGTGCTGCTTCATATTTTTCCACCTTCTCTTTTATGACATATATACACACACACACTGTATGAGTAGGCAAATATTTAATAAGGATGATAACAAGTAAACCAACTAAAATGTGATGTATGAACTTGATCGACCGTGGGCGACAAATGACAGACTTATTATTCTGTTATGACTGAGATGAAAAAAATAAAAATGAGAATACACAGGTTGATTAATCACACAGTCAGCAGTGGTTGTTGACGTCTGCGAGTGAGTGTGTGTGTGTGTGTGTGTGTGTGTGTGTGTGTGTGTGCGGGCGTGCGTGCGTGTGTGTGTGTGTGTGTGTGTGTGCATCTGTGTACATGTTTGCATGCTTATGCGCCTCTGTACATTCACTTGAGCAAGTGCGCGTGTGTGCAAGCAGGCGTTCCTTTCAGTTGTAAGTGTTACTTGTGTGTGTTTGTTAGCGTGTTTGTGAGTCTGCGCCCACACGCGCATGTTTTCCCCTTTCGGCAAGCCCAACCCCCAGTCCCAGATGTGAGGGCCAGGGTACTCAGTGGAGGGTATGATTATGAGAAAAAGCCTGGGAAGCTCTCTGTCAAGACGCCCAGTGTTTGTTTGTCTAGCGTCGAGCCTCTTTCCACCATGTGGCTCCACATTACGGCACGCGGCGCGATAGCGGCCCGCCACGGATGAAGCCGTTTTAGGGCTTTCTAATGGGTGTCTACATGTCTCTGCGTTTTAATTATGAGGGCTCCGGCATGGATTTGGGCAGACAAATGGAGCATCACAATCACATCGGAACGCCATTAGGCGCCGCTGTGCTTCGAAAAGAGCCCTCTGTTACAGCTGCGTGTGGTGGGGCCAAAGAGGCGTCTCGCGCAGCTGCGCTCCGGGCCTTTTTGAGGCCGACTCGAGAAAAAATAGGAGCTGTGCATGTTTATGTTTGTTTGTGTGTGTGTGTGTGTGTGTGTGTGTGCGTGCGTGTTGGTGTGTGTGTGTGTGTGTGTGTGTGTGTGTGTGTGTGTGTGTGTGTGTGTGTGTGTGTGTGTGCGTGTTGGTGTGTGTGTGCATGCGTTTGTGTGTGTGTGCACGTGCGCGGGTGCGTGTGTCCGTCTGTCTAGTCCGGGCAATAATTTCCCCCAAATTGCCTCCTGACACTGCAGCGGGAATGACTCGGGGAAAATATGTGGCACAACAACCTCGGTGTCAACATACTGCCTCAAACCCTCCAGCGCACTGGAGACACACACTCGCCTTATTTCCAAGTTTGGAAAGGGCTCTATCCACCTCTGCCTCCTCCACACACACACACACAGCTGGCACATAATAACCGCACGGGCTGTCAAGTGTGTGTATCGCCACGACAGGGCTGTTTTCTAATTATAAGGAATCAATGACATGGAGAGCATTAGCTGTCTGATGTTTTGGCAGCTTCTGCCAGCAGGTAGAAGGTCATTAGAAAAAGTTGTTGGTATCTACAACACAAACTTAAACCACACCGAGATACAAGCCTTGACTGGGGGTTATCATTTTGTGGAGATGATAAAACCCTATGAAGCCATAAATGCTTTCTAATGGGTTGAATTCATGCTGCCAATCTATTTATTCTAGCTAAATATGTTCATATATGTCAGAAGGAGGATTGGCTACACTAAGCCCACTTAATGTAGGATCCTAAACTGTGGAAAGAAAAAAGGGTTGCTAGAAAACTGCTAGAAAATGTGATCCTCTCTATTTTCATGTTGGTTACCTGCGCGGCATGCACAACTCCAAACAACGAGCTTTACCCTAAAGAATCTGGCAAGATGTCAGACATAAAAAAACATTGAACTTCTACTTTAACAGATATGTCACAAATACGATATTAACGGTTGACCAGGGAAATTAAATAAGTGCGATATATGAGCAGCGCCTTTTCCCCTGCTGACGTCAAACGCACACGCTGCTGCGTCTAAGCCTCTGTAGGCCCCGGTCTAATTTACACCGGAACTAAGCAGGAGGCTTAAAGGGATTTTGTTCTATAGCCAACACTGTGTTGGTCTTCTGCTAACAGCAGAATTTTGAAGGTCATATCCGGGGTCACGGAATGGTTAGCCTGGTCTACCGAAGCGTGGAGAGCAGGAACATTGAACGATGGGGTGAGTGCACCAAACTGTGTGTGTGTGTGTGTGTGTGTCCTTCTGTCTGTCGGTGTGTGTCCTTAAGAGCAGCCGAGAGAGTGGCCACTGACACATGTACAACCCATCAGCTCCGAACCGACGCTCCAATAAAGACCATACCAGATACGTGTCTGATGTTTTCACAGACGGACAGCAAGACCCCCATTAGGCGGGACCTCGAGTAGAAAAACACATCCCAAAAGCTTTGACACAGGAACCTTACAAAGACCTTCGCCGAGAAAGAGAAAGAAAAGGAAGAAAGGTTGGGTATTGTAAAAGATTTCCTCCATTGCCACAAACGTGTTGTTGTTGTCCGCAAAATGTTTTATTTTTTGCAAGGTCTGGGGTTGAGTCTCGCACGTCTGCTATATAGCTCGGCCTTGCTGACATTCATTGGAATAGTTAAGACTGTAATCCGGCGTTGTTTAAAGAAAACAACTGTACATATCAACAAGCTTTACAGCCAATGTGAGTTTTATGTGTCTGTTAAAGTGCATTGTGGTGGAGTCTTCAATATGCTGGCATATATGATTCTGCAGTTGTGTGGGTGAATGTGTAAATGTGACTGTGCATCTGTTTGTATGTGTGTGCTTGTGTGAGTGTCTGAGTGGGAATGTATGTGTGTGTGTGTGTGTGTGTGTGTGTGTGTGTGTGTGTGTGTGTGTGTGTGTGTGTTTGCGGCTGCAGAGTGTGAGCCAGCTAAACTGCAGTGGTGGTTTTCCTGGGGGCAGAAACCTCCCCATTGAAACTGCCACGCACATCAAAACCAACCCAGCAGCCACGCTTATCTAATGAGTGGATGGATGAAAGGAGAGGGGAAAGGATTAAGATAGAGGAGGGGAGAGAGAGAGAGGGAGGGACGGGGTGGAATCTGTGGAGTTGGAGATTTTGATGGCGGCTCTTGAAGTGTATTTAATTTTTCTGTAATCTGGAGAGGAGGAGGAGGATACGCTGTCACTAAGTTACTTATCAAATAATCTAGAAAGGGAATCAAATAAGCAAAAGGGACGCCGAGCTCCACTCGGAGTGCCTCTCCTCACTGAAGTGCCCCCATTTCCTAGGCTCAACTCTCCTTCAAAAGGGGGGACTTAGTCGCTTGTATTTTTCGCTGGTTGTTTTGCGCCCTCTCAAAGCGAGAAGGTTAAGAGTTTGGAATCCCAGCAGTCCTTTACAATATTCCCTGGAATGCTGGGCCTGTGACACGGAATGGGGGAACGACAAAAGAGGAAGTAAATCTGCTGGGCCGGTGAAAACGGGAAGCTGTAAGACTGTCCAATAAAAGCCCAAAGTTTGACAGCTGCTTGCCTAGCAGTCCCCTCGGTAAATACCGCGTTAAAAAGAACAGGACCTCGGTTCCAGGGACGGTAAAGCAAAGACAGCAGGAGGAGCCGACGCTCTCGGAGAGGCAGGCTTTTTTTTTTTCAGCGTGCTGTTCTCGCCGACGGACACTGTCGGCCCAGGGATAAAGCCGTGAGACGGCTGGACTCCTGGCCGGGGTCGGACTGCGAGGGGCAAATATTGTCGACCGTTTTACCACTCGCTGCTGAATAAAGGGCTGGCTACAGGTGAACAGGTCAGGGCAGCCGACTACAGGGACTCGGGGTGGGAGTCACTCACTTCATCCGCAGTGAATGGGCCCTTCTTTTAATGCGTTTTCATGGCACAAAGAATGAACTGCACATGCGTTTTGATCGATCTGTATTGAGAAAAGGAGCCGGCTGTAATTACCTTTCCTTTTCAACGAGGCCGAAGTATCTTATCGTTTGCCTTAATCGGAGAGATGTATAGGTGAAAAAAGCTCACTCCATACTTCACATTGAGGCCCATTTGAAAAATGGCAAAAAGGTTTCGCTTGTATAATGCACCTTATACATAACTGCTATAACTGGATGAGTCCTCTTTAGCTTAGCGATGTTGAAGGCAAGAGTTCTTCCTGGGGGGTGAAACACCGTTCTCCTTTGTCTTAAGCAAACCGTTGCTAATAACACCCACCCAAATACAGCGCAGGCTCCAAGCTTGTAATGTTTTCAACTCACCCATAACATATTTAGACTGCTCGGAGGCCAACAGACTTGTCAAACTCTGGCAAATACTGGCCCAACGTCTTGCTTTAAGCCCAAAGAAAACTATCAAAATACGTATTCAACATTCTCTGGATGTGTTCTACCAGGACTAATATTTAGCTAAGTTTGCGAGAGCGATGGAAAAATGTTTGATGTCGTGAAAATATTTCACGTCATTCTGTGTGATTCATAACAGAATCACTGCAGGAGAAACCTTTAAAGAAATAAATGGTAGCACGAGACAAATTGCAATATAATGCACTGCTTTCCGAAATGAAAATATGCCTCCAGGATATCATATACTACACTCGTGCCATGCGTCTAAAAAATGTAATCATGAGTTGAATGGGTGAATTGAATCCAAATCCATTTGTAAACCTAGGCTTATTAAATTCCTAGACAGCCAACATGGGAGTCCAAAGCAGTACAGAAAGACACTAAACAATGGTACTTGTTACCAAACAAACTCCCTCCTTATGGAGCAGAACCCGTGCCACTTATTAAGCAATCATTTCAGTCGAACAATGTGAAATGCAATGCCTGTGTAACATTAACTTTAGTGATGTGTGGGAAAAGTTCCAACATTAAAAGCGAACAGTCACTACATTCTTGCACAGGGTTTAGTATTGATTTGCTTCAAAAACATTACATGTTGAATTCATGTCAGCATCTAATCACTGTCCAATCACAGTCCTCTGCCATATTTGGGGGTATGATTGAGAAATCAGTCAGTAGTAATCTCTTTGGCTACAGTCAATGCATTTGAAAGCAACACAGATTCTACTCCATATCCTCCCATGAAACCTTTTGAATGATTGGATAAGCATTTTTTAACTACCAAATGTATTTTCAAGCTTAATATTTTACCTTAAGGCCCAAGAAAAAAAAGTTCTATTCATACCTCAAACTTTCTCTTGTGTACATGTCTTAAAGGCACGCTGTTGCCTGTCTGTCAGCCAGAAACAGTAGCAGGTCTGGGGGTAGAAGCCAGGCCAAACGTGAGGTAATGGTCTTGCACAATGACACCCTGTCAGGCAGCTACAGTGAGACATGGAGGTTGTGTGTGTGTGTGTGTGTGTGTGTGTGTGTGTGTGTGTGTGTGTGTGTGTGTGTGTGTGTGTGTGTGTGTGTGTGTGTGTGTGCGCATGTGTGTGTTTCGGTAAGGAGCGAGATGGTGGTGATGGGGGTGGGGGGGGTCTGTCTATTTGTGTGTACAGAGGCCAAGCTTGGCAAGTAGAACCGCCGGCATTCAAGGAGAGACATTTTGCGAGTTATGCTAAGCGCCCCTGAACACACTGGCACACACACGCACACAGACACGTGTGGGGACCCTGCAGTCTGCTCTGCATGCAATGCGCGCTCATTATCTTCAAACCCTAAAGAAACAAACCTCCACCTGTTACAGTATTGTAAAGAAAGAAAACATATGCACCCCAAATAGCAGCATTAATAATCGAGGACTGGTAACAGTCCATCTGTCTACTATCCACTTCTCCACAACAAAAAATACAAATGTACCTTGCTCTAACGAAAGCGGATGAACCGAAAAAGGCAATCGTTGTTTTTAACACTGTCCAGAAAATCACCCTCCTTTGATGGACCACCCCCTCGCCATAATCGCTGGGGTGGGATTTTTCCCGTCCGACTGTATTTGTTTGGACTTTCTTAACCTCCAAACACACGTGTCGGTAGACCGGAGAGAAACTAGGCCCCTGCCCGCCTCCTTTCCTCCAAGAGGAAGATGGATTCCTGCTAATCATTAGCTGCTGCAATGTTCCCTGAAAACAGGCCGGGGGGAAATGCTGCCTGTTTATTTGACTGGTGGCGTACTTGAGAGAAAGGACCTTGGCTTCTTTCTCTTTGTGCGGGAACAACCTCGGTTCCCTGTGCTCGTCCTGACATCCGCTGAGGCATCAATCACGATCGTGATCTGTGCAGGAAGATCAAAGGACACTACACTAATAGGCTGAATGTACTGCATGGTACTACAAAGGTCAATCCTTTGGTGAACATCTTTTTTTTTTTCAAAGGGTTTCAGTGAGGTACGAATGCGCGAGGCAAAGGAGAGCTGTTATGTATGGGCTTTTCTTGTACTTTGACGTGCGAGGTAGATTGGAGGGTGGGCTTGTGTTGTAAGATTTACGACTCCCTCACAGATGCTGAGACCAGGAGCAATGTATACGTGTAGATCAGGATGTAGATATTACATAGCAATTTCCAGTGGGATCACAGGAATAGGCAACGCGCTGGTCGGCCCGAGCACTCAGGCTAAATTGCAAAATGATAGCATAAAGTTTAAATAGTAGCCCTAGACGATTGTCAGAACAGCAAATGAATAGGATACTTTGAATGCAAATGCGGTGTCCCTGTCCACTTTGTCACTCTAAAGCACCTTGTTGTGGTGTTTGCACTGTCCTTAAATCAACACGCTGGTGGCTAATAGCATGTGTTTAACTAGAGCGACTCCCCTGCCACTCAGCTTGGCCGGTGTCCCTCCGACAGACACAGACGCACTAACACACATACTGTACACACACACACACACACGTTCAAACACACCCACACAGACAGCAAACACACATGTGTTTCACATTACTGTCCCCAGAGTGTGAACAGGCCCTGGGCTTATTACAGGAGCAGCCCTCCACCCACACACAGAGACACCAGCAGTGTAGAAAGGAATTATGTAGTTCAAGACTCTGGCAATTTTGGAATAATAACAGGAAAAGAGCCAAATTGCTGCACAGCGGCTGGAAGAGAAATTGGCGGGTTATTCATAACTACAAGTTCGGAGAACAAAGGAAACGGAAGCCTTACAGCTCATAGTGAAAGCCTGTTCATATGTCTCTGTGTGTGTGTGTGAGTGTGTGTTTATAGTGCATGCGTGGATGTGTGTGGGCTGTGTGCGTATGGGTGTGCATTCAGAAAGTTCTTTTTTGGTTCTTTTTCACAGCGCAACACCAAATCTCTGGTCAAACACTCTGGCCTCGCCTTAATTGAATGAAAGGCGCACTCTGCCGTGTTGTAGTGGACAGCGCCGGCGCCCGGCCGCCATTACCACTCGCTCCGAGGCAGGTTGAGGCACACTTTGATCCCGACGGCGAGAGCGGCGCTCTCGTCCCGACGCAGCAAACGACTTCATGACGGAGGGCGACGTGTCAATCAGTGGCCACTCACAGGACCCCCGTCGTCGGATACGGTCCGACGTAAACAGCCGGCTGAGCGCTCCGAGGTGAAGGATCAAAGGCAAACGGGGAAATCTGGGGTCGGCGTACAAAAGACATCGGCGTTTACCGGGGCGATCTGCGACTTCTCCTATCTTGGAAAACAGAGTGGTTTTGTAACCGTACCATCGTTTCAAATAGGGATAGGGAGAGAAAAAACACACCTAAATCAAACAAAAACGGAAAAAAAAACACGAATCCCCTATAGCGTTATGAAAAACAGATCAAAGTCTCAGGACCGTGTATAGTGTTAATACCAAAGTCAGCTCACCTTGGCTCCTACCAGTCCAATCATCCCGTCCTTTCCCGGAGCGCCTGGTTCCCCCTGCACGGAAAAACAAAGGCCTCTTCAGAGTCAAAACGGAGCAGAACCGGCACAAGAACCAGTGAAGACGGTGGCAGAACCAGCCAAGTCAAACATAATTGAAGTCATTATGGGCCTGTAGCACTCCCACTTCAAACGGCTCTCTGTAAGTCAGTCTGGGGATACAGAGACGGAACCAACACACACAAGTGTACACACACACACACACACACACACACACACACACACACACACACACACACACACACATACACACACACACACAAACAAAACACACAGGAAGCGAGTTCTTTTTCAATGCTTCCCTACTGTACATTCTTTACCATGCCTAATAGACCTGTATAAGACCTGTATCAATGAACGCAACACTGACTCCCTTAAGGTAATGCAGGCTTTTGTGGGCAAGCCTGTCAACTAGCTACAGAAAATATCATCCAAACAAAGCAACAGTAGCAGCTGAAGACCAGGAGAGCTACTTTACCTTCGATACCACAGCAACCGACAGACTGAATGACAGCTTTATCAAGCATCAAGCACCTTATAAACTATACGAGTAAGGGTCATTATGTCAATCAAAGAATGACAGGCAGCAAAAGGGTCCAATAACTAGGTCAGGCTGGGAAATAAAATGGCGTACCATAGGTCCAGTCTCCCCAGGAAGTCCCGGCTGCCCCTTTTCACCAGGAACACCCTAGCACACAGGAACAATTCAGACACCAGCGGTTAGTGACACAGTATACCAAGGGCTAAAATGAAGATTGACGTTTCTTTCGTCAGAACAATTTTTTTTGTTGGTATTCTCTATTGTGCTGGTCATCACGCTAGCGCTGACAGCTAACGGCTCTGTGTGTAAGTAGTGGAGGCCCCGTGTTGGACTTGTTTCTTGGGTCGAAGCCAAGCCCGGGGACAATGTTGAATGGAGCCGCTCTGTGCTTGTGGAGACTGGGTTCGGGCCCAGGCTTGGCCTTAAATCTGTCCATGGGGGAGTCGGCGGTGAGATGCGGGTGGACTGCCTGTCCTAACGGCCGTCCTTACCCTTTTCCCTGGCATGCCCACCGCCTCCCCGAGGTTCAGTCGATACGCGGCGGGACCCTGGAATGAGAACCCAGGATGTTAACGTCTCGCCGCTCCAACGTTCTCTCGTTCAACCTCTCCTCGTCTCTCTCTCTCTCTCTCTCTCTCTCTCTCTCTCTCTCTCTCTCTCTCTCTCTCTCTCTCTCTTCTCACGTATCCACACTTACAAAGTAACACACACACACACACACACACACACACACACACACAAAATGAGCCAATCAATCAAGATCAAAGTTATTTTGGGCTCTAGCCATGCTAGTTGCCGTTTCTCCCCTTTGTAGCGCTCCTAAATCTGTGGAAGGTTTTGATATTCCACATGAGAAAATAAATCCCTCCGTGTCCTAGACATCTGGTCTCGCTGGGGCGTGGGCCCTCAATAAAGGGCTTCTGGAAGGATCTGGGAGGTTTACACACACACACACACACAATTTAGCTTTCTTTCTTGCGCACATGCGTGCGCTCTCTCTCTCTTTCACTCACACACACACACACACACACACACACACACACACACACACACAAACACAAACGCCCTGTCCACCAGAGTCCAGGATGCCTGATCCAAGAACAGCGCCCCAACATAGCTCAGCAGGTTTGCGCTGGCAGAGCTGATACACGGGGGCTTTTTTCGTTTGTGATGATGGTTCAGACATGGTCTGATGAGGAGAAGGCCCGCTGGGCTCTGGGACTGTGACATGTGGACCTTCCTCGTAAACTTAGACGACCATCACAGAGAACGCTGCAGAATAAAGAGCCTCTTTGGGATGATTTAGAGCGGCGTCCTGGGTGTTTGGGCTTGGTTTAGGGGACGGGGGGGGGACACCACTCTGGTATTTTGGCAGCTTTCTGCCGGATGATTTATACCGGTACACTTCAATTGGATGTATCTGTGCCACTGAACTTTCGAAGACAACATTTTTTATTTTATTTTTTATTTTTTTATATCGAGTAGTTTGAGTTTATGAGTGTTGTTCCAGGACACTCAAAAGCCACTCAGACACCTCCGTCGCCAAGCGAGGAGGTCAACAGTGAATGAACCCCGAACGTGTTGACATTTCTCACCTTGGGTCCCGGGGGTCCTGGTTCCCCTGGCAACCCCGGATCCCCTCTCTCTCCCTAGCAACAACAAGGGCAAAAGGACATGAGTTAGTATCTACCAACGCTGTTGGCGATGGCGATCGTCCATCAGTACAGTGGTAGGAAGTGATTGGCAGGGCAATGCTTTTGTTTTATTTCCAATCAGGGAGCCTGTGCATCTCACGTTGCAACCTCATCATCCACAATGCTCACCCAGGCAGACAAACACCGTATCTACAGAAGCACAACACTTCCAGAACGCTAACGCTAACATCACGTTTCATCATATTTGTTTTGTGTGAAGGGTGAATCATAAACGTCTGCTTTACCTTCAGGCCCAGTGGGCCAGGTAGACCACTAGGTCCTGCTGTGCCTGGCTCTCCCTGTGGGGTCCACGAGACACGTGGTGGGAAAGAGACACAGGACCGAGTCAAACACACACACACCCCCCCCCAACCGACTCCTCACACGCAGCACCTACTGGGATTCTCCTCGCGTAGTGTTTCGTACACTCGAAAGGGAACAGGGATAAATTATGCAGAGGTGATCAGTAGTTGTCTCACCCTCTCCCCTGGAAGACCAGGCTCTCCAGACTCCCCGGGTGCCCCTCGTTGACCCTGTTGAGAGAGAGAGAGAGAGACAAAAAAGAAAAGCATCACAACAAAACCAATCGTGAATATTGCCTGATGCATATTTATTACCCGGAAAAATCTAGTGATCCACTTGGGACGTTGGTATAGATAGAGAAGAACACCTTTGTAAAGCAAATGTAAAAAGAAAAAATATATAAATAAATAAATAAATAAAGACACACAGGTTGCAGGAATGGGAAGGTGGAGGGAAGCATTGTTGGAACTGGAGTGGTGTGGTGTCTGGGATACTCTGGGGAAATAAGAAGACATTTGATGTGGAGGTCGTTTGAAGGATGTTGGCGAGTACTCACAGGCTTACCATCGGGCCCCGGTGGTCCTTCCCTTCCCTTCTCGCCTCGGAAACCCTGTGGCATAAAACCAGCCAATCAAAACGACACTGTGCCTTGGCAATATAACGCTTGGATTCAAATGACGTGCAACCATTGCAGCCAAGTGCAATACATTGAAACATTAAATTGAGCTTAACTTAATCGAAATTATTTTCACGATGAGAGATAATTGAGTCCATAAACATTGTAAACATACTTCTAAACATCCTAATCATCGTTTAATTCATATGTTTAGGACCTAGTTGGAATCTGCATGTATTCAACGTTAAACCTTGGACTAATAACAGTGAATGTCTGGATTGTTCCTGTGGAGTCTAGTAGGTTCGCTCTTCAGACCTCTCTCCTTTTTCAAACAAAATAAATACAGAGGCAATAAAGGATTGTGGTCTATGTAATGATTGATGAAGCATAGCTATCCTGTACACTACACACACACACACACACACACACACACACACACACACACACACAAATATGCAGACAAACACAAACACCCAGAGAAACACACACACACACACAAAAACCACCTCTAGAATGGTTAGGGTGTAATAAATCAGAAAGTGATCTCGCTACCTTCCCATTGATAATTGAAACGTTTAAAGCTCCGATGTCAAAACCACTGGAGGGAGACGACAAAACAATTTATCAGGTTTTCTGAAAGGACGTGTGCGTCTGTGTGGGCTAGGGTGTGTGTGTGTGTGTGTGTGAGTTTGCGTGACAGAGAGAAAGAGACACAAGCACTAGAGCTACAATCAAACCAGAAGACGGAAAACAACAAATAAATTGTCCGTTCACCAACAGGTGTAGAATAGTTCTGACTCCACATACATACACATATACAGATGACAGTATTTTCATGCACTGGCTGCATGTTCGGTTGTGTGGTCAGCACGTTAACAACTGACTGGCCTCCCTGCTGAGCACAAACGGCTGTACATGCACACGCTGTAGTGTGGGCATTTGTCTGTGCTGACTCCTGAAGGAATACAGTGTCCAACGTTGGCCAGGCACAATACTGAAGATCACAGATGTCACGGTTACCAAGAAAGGTTGGAATAGAGTGTGTACGGTAGCCATTGGTTTTATGTTTCTATTTTCTATTTGATTTGATCGGGTTGAACGTATGTATCAGCAGAGGAAAGTATGTTATTATGAATTATGAATGAAAATACATGAATTCTTTATGTTAAAGCTGGGGTGAATACAAACTGTGGGTAAACCCTTTGAATGGTGAGTGTACTGTATATCCTCACAGACACTGCATGCCCGTCTCTAGTCAGCCATACACTGGGGCTTTCCTGCCCTATAGCTCTGTGTGTGTGTGTGTGTGTGTGTGTGTGTGTGTGTGTGTGTGCGTGCCTCAGTACCTTGGGTCCTGGTGGACCGGGAGATCCGGGTGCTCCGGTGGTGCAGTCACACTCCTCCTCCTCCATTGGTTCTGTTCGATTCAGAGGGCACTACACATGTGCCAAAGAAATGTTCCGTTAAGAAACATGCTAGGATATACAACAATAGAAAGCCTGTCACTCAATATAGACACCATTATCCACTGAATGAAAAACGAGGAACAGGACGCGATCGAAAGCATGTGATTATCGGTTTGCTTTGATACAAATGTACATGATTATGTCATCGAGTGGGACTTATATACTGGGAACCGATGCACACAATCATCCAGTTTTGTGCTAGAGAACGTGGGTGACAATTTGCTCCAAATCGGTTGGACTTGGCCTGCAGTTATGTCATTAACTACCTGATGTTCTCTTTTAATCTGTAGGTACTATCCGTACGTTCCCAAAGAAAAAGCGCTGCCACCCTTAAACACAGAGATTATTCTGAGAGAGACAATGTGTGCTGTTTGTGTGCAACGGTTGTCTGCTCCACTTACCCTGTCATCATCCTTCAGCAGAGCGGTGGAGGCGGGGGGACAGAGAGAAAGAAAAGAGAGGAAATAACACGTTTATCTACCATCTTCACACCCCGTTATACATTATACATATTGTAAACAAAAGCGCGTCTGTCGGTGTCCAGATGCTATCGGCCTCTCCTCGACACGCCCCGCGCGCCAACTCCAGGGTCCGCCCCGCCGCTTACCAAGCTGCCCCCCTGATAACGGGTGCTTATCGCGGGGTCACTCACCTGCTCAGCTCCTCTCCGCCCCCGGCCCGTCCCGGCCCGCCCCCGTCTCCTCCCACGCTCCCACTCCCTGAGGCAGCCACCGGAAGCCCAAGGAGAGGGACTCATGCAAGAGCTGACTGGTCCTAAATCAGCGCTACACTTGTTTTAGGAGGCCTTGTAAATATAAGTTATGGAACTTGGAGGCGCTACAGTCGCCAGTATGCCCTGGGGGGGGGGATGCAACATCAGTAATATTACTGATGGGTATTACTGATGTTGCATCCCCCCCCCCCCCCCCCTTCGGCGAGTTATTGGCCGGTCTTACCACGGAGTAGATCTCACACGCCGTCTCCCTCTCGCTCTGGTGAGGATCACAATACAGACGCAGCTTCTGGACCTCCACCTGAACAGAGATGAAGCAGATCGAAGTCTCCCGTCAGAACAGTTCACCTCGCTAACTCACGAGACTCCTGCCGTTTATGAAACCCGACGCGGCCCACAAAGACGGTAATTAAACTATTTTATCGGCGTGAAAGACTTCAAAAAAACGACAGGCTGCTAATTACTTTTTGTATAGTGCGCCACACGCTGCACAATGGTCTCATTACATGTTTCATTAAGGCTTCTGTAAACACACTAAACCAACTATAGTCGGTTCACTATCCCATACACCACCGTGCACAGCGCATTCGTCAGACAGTCAGACAAAATGTGTGGCTTCCAAAATACCCTCGCACTGTGTTGTTCTATTTCAGGGTCTACTGCCCCTGGTTTATTGACACAGTGGTGAGCTCAAGAGAAAACTGAGGCAATTATATTTTTGGTAGAAAGAATTAAGATCTACAGAGTAGTTTAACCTGCCTCCTCCCAATAGGAATCTCTGTGTGAATAATTACTGATACAGGAAGCAGAAATATCCCACGGATGCCGATTAGTCTGTTTTGTTGTGCAGGGATTGATCGGGGGATCGATGGAGCATTAGTTGCTACATGCTTACTTGCATATTATTTGAGAAATCTTTATGGAATGATCAAGCTCATCAACAATAATACTGTAAGAGAAATTACAGAAACACACAGTGCTTTCAGTTTTAGGCCTAATACTCACCGGAACAGTGGTCTCTGCCCCGTGTCTCTTAGCAACCTGGGTCTTTCCATTGATGTAGATGGGCTCTACCGGCTCCACCGCCACTTCCTGTATCTTGTGGTCGTCTAGGAAACCGGTGACCTGGCTCTGCCTCACCAGCAGCTTCACCTGGTGCCAGCCCCCATCAAATAGATCCTGTATGACGACCCAAACAGGACAAGGACAAAAGACAGACGAAGGACACCCCCCCCCCCCCCCCACACACACACACACACACACACACATACACATACACATACAAACAAGAGAGAAGGACACACACAACAGTGCTTGTGGTAAAACATATTTGTATTTTTTCCTATTGGTAAACAGTAAAGCACATTGAGCTCCTAAAAATTTGATATGTTTATATATTTTTTGTAGGCTTATTAACTTTTAATAGTTTCCAACTGAATGCATCTTTGTCCAGTCTACTAGTGGAAACTTGAAATGATCAATCCGACCTAGCCGTAGTATTACTTGTGGCACCTGGGCATCTCGCCCGCCGTCAGCAATACCAATCTGTGGAAGTTTGGTTGCTTTGAACCTGAAAGGCGTTTTTCCCTTGGCACTGTTTTTTCCTGACAAAATTGAACCTTTCCAGTGGGCCTAAACCGTAACACACAGTAGACGAGGACACCGCCTCCGATCACAGCATTCAACGGAACTACGGAAAACGCGCCAGAACTCCGTCTGGGACCAAAATGGATCCGATGCCAACTCTCTCCGCCACTGACTATACAACTCTGACAAGTAGGGTGTGAGTAGGTGTTTCCAATCCATTGGAAATAAAGGTGATGAGCGTGTGTATGTGTGGGTTTCTCAGACAGGTTTTCTCCTGGCAAGATATGTCTCTAGTTTCAACAGCTTGACGTGGCTCTGAATGGAGAACGGAGAGAGAGAGAATAAAAAGCCTGTTTTCGTCGCAGTCGCCTCCTATTCATATGAGCAGGAGGAGAAGGAGAAGGAGAATTCTAAGTGACAGACTGCACTCTCTGGTGGCACGCTAAGTGTTTCAACAGTTTAACTCTTTTGAAGTAAAAAAAGCACTCTCACTACAATGTTTTGCATAATCACATGCTGCTTCAAAAAGAAGCTTCTGCTTAATACAGGTACGCCAATCACAGTGACAATGATTAGATAATAAGTACTAGCATGCTGCCGGAAGAAAAAGATGTCCAGCCATAATAAGGCATCAATCTACATACATACTACGCTGACAGAGACAGATGGGAAGGCAAACAACCTGTAATTATCTAGATTTAGACGTGAGCAGGTCTCCCATGCAACACACACGGATCACAAAGAAGCTCTGTGCAGTAAGTAGCCATTGAACCGCTGACCATCTGGCATTCCACTGCTACCTGTAACTTTGCATGTTCGACGTCTTATTGGGTTAACAGTGACGATATCGAACAGTAATAATCCCATAACAGTTTTGAATAGTGTACACGTGTGAAGCATATTTGTGAGCACAGTATAAGTGTGATTTGTGTTCACCGTTGGAGGCACCGACCTCAAAGCCGTGGAAGGTTAACCTCTGCTCCAGGGCGGAGGCAGAGGTCGTGGTGAAGGTCACCGTTTTGCTCCCGCCGTCCAAGGTCACGGCGGCCTGCGTCTCTTTGTCTTTAGAAAGCACCCTCCAAAGGTCAAAGGTGGCCTTGCCGGCGACCTTCTTCAGACGGAGGGTCGCGACGAACACGTAGGACGGAGGGAGGCCCTCGGGGAAGATGTCCCTGGTGGATGGAGAGGCAAAAATGGAAAGGAAGTTCTCCAACACTCCAGACGTCTTCTTTGATCTGGGTGGCTATTTTAGGATTGGCAAACTCATTATCCACTTTGTTGTCTTTCCTCGTATTTCACCGAGGAAGTTGACAACATACAATGTTCCACTATTGGAAGCGTGCCCAATGTTCCAAAGTCCACCATGTCCGTATTGATGTTGTTTGTTAACGTCACAAGCATGTGTCATGCCCTGGTTATGAAAAATAACTACAGTGCTTTGGAACTCTTTTATTTGGCTCTCTGGGACTGAGGATGGAGAGGGGAAAAATTATTCTGGCACATTCTGGACTTTTTGATAGTTGTTCAATAATACATTTTTCACTTGTGCTTATTTATTATGAAACACATCTCCAGTGCACTGTTTTGAATATTTTCCATCCATACAGTGTGTTCTTTCTCGTCGCTACCGTTTTTTTCCCTTTCCATTGCTCATCTCCCTGCCATGGCAACCACATTATTGAGTACTTCAAGATGAACATGAAAAGGTCTGCAGTGACGTATTTTAATTTCAAAACTTAAAATGAGGTTATATCCATAAGGCACGGTTGGCTCTGGGCTACGCCACCCTTTCCTAGCCTATAGGGTACCTGGTGTTTTCCGTGATGTCCGTGGAGGAGGTGAGGGAGTAGGCCGCCTCCGACACCAGAGAGCCTGGGATCTTCTCGGCCTTCAGGTGGATGTTCATTCCCAGCAACAGCTCAAAGCCCTTCTCGTCACGGGACGCCACCGGGATGCGTGTGGGACAAACCGACTCTGGGGGTGGAGGAAAAGTTTAGAAACGAGAAGAAGTGGCAACGATTGGTTCAGGACACACCGTCAGAGTAAACTTCTTAATCCAAAATCCCTTCGTTGTTTTTGGCTGCTTTCAGTCCAATCTAAACTTTCGGAAAGATACAAATGGAATGAAGATTTCATTTAGTGGCATATGGACTCTTGTTTGTTGTTCTCAACATGATGAATGAGTTTGTACTGCCTCTAACTAGCTGTTGTTGACACATCTCTCCCGAGGATTTGGTTAGAGGAAAGTGGCTTGCAGCTGCTGCTACGGTGGTGAAGTTGGCACTAACAAAGAGAACGATCACATCTGTTTCCTTCCACTGTGCCTTTCATTTCCCCTTTTCTGCCACTGTCCCATGTCCATGGCTTTGGCTCGGAAACCTACGGTGTGCGGTGTGTGTGGTGTGTCTACATGTGGGGTGGTACGTGTGTGTGTGTGTGTGTGTGTGTGTGTAGGTCTCTGTGATGGTGTGTGTGAGAGAGAGTGAGTGTGCGTATAGGTATTTACAATACACACACACGAAGTGTACGGAAAAAAAGGATGTGCATAGCACTTTTAAAGTGAATGTGTCACATTGAATGCGGTTCATGTTTATGTTACATGCCTATACCACAGGCGCACGGTAGGCTAGGTCTACGTAGGATAAACGTGCAAAGTAACGGTTGGCTTGGATGTCTTCGCCCCTCGCGCCACCTACCCTCGCACAGCTTCTGCTCCATGGACTCCCTGATGCGCTCTATGTCGGCGTAGTCCTCGGCGTACAGCACGTACGTGGACGCCGGCTTGTTGGCGATGGACACCAGCTCCGAGGCGGTGATCTCGCTGCCCACGCCCACGGCGAACACCGTGACGCCCTGGGCCCGGGCCTCCACGCTGGCGTCCACCTTAGGGGGGTGGGAGCAAACCGAGGTGGGGATTAGCTGGAGCGCCAGGGGCTGAACGGGGGTGGCCAGTGTTCACGGGTCAGTCGTGGACGGGCTATCTGCGGTTCTGGGGATCGGCTCTCCCGTGTAAGGAGAGCGCACACGAGTCCCGTCATAGACTGAGAGGGAACCGAGCAAAACAGTTTGGGCAAGGACGTTTCAGGAATTCTGGACTTTAAAGTGATTCAGTTAGCAGGATATCATATTCTATTCAAGCAGGGTTTCCCTGTAACCGGTTTGAATGTGAGCCATTTTATTTGAATCGCAAGGGCTCTCGATCAGCCTTCAATGAGTGCCTGTGTGTCTCAAGGTGCGGGAAAGAAACAAGCTTTAGAACATTTCAGAAGCGATTCCTTTCAAATTGAAGCTACAACAACGAGGTCCACCATCGCGGTTCGCTAGAGGCTCGTCTTTTACCACATCGTCCTGGGACTTGCCGTCCGTCACCACCACGGCGATGCGGTTCTTCACCCTGCCCCCCCTCCCCGAGGAGGAGAACACGTGGTCCATGGCGAACTTGATGGCTCGGCCCGTCTGAAACACAAAACCACAGCCGCCGCGGTCACAAAAAGGGCCACAGACACAAGTGGTCGGCGACCGACCCGTCTAAAGAGGCGGCCTCGTTGACGATGCGCCTGGCATCCTCAGGCACTCCTTTGCTGGTAATCCCCAAGGTGAACCAGAAGAGGAACGGAGAAGCGGCTACTAGCTTTCATGCCCCCAAAATTGTGTAATTCCCTTCAAAGGCATATTTGAGAGGCTGGATCAGTCACCTCTTTTAAAAGGGATCGTACAACTTTGAAGTAAACAAAGTTACAGGGAATGAGTATAGCCCGTATTAGTCCGTTTTAAATGTAAGTATACTGTCATTCCTTTGGTTTTAATTATAGTTGTTTTGTTTTGTTTTGATTCTCTATCATGTAAAGTGCACTGCGCTAAAGGCATAAGGATGTCTATCGCTAGTGGTGTCTGCAGAGAGTGTGCAGCATTGTCAGGCACCTCTCACCCCTGCCCCAGTCTGTTTGCCCTCCGGGAGGCGCTACATGTGTCTCCGCTCAAGGACAAGCAGGCTCAGGGACAGCTTCTTCCCTGTAGATGTCACCCCGCTGAACTCTGCAACCCGGTGATAGCCCCCCATAGCCCCCAACCAGGGATACCACCCCACAGACCTTCATCCAGTGACTAAACTGCCCTATTTGGCTAGTGACTCATGTTAAAGCCAAATACGACACACACATATATACCTGTAATATACTGTGTATATTGAACTCGTAGTTTATTCATATTAATACTATTGTCTACACTTAACTACACATGCACTTTACTTTTAATACAGCTCTGCTGTATTAGCATAATCATAGTGCCCCTTATTATATATTTCATAATCCTGCCTATACGTATGTACATATACGCTGCACTTTACCATGAATTTGCATCTGGTTAGATGCTAAACTGAATTTTGTTTTCTTTCTCAGTACCTGTACTCTGTACAATGGCAATACAGTTGAATCTAATCTAATCTAATAATAATAATAATAATAACGTTAATAATTATTAATATTATAAATAACGCAATTTACAAAAAATATTTTTGTGAAGAATGTATTCATGTGAACTTGTGTGTGAGTGTTAAGATAGTGTGAGCATGCGTGCATGTCCGCATGCACTGTGTCTTCATACAAGTGTGCATGTGCGTATGTGTTTTCGTATTCTGTATGTGAACACGCTCCACCTACCCGTGTGTTGCCCCCCAGGTATCTTATACTTTCAATGGCTTGTATGAGCTCCGCTCCACTCTGGTGTTTGCCCAGTGGGATCTCCAGACGAGGGGTACTGCTGTACTGCACCACCGCCACCTGCAGACACAGAATCACTCAAGAACTGAATACGAACCGTTCACTCCTGTGACAACACCACCGGCGGACACACGGAATCAAAGACTCTGAATCCGAATCAATGAGTGATAAACAAAATGCATCGGTGCAGTACTGTACAGTTGCAACATCGTTGAAAGAGGATACAATTTCTCAAAACAATGCCATTCAAAATACACATTGCAGAGTGATCCAGCTCTTGCAGACCTTTTGTCAGTGCACAGAGTGAATGCACTGTACCTGGGAGTAGTGAGAGCTGATGTCAAAGCCACTGGTGATGTTGACCAGCCACCTCTTGGCCGTCTCAAAGTCTCTGTTCCCCACGCTCCAGGAGCCATCGATGATGTAGACCAGGTCGTTCACAGCGGTGCTACAGCCTGGGACACATACAAACACACACACACACACACACACACACACACACACACACACACACACACACGCACATACGCGCACACACATACACACGCACACAGAGGAACAAACATACACACAAAGTGTTTATGCACAACATGAAGCACTATAGAAATTAAATTAATAATGTTTGTGTTTTTTTTTATTTAGAACTGTTGTATAAATAGTGTAGTCCAACAAAGGCATGTGTGGAGTTACACAACCCACCAGCTCTGATATCATCAGGGTCCTCTATGGCTTGTGCACTGACCAGGAACCATAAGATAGCCAGACACTTGACTTGCAACCACATGGTTGTCAAACAGATTATAGTCCCAGTTCAGTTCAGTCCAGTGTAGACCAATTCAGTCCAGTCAAATCGAGTCCGGTCTAGAATGCAGTACCTATATTATACAATAGATCAGAGGATAGACATTAAAAGGGAGCAAGGGCTCATATTTTTGGTTTCAACATTTTATGATATTGAGAAGATTTTTCAAACATAAAAATTTTTAAGAATATAATGTCTAAAAATGTATTTATAGGTTGAGACAGAATTTTCAGACAGAACTTGATCAACATAAGATTACACCATTTATATCAATATTCACACTTCCTTTGAGAGGCCCGTCAGCTACAGTCTAGTTTTCAGGCCAGCAAAGTCTAGAGATTTCAAACAAGAAAGCATGAATCTTACATGGACACGAAAATAAAGTGTTTCCCACGAAAGTAAAGCATCTCCGTGTCATACTCAGACCCAAAGCCAAATCAGTGTGAGAGACCGTGTCAACTCCCCTCGAGTGTGCAAACCAGAGCGTTCTGAGCGTACAACAGCTAGCGAAAGTGTAATTGGTCTGTCAGGGAGAGAGGTTTAGCAGTACGGCTCTCTGCCTCACAGGCCCCATGCCTCGTTAGACGGCATCACGCCCACTCAGTCCTACATCCCGTCTATAGAGAGGCGCCGAATGTTAAGTCTTCTTTTCGCTTCGTTCGGATCTGTTTGGATTCTCAACAGCAGTCGAAAGGCGTAGGCGTGCAGACACACGCTCAACTGAGAACAGAATCCCAAACGCGCACAAGTTTCTTGTGCTGCGGCATACTCTGGCCATCAAAGAGACCCACAGGCACACACCAGCGTGGCAACACGCAAGTGCACGTAGCCACATACATAAGCACACACACACACACACACACACACACTCCCACTCCCAAACAGTCAAGCGTCAGAGTCATTTGGGGCAGCATTAAATAATGTACATAAAATGGAGATGAATAAAGCAGGATGTCGTCCGCCCCTCGGGTCGAAAACAAGACCTCGGCGGCTTGTCTACTCCCCACATCTCTCTCCCGTCTCCCGCCGTCTCCTCCCTCTCCCTGCCGGCCCATAAAGCTGTCCCCGGTGTGGCTTGGCCATCGTTGCTGCATGACGCCGGTCCACGTGTGGTCTGCGTCAGTTGTGGAGCGTGCCCCACTCTCATTTGGGCCCCGCGAAACATCACCCTGCCGACCACGAACCGTAGCCAAAGAAAATAACACGCTTGGCCCAGGGATCTCGGTGAGCACAACACGAAAATAAACATGGCAGCCGAACGGGTCCGGCTGCCGTCTGAACTGTTGGCAGGAGCTCTGAGGACGAGGGGTGGACCAGTGAAAGTGGGGTGTAAAACGGACACACAGACACACACACACAGACACACACACACACACACACACACGCACACACGCACACACATCCTGATGGGCAGAAGACTTGTTTGCTCACTCTTCCTTGCTACCACTGTACGCAGGTGGCAGTAAGCTCGCCCGCCCGTTCCCTCTCTAATGTCTGGCACTGTCAGGTGACGTTCTCTCTACTCTCAGGTCTGTGTAAAAAAAACAACAACCTCCAGCTGTCACTCCTCACTAAACACAGCCATGCTCTCAGAAGTAGGATTCACCGCATCAACAGACAGGCATCGTGGCAGCGGGCCTATGAGAATGTTTTCTGTCATTTGCTTGTAGCATACTGGAACAAAGCACTCTGTACAGCCTCTAGTACAAAGAATAGAAGAATCTTTTTTTTTTTTGTTCCCTCCACACAATAGCAGCGGGGAGAAACACTGCTGCGCGTAGACCCACGCCGAGGAAGTGAAACCGTTCTCCGGGGAGAGCTCCTTGCTCCTCTCGGCTTGGGGTCACTCTCACACCACACGCTTGGCTGCTGAGGCTGCTCCAGGTCACTTCTAAGGTGACTGGCCTGGTCGACCGGGCGTAGCAACACACTCAAAAGTTTAGCTTGGGTTTAAAAAAAAAAAAGAGAGAGACAGAGTTCTGACTGCGTCTGTTTCTTGGTCACGACGCCACACCTGCTACCTCAGTCACACGTACCCATTGTCCCTCTCTCTGCAGCACTCTCGATATATTACCTTCTCTCTCAGTGTCTGCTGCTCCGTCTGCTTTTTTTCTTTCTTTCTCTCTCTCGCCTCCTCTCTTTCTTGCCCCCCGTCTATCTGCGTCTGAGTTATTTTGAGGTGACATGGTTGGCAAAGGGAGCAGCTCCAAGGGCAGATCTGCCCTAACCTACCTGTCGTCTCTCTCCCTCTCTCTCTCTCTCTCTCTCTCTCTCTCTCTCTCTCTCTCTCTCTCTCTCTCTCTCTCTCTCTCTCTCTCTCTCTCTCTCTCTCTCTCTCTCTCTCTCTCTCTCTCTCTCTCTCTCTCTCTCTCTCTCTCTCTCTCTCTCTCTCTCTCTCTCGCTCTCTCTCTCTCTCTCTCTCTCTCATTTTTCTCCCTTCTGAATTCTATTGCATCCTTCCAGTAGCGACTGTGGCGGCCTAGTAAAAAGGTAGTAAAATGTTATAGCCATGCCGTAACCACCGTAGGTCTGAACAGACAGATAGATAGCGAGAGGGAGAAAGAGAGAGAGAGTGAGAGAGAGAGAGAGAGAGAGCACTTCGGACAGGTCCGCAGAGAGAGGTATAAAGGGGAAATGGGAACCCAGCCCGCTCATAAATCACTTGCCATGTGTCGTAACAGCTACTGTGGGCAGTCAGTATGTCAGAGGGACTTGCAAATCCTGGTCATTAACATGACTGGAGTGTCAATGAACTGAAATAATGAGATGGATATAAACATGGGACATGTCTTACACTGGCCTTGTCTTAAATCACTTAGGCATAGAGACATATTAGAATGATTTGAATTGGTCGTTTCATGGACCAAAATCACATAATTTTACCCCATGTGATGTCAAGTGTTAATAATGTGAATGAGGTGATTAGTGTTACAATATTCCTTATAATTAGTGGTTAAAGTGGCCTCAAATTTAACCCTTCACCACAAACGGTCCAGAATAGCTGACAGCTTATTTCAGCAGAGCAGAGGGTTGCTGGGAGATGTAGTTGGAATTGTAAATTCATGACAGCAGATTAAAACGTATATTTCTCTCTCCCACCAAATGATCTACTAGGGTAGAAATAATTAGTGAACAATTGCTCACATTCACCCTGTAGCCTTTCAAATGCCCAGGTTACCTCAGAAAATGTATTATTCTCCATTGTTGCAAACTGCCAAAATACAGAGATATGGCCATCATCTTCATCAATATTACTACTGTTTCCCTATTGAAATAAGTGTAACCTATGCCAGGGGAAAGCAACGGAAAATTAGACTGCAGAGAAATAAAGAAGTTAACATCTAAAAAGTATACAATAGTGTCTCTAAAATGCTTAAAGAGTAGGTACTCTTACTCTACTAAAGTACTGAAACATAGAACCAGTTACACTTTTCCCAGTTTAAAACTAATGTAAAGTATGTGAACACGTGCCTGGTGCCACAGCTTGATCATGGGACAAATCTTAACATTCCAGTTCAATATATGGAATAATGTTTAAAAAGAGTGTGGGTATGGCAAAACAACCAAAAACTAAATAACAGCACACCGTGTATACCTGATCTTCTATTGGCTTGTAGGACCAACGTTTGCTGGTTATAACTTCAACAGACCCGTAAATAATTACACAACAAATAAGGGTTGATCCAGCTATAACAGCCGGCTATGTTGCACTTTTAGTTTATGTACAGTATCTACATCATCATGATGGCCATGCAAGGAAATCACTCCCAACCTAATGCAGCCATCAAAACATGCTCCTTCCCTTTCTCACGGATGGCACGGTGGATTAGTTCATGTGGGCCAATGACACAGTTAGCCAACGGGATATCCTTCCCCCCTTTCACCCAGCTCCAACACATCACTCGTTACACAGGTGATTCCACAAGGCATGGCAAAGCAAAAGTCAGACTTTGAATTTCTGGGGGGCCTCCATGCTACATTTGTAAAGCCACCGGAGCAGTCAGCTAACCACTTGCATTACAATCAATCACAGCTTCTTGTTCCGCCAGGGTCCTGCACACTGGAGCCTGTATGTACAGCTCTTGTTAGCGCATTGTGTTTCTAGTTGGCCTACAATACTCTGACGGCTAATTAAACTCTGTCTGGCTGGATATTTATTAAATGGTGCTGTGTAGTTAAAGCACACTGTGTTCATAAATTAGTGACTGCTAATTAATTCAATGCTTAATGGGGCTGATGAATTAATACACCCTTGCTTGCTGTCATTTATAAGAACTGTATGCCAATATTTGTTGGGGTGCGCTGGAGAAAGGCCACTTATTTGTTTAAGCCTCAGACTAAACTAATCACACATGCATTCAACAACGATATATATATATTTTTTAAACCGTTGATATTTCAACTTTATGGTTTTTAATGAATTTTCGAGACTATTTATAGCCTATGCAGTCACTTCCAGACATTGAAACTGTCTTTGACTGGACTGCGTTCTTTACATCCTGGGTATATAATCATTCCATCTGTAAGTGACATGGGTAAGAATGAGCAGAAAGCACGGTCTGCTTTTCTAAAGCAAAGAGCAACTCCGGTCCATAACCACACAAACATAATGAGATACATGGCCCTGTATATTTAGCCTTCCCTAAGCTAAATACTCAAGTTTAACTGGTGACTTCTGGAGTCTGCCAAGTGACCACACCAAAACTGCTACAATGGAGGCATACTGGACATCAGTACAGCTTCTCCAGCTAAACTGAAACAGCAACGTGTGCTTTCTGGAAAGATTTAGTTACTGACAATGACAAGCAGACTGTTGTAAACCGCCACACATCATTATTGCAAGATAAGCCAAGCTGTTAGAGATGCAAAACAAGCATAATTTGACAAAGACATAATCATCAAACGCAAGAACTGTCATCAACACCTTGTTCAAACAAGCAACGACCTATAGAGGCCTACCATCAAAAATGTAATGCTTAATGTTTACAATGTATATTATTTTACAGACTGGTTGCAGAACAAGTATAGCCTTCAAACACGGCTTTTTCTAGTGCTACCACATCAATCAATATGCATGGAAAATATCTTTACAATTTGAATATACACATATTAGTAATGGTATAGAGGAAAATAAAAGGTGAGTTATGATATGATATAGGTTAGGTTAGATTGAAAGGAATGATGCCTATTCTTACCTCTTTCTTTACCAAAGACTATTTGTGGATAATCTATGCCCAGGGATAAAACCTGTGATGATTGCATGTGTGAAGTGTAATGACAACTCTCCTTGTCACCACTAGTGGGGGTTGTGCCCTCTCCCAGTCCACATGTGAGAGTGCTATAAGAACAGGTCTTTATATAGCCCCAAAAGAATGTGACGTTGCATTGAAAGCTCCACTCCACTTGTGATTTTCTGCCTCCCTCAAGGCATAGGAAAACGAGTGGGTGCCTATGAGGTGGGTTCTAGTCATTCATTCATTCAATCAACCTTTTCCCTTTTCCAAAGTTTGCAGTAAGAATCCCAACACGTTTATATCAAACAGAAAAAGATTGAAAATACACATAAACTGCTTGAATATTACCCCAAATCGGTAATCTAAGTTGTGCCCTTCTATTTTTGTAGACCAAGTTTATGCATCTCGGCTAATGTGTCTGTTTTTACACAATGATGAATGAAGAACAGGCCGCTATTTACAACTGCTCGTCTGCCTGTGTATATGGATGGACACTTGAGGTACAGGGTCATTTAATTGTCCAAATAAAAAAAATTTAAAGTATTGTTCTCTCCAACTGCATGATTTTAATTTGTATTTGGGTGGGGGATTGCGGTAGAGAGAGAGCGAGACACGTGTAAAATAGTAAAGCAGACATTTTAACCTAAACAATCCACTTAATCATTGAGGAAAAATAGTATATTGTTCCATGATGTATACAGTCATGTACATAATATAAAAATGTAGGGTATATGCAAACATAAGGTGTATCCATTTTTATAGTTTAATGGTTGTATCCTGTGTCGACAGAACACAGTGTTAAATTACAAATGAAGTTACACAATATTACTGTGAATATAGGTAAATGTCACCCTAAAACATGTTACTTTATGCAGTATGTCCGTGAATGTTTTAAATCTAGACTGCAATGTTGGTAAACTCTGATCTATCACTTCCCTCTATTGGAAGAACTTGTAACAGCCCTGTTCTTGAAGATGTTGTACTTTTTTATATAACTTAGGTATCTACGTACCTCTGTTCTATAGGAACTTTCCCACCCAGCTGCCAATCTTGTTGTGCTCCTTTTCACAAATCTTATGAACAGGAGGTTATTTGAGAACAATTCACGTTACATGAAATCAAATAACACATAAGAATTATCCTACGCAAATTGAGTGCTTTTCCAAATATAAACATAAATGTTTCTGCATGGGTAAAACTACATATTTTAGAGTACATGTTCTGTTCGAACTACCTAAATAAATGAAAACTATAAAATGTGTTCTTGAAAGGCCTTGTGCCTGAAACGCGTGAATTCACAATTCTACCTGCAGTGGAAACTTTTGACCACTAGAGTTCAGTGTTGTCCAGATAACGTTTATCAAAGAACGTTTTTTTGCGGTATACCACAGTAAAATGAGTAGATGCATAACGTTGAATGACAATATATACTTTACCGTTATTAACAAATAACAAGTCAGAGACACATTGGCATGTGGATATGTGCAAGCTCATGCAAATATATTATTTATAACTATATAACTATTATAACTTAACCATGAAATAATTGCTAGTTATTCTTTGGCAATACATATCTTTAAAAAAATCATAAGTATGTAAATAAGCTATTTAGGTTACTAATAAATAAATATCTAATTTAAACTGTTTATTTTCAGAGTAGAAGATTTTCATAATTTATCTCGTGGGAAGTTTAGGACCCTGCATGAGTCTGTGAAGGGGGAGGGGTTAGCAATGATTGACGGGACATCAGAGCGCAGCCTACAGTGAACGAGAAAACTACAGCCCCGTCTCCGCGAGTCACTGTGAATATTAGAAAACACTGTAAAATATTTATATTTGTTCCGTCGAGTCTGAATTACAAAACGGTTAAACTTGGTGATGATGTATTATTTACCGTAATTCCCGCCTTGAAACCTTTCCTGTCGAGCTGATAATGCTGAAAATGAAGCTACCGATGAGAACGGCGGAGGAAGGAGGCGACGATACGGCCGAGGACGACTTGCTGGAACAGACTGATATCCATAATATTCCCAGGTCCATTTCTCCCTCATCGGCCTCGGACAGATTAGAGGGATCCCCCCGACACCACCATGGGTGTCCATCTCAGTTGGATAAGGAGACTGTTTTCGAGTGGTTCGGCCTGCACTTAAACCCCTCAAAGCGGATCGAGTTCATGTGTGGATTGCTGCATATGTGCCAACCGCTAGAGCTCCGATTTTTGGGCTCCTGTCTTGAGGACCTCGCACGGAAAGACTATCACGTTCTACGGGACTTCGAAATCAGAGCGAACAGCCCGAGTGACATGGGGAGTTTATCGGACGTGATTGATTCCGTTGTGCGGTCCAAACTCCTAGTCTGCTTGTCCTTACTCGGATCTGACAGCAGAGAGTGTGCTGGGATACTCTTTCGAATATTGAGCCATGTGGATCCCGCCTTGTTCTACAAAAACTACGGCTACTCAGTTTCTTCCTTCAGGGACCCCCCTCACCCCTTCCATTCTCCGTGCGCAGAGGGGAATGTTTACGGGAGATCGGAGCAGAATTGTGGGCTTTCTAGCGAGGCAGCTACCGGACCCCTGGAACAGTTGGCGCTGCTTTTCATGATGGCTTCCCTGCATCCAGCTTTCCCTTTCCATCAAAGGGAAACAGTGCGAGGGCAGCTGGATAAAATTGAACTTGCCATAGAGGAGGAGAGACAGCTCAGAATAAATGCACAAATTACGGTATGGGCCATCTAAATTGTAACGATAGATAACCTTAGATTTCATGACAAACTAAAACTTGCTCCCGGGCCGGGGCTAGGCCGGATAGGCTAGCCTATGCTAGCTTAGCTTGATGGACGCTTGCACAGGTGCAGTGCTGTACGTATAACGTTAGCATTAGCTAGCTAGCGTCTACTTCTTTCCAAACGAATATGTTAACTAGCTTGCTAGCAAGTTAGCTCATGCTATGGCGAGCTAGTACTGAGCCAGTCTTCTCGCCTGTCACGCCAGCCAGATTCTATGTGCACGTGCACGCGATGCCGGAGGGGACTGCTTGTGTAGTTTAGAGAGCGCAGTAGCTAGGGAATCCCGTTATGTAACGGAGCTCAGAGCGTTCTGTCTGCGTTATCGATCCTTCCAATATTTGCATGAGAGTGTAGCCAGCTGGAAAACTATACATTTGTCAAACATCCGATGGTAGTATATCGAAACAAATTAAATATTCAACAGAAAAAGCAAGCTAACTTATTATTTTCAGACCGTGTACGGGCGTTGCCTGTTTTGACGACCCAAATACAGAGCACAGAATTATGAACATATTTGAAAAGTCGTTTTGATGTGTGAAGTTTAGTAAGATAACCAATTGCCTAGCAAAACGTGTCTTTAGCCGTGCACATATTACGCTTGCAGGTTAGGGCATGATTGAGTACTACTGTCGCCGAAGAAGACAGGCCAACATGAAAACAAATCCTTTACCATATTAAATATAGTACATGTAAATGTTAGTTACATTGTAAATTGGATGCTTGCAATTTACTTGGCGATTTTAAACGTGAGTCCTAATTATAAAGCACTGAGGCCAGGTACAGAAGCACTTCCGAGCATCAGACATTACTTCCTATAAACACATTTAAAACGCTGGCCAGTGTTTGTTTTTTTCCAGTAGATGTAGCTAATCAAAAAAAAAAAAGTCTTATTTCTGCAGACAAGCTTTTATGTTTGAACTGGATGTGTGAGTGAGTCAGTGAATGGTTGTGTGTGTGAGAGAGAGAAAGTGCGCCTAATAATGCATATTATGAAAGTCTTAAATTTATTTACTCAACTGGAAAAGATATTCTGTTCTCTCACTCCACATCTATTTATCTACCCCCCTTCCATAGTTTTTAGCTGTCACTAATAAGATAGACAGTAGATTCTGTAGACAGGGTGATAATGAATGTTAAGCTACATGGCCATCATATTTGACAGACTGATTATGATAAAAACAACAATACTTTTGCTCAAAGTAGTAGTCGATGGCTTAGGTTTCAGTTAACTGAAGAGGTCTTTACTTCTCAATTTCTGAAATGATTTACAAGCAACTCTTGGTGAGAAGGCTGACTCAAGTTTCAACAGATTGAACAACCTTTACTTTAATTCAACATAGTTTAATGGTTAGACTATTGCTTGTTTAACACCCCTAAAGACGTGGGCTAACCATTAGGTTTATTTTACTTCAACAGGCTGGGTGTAAAGTTCTCATTAAACCATGCTGTGTGACCATCACTTAGCTTCAGAACTGTTGTGGAAATGCCCCGCCACCCCCAACCCCCCCAACCCTGAAGTCTATTTCTGACTGCACTAAATGCCATCGTAGCATTCAGCACTGAACCCCTAATACACTTAGAGCCAGGGCTTATGGGCCATTACGTTGGAGGGTTATGGGACCCCTAGTACTGTGGCACCCGTTTCAGTCGCAAGCAGTGGACATGGCTAGTGAGGTACCACCCTCCACTAGCGTGCTTCCATAGAGAAGTAGAGACGATTAAGGACAGGAGGAAATCGATGCTGCTGTGCTCATGGAATGGACAAGGGGTTAGGACTCGCCATGTGGTGAAAGTATGTGCAAGACATTTTTTGAGTGACATAACACTCAGTCAAGGTACCAGCCTGGCGTGCGCCTCTCCAGAGGGCCCCTGAGTTGTGTTCAAGAGGGTGAAACACTCATTAAGAGAATGGCCCTTGAATGAAGTGTGCACAGGTTCTCTCACCCAGAAGTAAAGGGCATGTTAGTCACAAAGAAGTATGGTATTAATATATCTGTATATAATGTACGCGTGTGTGTCCGTGTTTGTGTGTGTTACAGTGAGATCCAATAAAGATGGTAATGTCATTTCATGCTTAACACACACACACACACACACAAACAAATGCTGTGTGCATTAGTTCAGTATGAACTTTCTCTCAGACACACTTGGTAAACTTCAGTGTAAGTGTTTGTGCCTATATAGGCCATTATTATCTCTCTCTCTCACACACACCCTTCCACTCTCTCAAACACAGATGGCATTCTGAATGATGGATGTAGACAAAGTCCAGGGCGGTTTATGAACACAAACGTCTTAATTTCTCAGATCTTTCAGAGCTTACCGCTGGTAGACAAAAATAACAGCTCTCTGCTGCCCCACCATGAACCGCCGACTTTAATCATTTACTAACTGCATGTAAAGGACAGTATTCAGAATAACCATTCACTATGAAACTAAAAATCACTTTCAGAATGCAATATTTGTCCTTCAATTATGTAGGTTAGGTTAGATAGTTGCTAACCCACGTTATATTTGAAAGATCGGACAGTACTAGATGTAGCCCGATTGAATGAGGAGTTGTACGGCTCCACTAGGCCTTTGTGGATAGCTCAATAAGGTCTGTAAAATTTCTAAAAATGTTCACCCGTGTACGCATCCGCTTTTGCGGCATATCGGTGCCAAAATCCGCCACCATGGTTTTCCGCTCGCAGGCTACAATATTGCTTGCATGAGCAGAGATCTTCTGCGAGCGAGTGCTGTGAAAGCGCACGGAAAAAGCAAAAATAATATGCGCGCGCGGCTGTTTGAGTTGTGCGCACTGATCTAATTTGCGCTCGCGGACTATGCTGCCATAAACGTCTAATCCAACTTTCAGCGGGAGTGTGGACTGAACGGCCATACATTGTCAGAATGCAACATACATGTTAACAGTGGGATTTTAAAAACATTTATTTACATAATAAACATCTAGCTATTTGTACTCTACCGAGAAGTCTGGAAATTTGAGTCTGGAAAAGTATGGAATTTTGAAATGGAAAATGTGTAGGAACCTTGTATACCTCAGACCTAGCATAACCTCTAAAGAATTAGGCCATTGTGTCTGGTGTCACTCCATGAGACCCCCGAGCAACTGGGGGTGAGTTACCTAGAAACACTGTCAATGCATGCCAACTCCCTCCAGAGATTCAGGGCTACACTGAAGACATGCAGTGAGTGGACGCGTATAGACAGTAATGTCGATGGCCAGGCGGATTGTTCCAGAAATATCCGTGGGATGACCTCACGGTGGTGGATCAGCCAGGCCTCTGCCTGGTGCAGGGCCAGTGTCTGTGCGCCTGGCCAAATGCAATCACCGCTGCCATATTTAGGCTGCTGCACTACAGCCCTGGAGGCTGTCAAATGCACCAAAGGGCAAAGACGGATGGAGCGAGGGATGGTGTGAAGGAGGAAGAGGGAGAGAGAAAGGAAACGGATAAAGGTAGACAGAGACATAAGGAAATCAGTTTTAGGATGAAGGGATAGATGAGGAGGAGGAGGGGGGGAAGGGATGGAAGAGATGGAGGGAGGTGAACGGAAGAGACCGTCTGGGAGCGAGAGCTAGCGTCTCAGAGTCACTTTTTCCATCGCCGTTCGTTGACGTGGTCACTGGTTACTGTATCTGGCACGCCGCATTACAGTAAGTGGCGGCTCGCTCCTGCCATTGTAAACAGGAGCTAGACCCAGCGGTTCCTCCTCTATCTCACCCGCTGGTGATTCTTTTCATCCCCGGTACAGAGCCCAAATGACGGCCAAGGGCAGGCCACGCAGCGAGGGGACGTGCGCTAGCTGTCCCCAGATCCCACTGCCTTTTCCAGTCGGTGGTGATGATGACCGATGGGAAGATGGTGCGCGCGCGCGAGGTCAATGGGACGCAAGCATAAGAGAGGGGAGAAATGTGTCACCGCCATCGGGCTGATGTAGGCCTAGTCTCATGCGCATGTGACAAAGGGCAGAGACTTGTGGAGTCTGCGGGTCGAGAAGTTTAGAATGCCGATTTGAATAACTTGAGCTGATAGCTCTGTGTGTGCGTGTGTGCGTGCGTGCGTGTGTGTGTGTGTGTGTGTGTGTGTGTGTGTGTGTGTGTGTGTGTGTGTGTTGCGCCACGACCTTCACAAAGGGATAACTGTCAAAGTGTGTTAGAGCAAAGTGTGACTGACTATCTGGTGCTGACTGATAAGGACCAATACCGTTGTCTGTGTGTAGGTGTGTGTGTGCGCGTCTTGTCTGTGGGTGTGTAGGTGTGTGTGTGTGTCCTTTTCTTTGACTGTATGCCGAGCAGGAGGTTCCTTGTACATTGTATAGTTTGTGGGTGCAAAGACCATGCATGACTATTCTGTAGAACCTACAAGTTGGACTCGTGATTATATGCCATATAATTGTGTGTGTGTGTGTGTGTGTGTGTGTGTCAGTCAGTTAGTCAGCGTCCGTCCGTCTGGTCCCAGGCGGGTGTGTGATGTGTCGGCCCTGTAGGAGACCCCTCTGACTGCCGTCTGTCTCCTCAGAGTTTGATCAAAGAGCTACTCATCGTCATGAAGGACGAAGCGTCTCCAGGGCCGCAGTTCCCCAGGCGGCGGCAGGCAGCCATCGTCTGATATTGACAGGAGAACCACGTGGGGGTCGTTTTGAACACACCTGACAGATGCAGGGTGTATCCGGCTATTTATAGCGCTGCCTGTCCTCCTGTCTAAGAATTAGGGGGTAGACCTTGAGCGACAGAGGGAGAAATATGGAGAGCAAAAGTGTGTGTCTCTGGGTGTGTGCGTGTGTCTGTGGACTTGATAGACGCTGCTAAGCTTGCAGCTTTTTGTTTAAAAAGGGCAGTGTATATTAAAGTGTATCTAAACTACACAAAAAAAATATGTATTGCAGAAATTTATGAAAATCCCAAACATTTCTTCTGGGATTTTAATCTTTTAACACTGAGAATAGATGAAGCCAGTTGTGCCAGTAGTATTTTTCTGCCTACGTCTGGTGGTCTAGTTAATAATATTCTGTTAAAAAAAATATTGTGAGCTAATGGATGTCTTTCTGTGTTGTTCTATAGCAGCAGAAGACCCAGCAGCAGCAGCAGCAGCAGCAGGGGCCGGACGACTACCTGTCCCCAGGGCAGGGGGAGGGCGGCCTGGGGGAGAGGACCGTGGGGAAGACGGGGTCAGTGGACCAGGGACAGACGGCCACCAGGTGCTCCAGCCAGACCCCGCTCAGCAGGAGGACCCAGAGGGAAGGTCAGTACAGTCAGCAGACACTCATATGCTAACGCACACACACACACACACACACAAATACGCGAGCACATTAACATTTAAACACACACAGTCACATGCATACACTCACACAAGCTTACAAAATCGTCTCAGATACACCGATTACACTCACACACACCCATTAATCAAACATCATTTCTCTTTTTATACACACACACACACACACACACACACACACATACACACACATACCCACACACCTATAAGGAAACACCCACACTTAGCTATGCGCGATGGATGCCGCCCACTAGCAACAGGCTTTCCCCCGTCATGTTGAAAAACGTGACCCGTTTGTCTGCCTTCTTCCCCCAGCCGTGCACATCGAGAAGATCGTTCTCAGGGGGATATCGCGGAGCAGGATGGACAGGGAATACACATTTGAGGTACGTTCATGCTCTTGGCATTCTTTGCACGTTTCACACACCCAACACCTACAAGTCTTGGCAACGATCGCGGTTCCTTCGTTTTAGCCCGGAGCGAGCCGCGCGGACACTCGGAGAGCTGCTTCCGGGAGAGGAGGAATTATTCATGCTGCGTTGTCGGTGGCCAGTGCTGCCTTCTGAACGTGTGCTACGTGACTGTTTGACCGTTGAATCCGTCCCGGAGTTTAGTCTCGCTGCTGGGAGGAGTTCCGTGACGGGACTTGGCGGCTCGCCTCAGAGTGAAGGCTCGGTCGCCTCTCGTGGGTCCCTACCATGGAGGACGCGTCGACGTGGCCCGCTATTGGCTGAGCGGTGAGGCGACGCTTCCTGTTCGTTGGCCCCCGTGCTTTTCGTGTGGGTATTTGGCAGCCATGGCAACCCCCACAGGTCAGGGGTCGCCACTCCAGGAAGTGAGAGGGATAGCGTTGGGATAAAAGGACTAAGATAAAGAGAGAAAAAACGAGTCCAGCCGCAGTGGGAGAAGTCTTTATTCTTTTGTTTTTTTTTTGCTCCCCGCTCTCTTTATCCACCTTTCCCTCGTTTTCTCTTCCTCTCTTTCTCTCCGTTTCTCTCTGTCTTCCCACCTTCTATTCACTCTCTCTCTCTGGTTGTGCTGTGTGGTTGCAAAAAGTGCTGGGTGCTGGGAGCTCTCGGATAAACATCCGGTCGAGAATCTGGTCTGACTGCCAACATAGTGAGAGAGAGAGAGAAAAGACGAAGGGAGAAGCGGACAGAACGAAGAGAGAGAGAGAGAGGGAGGGAGAGAGAGAGAGAGAGAGAGAGAGAGAGAGAGAGAGAGAGAGAGAGAGAGAGAGAGAGAGAGAGAGAGAGAGAGAGAGAGAGAGAGAGAGAGAGAGAGAGAGAGAGAGAGAGAGAGAGAGAGAGAGAGAGAGAGAGAGAGAGAGAGAGAGAGAGAGAGAGAGAGAGAGAGAGAGAGAGAGGCGTGAGAGCATGGCACAGTGCCAGAGGCATTGTGGAGTGCAGTCTGGAACCAGGCAGGATGCCTCTGGCCTGGGGCTGGCTGCCATCCCCTGTAACGTGCGTGTGTGTTTGTATCTTTGTGTGTTTGTGTTCTTACCCTTGGGGTACAGCCAGTTAGAGCTGGGTCTGACTTGATACGACTGGGCTTTTCTGCCTGTGACAACTTTTGTATCATGTATGCGTTTGTTGGTGTGTTTGAGTGTGTGTTGATGTGTGTGTGTACCAGGGTGAGTTCTCACTCCAGGGTAAGCTTGTTTGAGTTGACTGAAAGGCCTAGGCTAAGTTATTACATCTTAAATAGCCTACTTCTAAAATACCACCACCATGTAAACTAATGGGTTTCCATGTTCTCAAGCTTTCTTATTATAATGGATGTTAAATAATCATAAGGGGTTCTAATCAGCCTGCAAAAGGGGGTTATTTTTCGGTATCTAGTCTGATGATAAATCTGGTCCCTGATTGGACCTTTAGTTAAGGAAGGACAGCTCATTCCAGAGTGGATCTTTACTTCAAAACATTAAACTCATCCTGGACTGGACCTTTGTTGCGCAGCTCAGTGGCCTGCCTTTGATGATGGAAGATTGATGGTGTGGACCTGTCAGCACAGACTGTGGGAGGGCAGGGAGACCCTTGCTGGGGTAGAGAGGGCAAAAGCACACACACACACACACACACACACACACACACACACACACACACACATTTGCACGTGGCACCCTGCTTTATCATAATGCTCCAGTGGTTAAATATTACCGTACTACACACACACTCACTTGTACCAACACACATACTGACACAATTAAAAAGCAGCGCGATGACCTTGGGTGAGTCCGAGAAATGTAACTGTTTGTACCCATTGAACCATCAAGTAGTCGGTTCACGAATATAACACACAAGTATTTAGCAGCAATATACTGTATATCGCTGCAATTGTAGCTGTGTTGTATTTAGGATTCTGTGTCTGTGTGACTCCTGACCTCCCACAGCTGATGTGAGGTTCAGTGGACCACTGCTCGGCCCCTTTTGGAGAAACAAAATCAACTTGTGAGCGTTGCCAAATGGGTCTGAATCGGAAATAAAGGGCGTCGTTGTCCACTTCCTAGGATCTCGTCCCCACTAAGGCACGCTTCTACCCGCAGGACGAGCAGAGGCAGCAGCTGGAGTCTGGATGGGTTTGGGGGGGGGTGCCTCTCTCTTTGTCCAGCCTGCCCCCAGCCTAACCCCACCCTCACAGCCTGACCCCTTGCAGACAGCCCGGCTCTCCTCCTCCACCCCCTCCCCACCTCCCTCCTTCTCTCCTCCATCCCTCTGGCGTGCAGAGCAGAGATAGTCTCTGGAGTCTAGACGTCTGGAACATGTAGCGGACACTTCTATACAAAGTGACTTAATAACAATGCCTTAAGCGTGGGTGAGACAGATAGGCAGACCTGTGAATAATGTTTGTGGTGGGGGGGTTTGTGTTAGGAGCAGTGCCGGTGCTATTTTTCGGGGAGAGTTCTGTTCTTAATTGCCTCTCTGTCATCCCTCTCTTTCTCTCTTTCTTCGTCTGTCTGCTCTCCTTATCCCTTCTCCTCCCTACCACCCCCCAGCCCCACCCCCACCCCCACCCCCGACTATCTGTGAGAGCTTAGCAGGGATGTACTGGTGTAGTGTTGCGTCCTGCTTCACAGTGCCAGACACTCAATGCCAAGCTCACTAGCCGTTTTTTGGACGGTTTGTAAATCTTTTCCTTGTTTTTGTTTTTGGCCAAATTTTCTTTTTTTTGGTTCGTCTGGTTCTTTTTTTGTGTGTGCCTGAGTGACTGAGTGTGTCTGTGGTGCTCCCGTACAGCACTCTGCCCGGAGGCACGGCCGTGTGGAAGGACAGTCAGCCTGTTGTCTCCCCCCCCGCTTCAGCCCGGCGCTGGCTAGAGGCTCGGTCAAAGGCCAGCGGGGACGAGTGGCTTTGTCTCGTTAGCTCAACTCAAACGGCCGCCGTGCGTGCGTGCGTGCGTGCGTGCGTACGTTTGTGCCAGAGTTAAAGAAGCCTGCCGTATTGGTTTTCAATGTGCCTTCATTCATGCGTGAGCAGGGCAGCCCTAGAATGGCAGCTGTCATAGAGCGATTCAAGTCAGCACAGGGAGCGGGGCTTTCCTGTAGTGGGTGGCACTGTGACCTTCAGCGTCAAACAGAGACCTCTCAACGAAGTGATTCCACTAGCGGTCGACCATCAAAACCCTGTCACGCGTCTCTCCAGGCATTAGCCCACGTCCCCCATTTTTACACGTACATTTTCTAAGATTCTCTCTCTCTCTCTTATCCTCCGTCCTCTCTCCGTCTCTGGGTGGGTGGTTGAGTGTGTAGACTTTACCCCCAAGGCCATATTGTGTAAGCCCTTATTTAACTAACAGCCAGAGAGAAAATGCCATGTCATGGTGGTCCGTAATACTCATATTTACGTAGTTTCACTTAATGCTGTATCATGCTCTGGCCAGGAGTTGTATTGGGTAAACATTTTGTCACTGTTATAAGTGGTACAAAGGTATCCGTTACAAGAGACCTTTCTTTGATGCGGTAGCATTTAGAACATCTTTTTTTCTCTTTGTCTTTAGCAGACATCTTTAAAAACACATAGTGGGTAACCATAACCGCTTAGATTCTTTTTGGTTTCATCGTTCAGTTGATGAAGGGCTCGACAGACGGGAATAAACGAGTCATCGTTGACCTCCAGTCGACCCCACCGTGTCCCTGTCGTGTCCCGTGATTTTGTTTATGTTCATAAGCACCGCAGCTGCGCAAAGCAGCTGTGTGAGAAAAATCCTCCAACCTAACGCTCACGCTAACGCATCTAGCCCAATCCTCCGACTGGCTTGAAAGAATTGAAATTTGGATTGATTGGGATTTGAGATGGGCTTGTTGTGTGATGGGGGCACCAACGGTTACGTGAAATTGGTCAAACAAAAAGCAACGAGTGAACCAGGAGTGGAGAAGGGAAGGGGGACAGAGGGGTCGGAGGTAA
This sequence comes from Galaxias olidus, assembly GCA_026901105.3. Classification (NCBI taxonomy): domain Eukaryota; kingdom Metazoa; phylum Chordata; class Actinopteri; order Galaxiiformes; family Galaxiidae; genus Galaxias; species Galaxias olidus. Next base: position 430,614 of record JAPMUY010008251.1, on the reverse strand, counting down.
TTTGGCGAGGGGTCAGGGGTCAGACCAGAACACACAGAGGGCTATGAGAAGTAAATGAGGGAGAACACGCGTTTAGAAGAGGTAGAGGAAATGAGGAGCGGTTTGGGGGGAAAGAAGTCAACACGGGGTTTCACAGAGTGGAGTGGGGAGTGGGGGCGAGGAGAAAGAAAAAAAGACCTGTGGGGAGGGGGGGGGGGGGGAGTTGAAAGAGAGAGCGACGTAGGGAGCTTAGGGAGGAGGGAAGTGGAGAGTCCCTCGTCCAGCAGCCAAACACTCACAGGGGTTTTGTGCGCTAATCTGCAGCGAGCCGCTGTGTTCTTTTACTCACAGCCAAGCAGTTCTCATTCTTCTGCTCTGTGCAAGCCTCTGGGCTCTGGGGCTTTCCTGCCCTATAGCTCTGTGTGTGTGTGTGTGTGTGTGTGTGTGTGTGTGTGTGTGTGTGTGTGTGTGTGTGTGTGTGTGTGTGTGTGTGTGTGTGTGTGTGTGTGTGTGTGTGTGTGTGTGTGTGTGTGTGTGTGTGTGTGTGTGTGTGTGTGTGTGCGTGCTTCATCCCCTACAGCCCTTTTCCCTTATGACACCATTTAATCATTTTAGCTATGAAAGGGAGGCTACCCGCCACCTCTCACATACACACACACTTCCCATTTTCTTCCCGTACATGCGCACACACTCACTCCCAGGGTCCTTCTGCTGGACAGATCAAGGAACTGATATGTGGGGACTCCCTGTCACCACACATTTCACCGACTCAGGCTCACTCGCTCGCCGTCTTTTACACACACACACACACACACACACAGACCCTCACCCATATCCCACCATGCTGGCTCGCTTCCAAGAAAAGGGTGAACTGCTCTTTCCTGCCCTCAGGTTCAAGAAAGGGAGAGCAAGTGAGAGGGAGGGGTAGAAACAGAGGGAAGGAGTCGCGGTGTTGAGAGAGAGAGAGAGAGAGAAGAGGGTGGGTTTCTAGACTCGCCATAGGTCAGTTGGGATTCGGTGTAGTTTGAACGGGGTGGTTGTGTTGTGTTGGTTTAGCCTACACACACTGGTGAGTCCAATAATCCAAAAGACCACCAAGCCGATAAAGTCCCTCACAAGCTACCAGGGAAACCATTACACAACATGTATGTAGGTCGTTGTCGAGTATTCACATTCTTTATTCATTTTTTCAAGTAGCACCACGATTGGCGCGGAGGCAACTATTGCTGAGACGCATCGTGGACATTATTGATAACCGCTTGAGGAATAAATACATGGGATAATATTTTTTTTGTTGGCTTGTGTCACACAGCTGTTTTGATTGTGTTGTGAAACAGTGTGTTGTCCTTTTGTCCATTGTGCAGCTCGAAGCTGTTTTGATGTTTGCTAGGCAAAAAGCCTAAACCCGTAACCTTGTCAGGGTTCATTGTAAAAAAACAAAACAAAAAAAAAACATTTTGTTTTGAAAAGTAAAGTTTATGACGGTTGTTTCAGTTTGATGCCTGCTAGCTGGCCGAGCAACGCTTCGTCTACATGTTTTCTCATCAGACCGTCAGCGGGCCCCACCCTATCTGGGGTGGTGGACAGCGGTCAGGGGTGGAGCGCGTCCGCCATCCAGAGAAAAGTGGCCTAAGAGCAGGCACACGCACCTCGGGGTGTCTGCTGTTGTGTGACGGAATTTGTCAATGTGACGGCTTGGCTGAGCCAATAGGAGACTGAGGGATGGCTCTGGGAGACACAGGGATTGGCTGTCCCAGCGGGCTTCCCGAGCAGCGGCCCGCCACGTCTTCGTTCCCCCTTTTTCACTTTGTCTCCTCTCGCTTTCTTTTCCCCGTGATCCACTTCCTGTGCGTGTCACTTCCCCTCTGCGGTGTACGGGGAGCACTTGGCTCGCTTCCTCAGTTTATTTGTTCTCTCACACTCCTTTCCTATGTGTGTGTGTGTGTGTGTGTGTGTGTGGGCGCGCCCGTGTGTGTGGCCAGCGGCGGGGGTTTTCAATTGCCGTTGTCATTGTTGTCTTGGTGGGAGGACAATAACACCATTTAGACAGCGTGTGCAGCATGTGTGTGTGTGTGCGTGCGTGTTGAACTGCCAGCGTGCACGTCTGTTTTCAGCAGTTTGTCCTAATGTATCCATTTCATAATTACCAGATATGAAAGTAAACGATATGAATTAACCCAGGGGTAGTATTGGATATGTGAGTGTGCATGTGTCTCTTCTGCCTTAAAGAAGGAAGAAGCCATATTGGTGTGTGTGTGTCTGTCTGTCTGTCCGTCCGTCCGTCCGTCCGTCCGCCCGCCCGCCCGCGTGTGTGTATGTACTATATCTACTGTCTGTGTATATAAAGATATAGACAGGTAGATGTGTAAACTGTTTGACCACCGAGTCTACTCCGTCTGACTATAACCAGGGGAAATGCACGTTTTCTTCTCTTATCTCAGAAAATGCAAATAAATGCCTCCACGGCGGTCTGATGCTTTTTGGCCCGTAACGGCTGCTTCGGTCCCCACTCACCCTGACTAGCGAGCTAAAGTTATCTGTTTTAATGAGGTGATTATTCGATTTGGCTGGCATGTACAGTCGCCGCTCGCTGACTGGCTGTTAGCTAGTCGAGGCATTGGGGTATGCTAAAATTCTGCCATAGCGGAAGAGAGGATTGAAGTGGCAAAGTGAGAGGCCGTTGATGTAAGGAAAGAATGAATTGGATGGAGGCGGGCGAGCTTTTGGCACTTAACAACAAAGGCAAAGAGAAGATACAACATCAGAGCAGGATGGCAAAGGGCAGATACAAAAGAAATCTGTCAGAATAACAGTTGTGAGAAACTCAAAATGAACACAAAGTCTCTGGGGAACCCAAGAAAACATAGCACAAATACATTTAGTTAACGAGGGAGACAGAGTGAGAAACCAAAGAAAAAGGAGAAAAATTAAGAACTTTGAACTCCAGCAAACATCTATAAGCGGTTATCAATAAGTTATATGACCGACTTGGCTACCCCTGACAGATAGTTGATCATTACTAGCGCTGCCTTCTTTTCTGCACTATACTTGGAGCCATAAATAAACAGAGTGCGAGAGAGCGAGAGAGAGAGCTGCTAGCTTGACTGGGAAGAGGGGATGTGGAGCCAGACCACCACGGTGAGTCACTCCCACTCTCCATCTGCTCTGCTTGGACTGCAGTACCGTAGCGCCACGCTACCCTCCCCCGTCTCCATGGTATTGTGAACGTTACTGTCTCGCTGTTTCTCTCTGTCGCTCTCTCTCTCTCTCTCTCTCCCTCTCTCTCTCTCTCTTCCTGTGCCATCTCTTTTGGTCATTTCAATAAGCAAATTTTTTGTATTGTGCCATACCTGCAACCCACTCTCTCTCCGTCTCCTGAGCGATCGTGAGCGATCATTCTTTGTGCTTTTTGTAAGAGAACGGCCGCTTCGTGCTGTCTGCCTTATTTGCGTGGCCTCATCGTGTCAGTGTACTTCCTGTTGTAGCGGGGACTGTTGAACTTGTCCGAGGCTCGGCCAATCACTGGACGGGTTCCATTCCAAGAAGTCTGCTCCCTTCAGTGTGTCCTTGTCGTAGGCTCTCCACTTTTTTACTTTCTTTTGCGAATCTTAGGCTACTAACGTGGGTAGGATCCTCCCAAAAATATTCCCACACTTGCCCTAATCTTTAAAGGATATCATTTCGTGGCTAAGGGCACATGAAAGGGAATAAATATTTGTGAATAGAGACATGCCCCTGAATCCAGCCCAAGAACAGCACGACAGGCTGGGCCAAGTCATTTGGTTGGGAAAGAAACGCTCAAACACAGCGGGACTAAGCAAACACAAACAAGACATATTTTCTCGTAGATATTCGGATGGAAACCAACATGTTTTTCACAGCGGAGCAGACATAGGAGTTATCTTAGCGTCTCAGAGCTGTTGGCAAGGCTCCTGGGTCTTGTTCTGTTCTGCCTCTCTGTGAGCAGTGCTTTGATTAGGCCCAATATGTTCACTCTAAACACTGTTCTCATGGCAGACTTTAGTATTAGTAAATCACAGAGCCTCACATCAGAATTTAGGATTGCCATTGAGATAAACATCTTGGAAGGGTTGCTGGTCGACAGAAAATGCATTGCGTACCATTAATCGGGTCTCTGCAGCTTCTTCCGAACACCTCTGATTTAAATCTCTGCATAACCTATAAGTTAATGACTGCCTGGTTGAACCTCACTTCCCAGAATTCCCCTTCCATGGAGCGCCGTCGGTGAATAGCCTTATCAGAGAGCAATTCCTCCGCACATGACGTGTCGAAAGTGCACTTTGTATATGCAGATAGGTTGGCTTGTCTTATTCAAAGTGTTTCTGCTTCGCACGCCCTACGGGTCTCACAATCGATGCCTTCCTCGTCAAATGACTACTGTACCCCTCACAACTGTCTTAGACACGGTTTATTACCGATACACACGCGTGTGTATGTACATTATGTTCTAGAAGTGGTTGAAGAGTGTTGCCTTTGTACTGTGCACTGACTTACCAACTGAAAATGTGCTCCCATTCTTGTGCAGGTCATGTGGTCCGACTCCTCGTCGAGAAATGTGACTAAAACTCACCTAGAACTGGAGAACTTCCTATTGAAGGTAATTCAACTTCATACGACACAGTGTACACACCACAAAGTAACAAGTTGGATACAACTTGCAAAAAAGTACAATGTAATGAAAATTGTGTAATATAATGTGAAGAAAACACATCATCTTTAGGAGAATACGATAACTCCTTAATAATTCTCTTGTAAAATAGATTATTTTTCCCCCTATCAAACTCCCCATGTATCCAACCTGTCCTTCCGGGTCTTTCTGTCGCCCCTTAGCTTCCCAAGGAGCAGTGCATCGAGTCGTTTGAGAAGGGCCTCCTGAAGCTCCTCAACCAAGGAGACAAGTACGAGAGCAGAGAGGTGGAGAGGAACCTCAGGTTAGTCCCACAGCCACACTACCGAGGGGGCACACGGCACGAGGCGGTCAGCAGAGGTCAACGCCATGGAGTACACTTCACATGGGCCTTACCTTTCAGGTCGGGAGGAAGAGATGTGGCCAGGAGCTTTGTCCCAGCAGCCAGACATATAGATGTGTCGGGAGTAAGGAATGACGATGCCAATTCGCGACAACTAAGACCCATAGAACAGAGAGGTCTGGGTTTTTGACAGCAGTATACGTGAGCTTTAGAGACCTTCTGTTGCCACACCAGGAGTCAAATGCATGAGCAAATATGAGCATTTGGTGAAATGCAAACAGTAACAACTTTATTAATTAATAAAAGGTTTAACTGCAGTGGCATTAGAGTAGTGGATAGGATAATCCGGTTGAATTCCCTACGAGAACTTAATTGATAAAAGTCAAGCGTTTCAACTTTCAATCGGTGCATGCATAGAGTACAAATAGTCCCAGAGTGGGTATTGTATTACGAATGCAGGGGGAAAAAAAAGGTTTTATTTGATTTTAAATGGTTCAGACGTAATGGCTGCCACAAGTCTCTGTGTCTAAATGGAGAAATGCCCTGTGATGATGTTCGTCTAAGTATACAACCTTAATTATACCACACACACCCACATAAAGCATTATGATAACCCATCATGGCATCGATAAGCAGCAACAGAATGTTCTTGACCATGGGTGTCGAAAGTCATCTCCACGGAATGCTAACCTTCTTGGTGCCATTTTCGTTTCTCGAAAAACGAAACTCACAGGCGCTCAGCCGAGGCTTATGTAATTGGCTAACTACAGCTAAGTGCTACACCGAGTTAAAGCGTGTGTGCGCGTGAGTTTATCACATACCAAGTCAAGGTGTGATTCCGTGTTCGTTGAAGGCAACAATGCCCCCTCCTGGCAGAGCGCACACGTACAAACGCGGCGTGGAGTCAGTTTCGTTTTTCCAGAAAGAGAAAGCGTGGTGGGCAGACGAAACTGCTGATAGTTGACAGCATTGTGTTCAGTGTAGTCCTTATCCAGGTCAGGGGCCTTGTCTTCTTTTAAAGCCGGAGCGGCTGCATGCCAGTCTGTGGGTCAAAGCAGCTATTCACAACCGTTGAGCATCACTTCATGTGATGAGATAAGTCAACAATAGCACAAGCCTGTCTGCCACTTTTGCATAGGTGTGGTCAAATGTTTGACATTTAAAAACGTGTTTTGATTGTTCTCGATCCGTTCCACGGGTGTGTGCGGTGACAATATGTCACGCTCCGAAAGAACACAAGGGCAGAGGGAGGGGTGTTTTTTTTTTTTTTTTAAGCTAGGTCACGACCGGAGAAGGATGAACGCATTGTGTATTCGGGATGGTCAGCGATGCATTACACACACACCAACACACAAGCACACTCACACAGAAGAGGGGGGTTTCAGGTAGATAATGTTTCGTCCCTCTCCTCTCCAGTCGGCTGTGGGAGGCTCTTGTTATTGTTCCCCCACGGACAATAAAGGACAATCTCTGGTCCCCGCCCGTGTGAGATAAGACTGTGACGGTCCAGGGAGGCCCGGGTCCACGGCAGTCTGGGCCGAGCCACAAGAAAAAAACAACGACGGCCCAGCCATGACCTGCCTGTTGTCAGGGGCAACAACATAAACAGCCCCCGCTCCTATTTCGGCCTGGCTTTGGTTGGGCGGGTTGTCAAGGGACTCCCCGGGGTCGGCACGGTCCCTTCTGCTTGTTGTGATTCTATGATCCCACTCCTCGTTGGTACGCTGGGTCAATGCTAACTGAGGCTATCTCAGTGTGACTTGTAGGTCCCAGGATAGCATCAAGTCTCAGTGACTCGGTGCTGTATTGGGTCCAGCAAACTGGCATGGCTTGAAAAGAACGTATTCAGAATTGAAATCCTTTTTTATGAACCGTGATGTGTTAGGTATCCTAATGCTGTAGGGTAAGCGTGACTGAAGTTCAAACGTGTTACATCTAGCAAATGCTTTTGCGAGAGTAGAACTACATTAGTTGTCTATAGTCTATATCGTAGCATGCTCATCTAGTGATTCTGCGCATGTTTCTATGCTCGTGTCTCTATACTTGTCCGCCTGCACTACTTTAATGCACAACACGACACTCGGATCTTTCATCATACTCCAAGTCTGACATCCTCCCCGGAAGAAAATACAGTTCCCACAAATCGGGGAAGGCAGCTGGGCCGATGACAAACATCACGCTTGCGTGCTCTCCGATTTCTCAGCTTTTAAATCACGCCTGTTGTTTTTTTTCTTTGTTTTTTTGGGGGACTGCATCACTGACTGGCCAACAGGCATCAGCGGTCACTTCATTTGCAAAGTGAACCCGATGTTCTACCCCGTTTCTCTCTCGACGGCAAAGCCCCGGCGAGGGAGAAACAACACGATCGTTTCCCCTTTGACATTTCCCGCTCCCGCTGCACTGAGATGTGACAGCGCCCGCTTTATCACGGATCTGGGCGCGGATGAAATGTTGGCTTTTCCCCCAAAAAAAAAAAAAAAAAGATAAATATGATTTTGCTTGGCAACAAGCGACAGACGTGACTGTAAACCCGGGTATGGATCGTGTGGAATGGAGCGTCACTGGGGAGGAGCCCTCAGGAAGCCAGAGTTTCCTTTTGGAGCGCTGCTCCAGTGTGAATGTAGGTCAGAGCTGGCCAGCTAACATCAGCCGCTGACCGGGAATGGAATCCGATTCATCACGAGAGAGAGAAAAAAAGTTGAAGGTTCCTTACGCCTCCTCTATGTTTTTCTTTCCTGCGTTCCTCCGTCTCTTTTTCTGGGGGGGGGGGGGATAGAAATATTCCTAAAATACTGTTAAAAAGGAGACCTTTGTACGGTGGACTGAATTGTAATGCAATTAAATTAATCTTTACCCTCTGTCTCTCTCTCTCTCTTTCTCCCTCTCTTTCTCTCTGCATCTCTCTCTCTCGCCCCCCCCCTCCTGTCTGTCTCTCCACCAGTGAGAAGTTCCTCTCTGCTCCCTCTGCCTTCAGACAGACCAGGAAGGTCTGCAGCTTCTTCCGCTGTGACTCCTCCTACTCCTTCAACCCCATCTGCTCCAGATGTGAGTATTACTGTGTGTGTGTGTGTGCGTGCGTGCGTGCGTGCGTGCGTGCGTGCGTGCGTGTGTGCACGCGTGCGTGTGCGTGCATGCTCTGGCGTGTAGCTATCTGTGTGCACGTCTGAGAGAGTGGAGAGAAACAGACTGAAAAAAAGAGAGACAGAGAGAGAGTGGAAGAGTGATGTGTGTGTGCTTGAGAGAGAGTGGCAGAAAGACAGAAGGCCTTTGAGCCCTTTGCAATAGCTTCTCTACTGCTTCCATCACTTCAGCCTAGTTTAGGCCCCCTCCTTGACAGAGCACACACACACACACACACACAGGGCTTTTAGGGGGCTGGTTGATGTAGGGCTCCCCAGGCCCCTGCAGTCCTCTGCTGAAGGAGAGAGTCCCCCCCAGTAGGCCATTATATCATCTAACATCAACAGACAACTGTGTGTGTGTGTGTGTGTGTGTGTGTGTGTGTGTGTGTGTGTGTGTGTGTGTGTGTGTGTGTGTGTGTGTGTGTGTGTGTGTGTGTGTGTGTGTGTGTGTGTGTGTGTGTGTGTGTCAGTGGCTTCAGTACACATTTCTGTGTGTGTGTGCCATGCCCATGTGCCTGATATGTGTGCTACAGGCATATGTCCAAAGCGCCCCGTGTGTGTGTGTGCGTGTGTGTGTGCGTGCGTGCGTGTGAATGCATTCATATACTCACCAGATTTTCTACCAGGGTTTGACACTCAGGTGGGAGGCTAAACCACCAACAGGTCCGCTGTTCCAAAGTGGGCCCGGGGGGTGGGAACTATAGACTAATACCCTGGTACAGCCTTAGAACTGGCTTAGAGAGATGTCCGTCTAGTCTTTCAGCCAATTAGGTGCCGTAGTCTCCCCTGCTCTTATCTGGATTGGTCCAAATCCAAAATAGGTTACCCTCAGCCGCTTGGCATTTAGGTAGCCTAGATATTAAAGTCCTACGCATTTTACATAAATTTTTACATACAAAGTTGAAAGGCATATCATTAACAGCATAAAAAAATATATGTATGGGTATTGGATATATTTCAATTACAATGTCAGTCTCTGTCACCTGCAGAGTGTGTTGTGTGGTTTCGATTCCAAAATCAAATGAAATGTGGTTAAGACCCAATGATCTAATCCTATTAGTATAATGAGCGTGGCTACAGTGCTCCGTCTCTCCGTCGGCCCAGGCCCCGCCCTCTACCCAAGCCTCCCTGGGATCCCTATCAGCGTCTGGGGAGAAGGGATGAGCCCAGGAAAACCCCGAGAGGGAGGAGGAGGAAAACGATGATTAGCTATTCACCACCCGTCCCCAGAGAGAGAAATCCCTTTTCTCCTGATGCACTCCCCCCCCCCCCCCCCCCACCACCCACCCATGTTATGTGAAACGCATGGCCGGGCCCCTGAAAGGATAACAGTACATCATTTATATCCCAGAACGTGGCGTTCTGCGGGTGTCGCTAGGTTGGGTGTACAGGGTGGCGACGGAGGCGATGGCAAACTGTCTTTAAAATCGTATCTTGGACATGATGAATCTGTTTCGATGCATTCAAATGTCCTCCTAGTAGATCAGGAGACATTTGGGACGGCAGGCAGATTAGGCAAGGATTTGAATGCTATGGATTAGACCTGTCATATTGTATGCGACACCTGATATTTATCCTAATATTATAAGTCTTTACCTGCTGTGGGGTGGGTTCTAGGAAGCTAACGGATAAGGTGTTGCTTAGCAACATAGCCATACGATTTGACAGGTCTATAACATTGTATTATAGAACTCTGGCAGTGTTTACCTAATGTTAAACTGCATTGTCGGTTATTTTGTTAGAAATTAAATTATAAATGCCGTACCTAATTTCATACTTCATTTAATAAGTTGATATTCTATAGGACCTGGGAAAACAGTGTTGGTAGCCGCCTGTGTGTTTCAAGAAGTATTGGATTTGTCGAGCAGAGCTCTTGTTTGAGGTTCAAAGCCAGATGAATGTGCTCTGTGAAATATTTTGTCAGCTGGCTAGCCGGACTGTCAGATTGATTTTAGATGGAGTCGGCTAATCTTGTTACACGAGGAGTCAGTGAGAGACACAGACACACACACTTTTTTTCCCCCCTTCTATCACCATTCCTCCGTGTTCTATCATTCTTTCGCTGTCTGGAAACCTCCACACACACACCCACACATACACCTACACATACACCTACACACTCACCAAACCTTCACCTTTTCCTGCCCCCTTCCAGTTAACACTCCAGCGTGTGTTCTTTGGAACACTGCTGAGCCGCTGCCGTCGACTCTTTTACAACGCCGTAAAAAAAAAGAGAATTGAATCAAAAGCTCCGTGGAGAGAACGAGGAGGCAGGATTGAATCTTTGGCAATAAAACGCATGTGTGGCTGTGAAAGATTTTATTAGCGGGGAAGGTGGGGGGGGGGGGGGGGGGGGTCAACGGGTCACTCCCCGCCCTGCAGGACTACACTGACGGCCAGAGAGAATGATGGGCAGTCAGACTCGAGCAGTTAAGGGAGGGTGACATGAAGTTGAGAAAAGAAAAAGAGGGAAATAATAGGGAGTCGATCGATAAAAGGGAGGGAGAAGTGAAAGAGAGGTAGGAGGGAGCAAACGATACCAGGAGGAAGTTATTCCAGCCAGGGCCTTGGTCTTGGGCCAGACAGTGGGGGGAAATAATGAAATGTGTGAATGAGCTGCTCCTCCATAGCTCCGGGCCAGAAGGGGGTCTCCTCCTCATATACTGACAGATGGAGGCCAGCAACAGGGGAATTTATGTGCGCGTGTGTGTGTGTGTGTGTGTGTGTGTGTGTGTGTGTGTGTGTGTGTGTGTGTGTGTGTGTGTGTATGTGTGTGTGAGAGAGAGAGAGAGAGAGACATGGTATGTGTGTGCTGGCTCACGGTGGCTATAGGAGCTTTCTTGAATACCGTTACACTAACAGGGCCTGCTTGGTGTGTCGTACTCCGGACTTTGCCACAGACAGCGTCAGGGGGAAGCTGTGGCGTGGCCGATAATTAAACTCACACATACACACACACACACACACACGCACACACACTGTGATTACCTCAGCGTGTCTGTCACTGTATCCATCTGGCTCTGGCTCACACATCAGAGAGGGCGTGACGATTCACCTGAGCGGCAGCTCCGTCGCCAGATGAAGCGTGTGCGCGCGTGCGTTTCACCTTCCACACGGCGCGTTAAGCAGCAGACCGGGTGTCCCTATCATCGCTGACTAATGCACAAAGCCAGCTGAGTGATGAACACGGTGAAGCAGATGCCGGGGAGGGAAGCAGAGACCGATTAGTCGCTCGTTGCCCGGGTCCAGATCCCAAACACTGTAATGAACGACACAGTCGACCGGATTAACGGTTTTTGAGCGGGCCATTGATCCCCGCTCGTCCTTGTGTGCCTCTGTCCCGTGGTTCCAGGGCTGGAACCAGCCACACAGCAACGGTCTGCGGTGCTCATTTCAAAAACACTTTTGGGATGTGAAACCTAACACAGTTATGTTATGACGTACATTATGCTTTTATGATTTAACACAATTTTTGGTCTTTGACTTTGTTATTCGAAACTGAAACAGGCTCTTTTGAAGAGTCTGTCAAAATAGATCTTGGAGCGGTGCGGCGCGTGCTTGTGTATGTGTTAAACCGTTTACAGTCGCGTACATTAGTCCCCCCAAGAACGCAATGTGTGTGTGTGTGTGTGTGTGTGTGTGTCTGCCCCGCCATCCGTCAAGCAAGGCAAAGCAAGTAAAGCGTGTATTTGCTTTGCACATTTCACGCACGTACGCAATTCAAAGTGCTTCCCTTGAGGCCAGCAGACGTGTACAGAGCCAGGAACAAAATGGCAGTGAGAGCCGCTGGACGAGCCGCAGGTAGACTGACATCCCGGGTGCTCTATGTTTCCCTAGGTAACTCTGCGCAGCTGGGAAAGACCTACCAGGAAGACTGCTCCGACGCTTCCAGCCAAGAAGAAGGTGTGTTTTACAGGCCTCCTCCCCATCACACACACACAAGCACAGAGTTAAAACCCAGTTAATTCAATGAGCGAGTGGGAGACAGGTTGTGGTAAACAAACGCGGCCTCTCTGTTTCATTTCATCCTCTCCTCCTCCATTGTAACCCGAGCCCTTGGCCTGCGGTGTTTGTGTTTGCGGCGCCGACCTGTCAGCCGTCGATTAGGAGCCACACACGGCACGACAGCCTCACGCTAGCCTTCTTCTTCTAGCCTGTTGACGGGTTCCATTTTAGCTCACTGAGAAAAGGTTCCACGGGACTAAACAAAGATGCCATTGCGAATACTTCCCTGACGATTCCCGGAGACCATTTGGTCTATGTTTAGGTTCTAGTTGGGAAAGCCTGGTGTCCGATTTACACTTACACATTTTGGTGGTTATATATACCACCAAAGGTATATATATATATATATACAAAGAAAGGACCAGAAGATAATGTAAAATAACTCCCTGGGTGTGACTGTTGAAGGCAGTTGTCCTTGGGGCAAGAGGTGTTCTAGGGATAGCACTGACCTACAGACTGACCCACTAACTTTCTCAAGGACACGCACACACACACACACACAAACACACACACACAGATCCAGGGGGAGGATGCCAACATTCCCTCTACCAACTCTCTGGCTGTCTCAAGGGTACTAGAAAACCTTGACCCACTTTGTGTGGAACAGCAAACAATTATGTGCTTAAGTAAGGTTTCTGGACATTCATTTTCTATACTGTTGCTATGCACCAGACCTTTATGGATTTATTGTTCCCTGTTCCAGGCATGGTATAAAACTACTAATCTCATATTAGCACCCAGTATTTAAGTTTGGGTGCGGTGAAGTTTATTTTGAACTCCCTTTATTATAGCCATTTATGTGTTAGTGGACTAACTAGCTGAATTAACAATTGAAAATACAGCGTCATCCGACAGTAACTGTGTGTTGGACTTTGACAGGCATTAGTGGAGGCTGATGGTGAATGTTATGCTTTGTTCTCAGATATAGAGCCTTATGTACAAGGACTTAGAAAGAAGCACGGAAGCAAGAGCCCCAGCCTCAGGTAATTATAATACGTTTGGTGTTAGAAGCTGTTATACGGTTATTTGTCTTTTTTGTTGATGTATAAATAATAACATAATAAAATATAAGTAAGGCTTAGAATGTCCCTTCAAACCCACATGGTTTGCTCCATACAACAATACGTATTAATAAACAGCTTATGTGCACCCGTCTATTGCTTCCCCCTTTCCAATGTTTCCAGTGCCAAAGGTTCCAAGGGCGAGAGTCGAAGGGGGACCCACAGTTCCGAGGGCAAAGGCAAGGCGGACTGGAGTAATAACAGCAGTTCCCTAGAGAACTGTCAGGAACCCGGAATGGAGCAGGTGAGAGCGATGGGACGGTGTCGACATTCTTTGGTCTTATTTTAGGTAGATTCGTGACAGTACAGAAGGCCCTTTAAAAGGCCACAAGAACACCCCTCCAAAGGTTAGGCTATGGGTCAGTGCATGCAGTGCGGATAGTTGCCATGGGAAACTAACTATTTTAATGGTTCACAGCACCAGAGTGAGAAGAGGCCAGAAGGGATCCATCAATGCAATTTAAAATGTCTTAGACAACAGCATATGTATCTATAGCTTCTGTTGGCTAGCTCAAATGCCACTGCCTGTCGTTCTACGTTTCGTTTCGTGTGAGTTCCGGCAGTGGCGCGGCTATTACAGACCTGAGAACAACGCCAAGTCAATCATTAATGTGCTTTGATGCCAATCATTATTACGTAATCCAACACCACCTGTTGCGCTCACAGCCTCACACAGCTGCCATACCTGGCCATGTTGATAGTGTGTGTGTGTGTGTGCGTGCGTGCGTGCGTGCGTGCGTGCGTGCGTGCGTGTGTGTCACATTGAGCACCATGAAAGGGCGGCACTCGTTCCTCAGCTCAGTCACGTTGATCTAGACCACGTGATTGTGTGTTGTCTGCTGACACTGCAGATTTCCTCTTTCTGTCTCCCCTCCCTTTCTCCCCCTCTTCAACTCTTTCTCTTTTTCACAGTGGAGTGTGAATAGGCTTCGCACGCTCGCTAGTCTCATCATAAAATCAATAGTCAGGAAGCCAGTGTTAAATATAAATGCCATCGGTCATAAAAGTCAGGTTAAGTTCAGGTTAGTGTTTGTGTGTGTGTGTGTGTGTGTTTGTGTGTGTGTTTGTATCGGGGAGGGGGTGTCAGCGCGGCCTTTGAACCCATTTAGCTCTGGCTCCAGAGTCCAGCACCGTCACATAGCCCAGGGTCTTCCGGAGTAGAATCATCTCTGTAGCGACGTTGTCAATGACATTCCTGCTCACACAGTCACCTTTCAACCAGAGCAATATTTGGAACTCCTTGTTGCTAGGTGTTTTCACGCCAGATAGGAGTAGTCCCATCTCGATTAAACAACAGGATTAACAACAGACTAGGGTTCTCACTGCAATTGTTTAGGTATGCTAATACTGGAATAGTTGTGATTTACCTTTCCGTAGCGTTTGATTTATTATTACGGTTTTGAGTGTATTTCTCGATCGTTTTTGTCGCGCGCACTCCATCGTCGCTTCCCCTTAGAGATGGACGTGGCTGCTGTTGTAGCCGTTGTGTTGTCGAAGCGCTGTGACCACAGCTGTGCCCTTGTCGCCCTCCGCAGCACCAGCAAGACTGTGAGAAGAGGAGCAGCAGGAACAAGGCTCGCGTCCTGGGGGCTGACAGGTAAGCCCCCCCACCCAGCGCCGCACCACACTGCCTCGCCACCCTACATGACCGACCTGCAGCATTCTTAGTGGGGGCCTACGCGAGTAGAAAGGGGGGTTCCAGAGGTTTGGCAGGCAGAGACCCATGTAGAGACGTTGGTCCCTCCAGACTTGCAGGGCAAGTTGAACCAGGGTTCCCGTTCCACATACAGCACCAGCCAAACGTTATGGACACACTTCCCCTTTCAAGTGAAAGTGTGTCCAAACGTCTGACTGGTACTGTACCTGATAGTATCAAATGAATTGTTTTACCTTGTGGGAAATGGGAGGATGACCAGATAAGGAGGTGCCGGTGTTTCTACACGGCAATGGTTGGCTTTGCTTTAGCGACGTGAGGCACTAGCAGTTGGCAGGTGGCCCAGCAAAGTGATCGTCTTAGGCAGCTGAAATCCACTCACACTAATCCCCTGGAGTATCATCATCATCATCATCATCATCATCATCATCCTCATTTACAGAGGCTTTTGCTGATCAGTAAGAGGTCTATCCGTTTACTGGTGACTCACTCTCTGTCCATCTCTGTGCCAATACACTGGGTTGGAATATAACAAAGGGCCAAGGCATTGGTCCTGGCTGCTATACACTGCTGGAAACTACAAAGTGAATGTGAAAAGAGGTTGACATTAGAGACTAGAGTCGCGTAGTTTGTTATCGGCGAATGCCGTGTCTACATTTTGAAACCTACACTCACACTCGTGGAGCAGATCGATGGTCTCTACTAATATAACAGACCACCTTCACACTCTGAATGCGCACACACACACACACACACACACACACACACACACACACACACTGTTTCACAGTGACGGGCACACTGTCTTATCTTTGTGCGGGGCCGGCGCTCTGGAGGCAGGCTGTTTTCCTTGGCAGGCCTTGGCGGCAGGACCGCTGGCTGTAACACACTCAGTCAGCTGTGACAGTAGCAGGTTGTGTGATACTAATGCAGGCTGACGGCCTCTGCCAAGCCACACATACACACATACGCACACACACACACACACCACCCAGTGGTACGCCTATATAACCTCTTTTTATAGTATTGACCTATACCTGAAGCATTTTATAAACCAGATGACTCTAGTTTAGACCACATTTTTTCCCCCCTGCGTCTGTAATGGGTGACAGACAAGGTTTTGTTTAGGTTTAGTTCCTGCTCCTCTTGGTTCAGCTCAGTTCTGCTTTTGTGCTATGGTGTGAGAGTGCCAAAGGAGCAACGTGCAGCATCACGCTAACTGCTGCTAACTTGCGACGGAGACTTGGAATTTAAACTCTGTTGTTCTTTTTTTCTTTCTCTCTCTCTCTCTCTCTCTCTCTCTCTCTCTGTGTCTCTCTTTGTCTTTCACTCTCGCTCTCTCTCTCCCTCTTTCTCTTTCTACATCTTTCTCTCCCTCGCTCTCTCTGTGTGTCTCTCTTTGTCTTTCTGTACATCTCTCTCTCCCTACATCTCTCTCTATCTCTCTCTAAATCTCTCTCTCTCTCTCTCTCTCTCTCTCTCTCTCTCAGGGAGAAGGCGAGGAAGGGAGGAGCTGTCTTCATGACTAACGGCAGTGTGGTGCCCCCTCGTATGCCTCTGGGCGGCAGGCAGCCGCAGGGAAAAGGTGGGTGTCTGGAGAGATAGATTGACATTCAAGTCACACCAACGCGCAGAGAGAACAGGGCTTTGTGAGCTGGGGCTGGTGGTAACGCTCAAGCCTTAAATCACATGAACTTTGTTTTACTGCCCGCATTGAGGCGCCTGCAGTGACTTCAATAGCTAGCAGGAGGCGATATTTTACAAGGTATCTGGCCCCTCTAGATAATGTCCAGAGTTACGTTTCTGGGCGCCGACACAGTGGCAGTGTGTGCCGACAAGCACATAAACTGCCTAAACAAAGATAGGCGTTATCATGAGCTGTTCATTACGTATCGTTCGGCCTGCTTCCTGGCAGAATACGGAGCGTTTTCACGTTGCGAGCTGAACTGGACAGCTCAGATGTAATGTTATTTTAGATCCCTTTTGTTTAGTACCCAGGCCAAATCAGTGTCATTTCTTGTGTGTGGGGGGGGTTGTGTGTGCGAACCTCACCGGGTGGCTGACCTGTTGTGTCCGTCTGCCAGACGTGGGCTCCAGCCAGGACACGTACGGGGACACGTCCTCGGAGTGCTACAGCTCCCCGTCCAGCCCCCAGCACCGTGACGACCACGAGAGCCTGGACAGCGAGGACGACAACCACAAAGGTAACACACACACACACACACACACACACACACACACACACACACACGCTTATAATTCATAATGTGTGCGTTTTGTTTCGTGTGAAAACAAAGCTGACTTGAAGTAGTAACAGTTTCACGTGCCAGCTCAGGGGCTTAAAAGTCCCTCGCCATTTTCTTCACCATCTGCGATTCTCTTTCTTCTTCCCGGATATAACCGGAGTTGTACGTATTGCTGCTTTTTGGGTTTAGATCCGATAGATTCACCTCGCCGTCTTTTTTTGTCTCTCTTATAGATACGGACAGCCACTCGGATGACTCCAGAAAAGGCCCGGTGTCAGATGCCTTCTTCCCCCACCAGAGGGAGCCTGTGATGGGGGACCTGCCTGTCATCCACCCCCTGTCCACCGCCAACCCCCAGCCTGACCCCCTCTACCCAGCCACCAGTCCCGAGTTCCCCCCGCTCTCCTTCATGCACCCCCTGTCCTACGTGCTCCCCAACGGAGCCACAGAGCCCCCCATCCAGAGCGTCTTCCCAGAGATGAAGCCCTCTCCCGGGGCACTGGTCATGCAGATCCCCCCTGTGCCTCTCGCAGCCCCAGCGCCCAGAGATCCGGAGAAGAGGGACGTCTCTCCAGCCGTGCTGCCCGCCTTCGGGGCTCATTCCATGGGCTTGCAAGCTCCAGGCAGCCCCGCTCTCCAGCCTCTGGTGCACAGGTTCAAGACGGCGCCGGCCCAGACACAGACCAGCTCGGACCTCGCCGCGGGGAGCGGTTGTGGTGCCGGTCCTACGCCCGCCGCCCTCCCGCTCTCCCACTCGGCGCCGGTGGGGGCCATCAGTGTCATCGCTCCGGGCCCCACGCCCTACGCCTCGCCCCTGCAGCCCGGCTACACGAGCCCCGAGCAGGGCTGCCTCAGCTCCGGCCTCCCCGCCTCCCTGCCCCTGGTGGAGCCCTCCCCACTTGCCAAACACCCCATGCTGGCTCTGCCCTCCGCTCTACCCCAGGTGCCATACGCCATGCCCCCCATCCCCAGCGCTGTCATGTCCGCGTTGGGAGCGCCGGCGGCGGGGCTCAGCCCCGGGGGCGTGGGCCCGTCCACGGGCCAGGTGCAGTCGGGCGCCCCCCCGGCCGTGCCCACACACACCCCGGGCCCCGCGCCCAGCCCGAGCCCGGCGCTCACACACAGCACGGCTCAGAGCGAATGTACTTCCTACATCAACAGCAGCACTTCCAGCGGAACCGGCATCCCTGTAGCCCATCAACAACAACAGCAGCAACAACAACAACAGCAACAACAACAACAACAACAACAACAACAACAACAACAACAACAAGCGACGCCCCAGCAGCAGCAGCAGTCAATGGGCTGCGGGACCTGCGGTTGCCTCGCCCTGGGCAACTGTGTCCGCGGCGTCAACAGCAACGCCGGCGTGACCCCGGCGGCCAGCCACGCCCCCTTCTTCTTCCCCGCCCACCAGATGGCGGCGGTGCGGCAGATGTTCGGCGTGCCGCCCGCCCTCTTCCACCTCAACTCGCTCTGCAGCAGCAGCTATCTCCCGCAGGCCGCCCACCAGACCAACGGCGCCGCCGCCACCCTCTCCCCGTACTACGCCTCCGCCCCGCCCCCCGCGCCCCCGCCCCCCTACGCCCCGGGGGCCACCCTCCTGCACACGCCCGCCCACAGCCACGGCGCCCACAGCCACTCGGACGTGCAGTCCCACCTGCTGAGCGCGGCGGCGGCGGCGGCCGGCTACGGCCTCCAGCAGATGGCGCCGGCGGGGGCCTTCGGCCAGCGCTTCTACGCCCACGTCTACCCCTCCACCCTGGGCCTGGTGGGCGCCGCCGGCATCAACAAGAAGAACGGCAACGTGTCCTGCTACAACTGCGGCGTCAACGGCCACTACGCGCATGACTGCAACCAGCCGTCCATAGAGTCCGCACAGCAAGGTAACAGCTCAGGCCCCGGCCCCAGAGACAGACACAAGGTGGGAGGAGGTGGAGGTGGAGGTGGTGGTGGAGGGAGAAGGAGGGAAGGCCTGTGTCCCCCCTCGTCCTTCTACACTCTCCCTCCTCCATACCCCGTGCCCCAGTACCCTCACAAGTAGAAGCCCTGCTCAAGGACAATTTTTTGCGCCCTTACTTACCTATCTCTCTCTTTCTCTATCTCTTTCTGTGTTCCCCTTAAAAGAAAACGGAGAGCCGTACAAACATGCTTGGAAAGGCACAGCTTTTAAAGACTATCCAAAATATAAATAGAGGTTTATTTATTTACCCCCCCCCCCCTCCCTATTGTCTCCACTGTGTGTCTGGACTGCTTGCATTTGGAGACCCATACATTCTACAGCCTTATGAAAATGGCAGCCGTCTTACGAGGAATAGGCTAGGTGCAGGTGGCCTTTTAATAGTGGTGCCCGGGTCACTGGATCCTGGTTGCACAGTTTGTTTTTTTGTTTGTTATTTTTATTTTGTTGTTTTTGTTCTGTTCATTCCTACTCTCCTAGTAAATGTTCTTTTAGTTGGTTAGTTGCTCACCACTTAATCCACTGATGCCTTTCCTGTTTGTGTGTGTTTGTGCTGTGTATGTGTCGTGTCTCTGTGCGTGTGTGTGTACGTGTGTACCGTGCACGTGTGTGCCTACTTGCGTGTGTTTTCCAGGTTGCTTCCGGCTCAAGTTTGGGCCGCACGCTTCCGAAGCACTTGACAACGCCGACTGAAGAAGAGACAAAGGACCCGTTCTCTGTCGATGTTTCTCTCTGTTCCTCTCAAAGTGGTCCGCCAAAACATGGTACGGTCCGCCAGGAGCAAAATGCCCTTCTCTTGGGCTGTAGGACGGCAGGAGTGGTATCTGCAACCGTTCAGAGATTTCTGAAGATTCTCTCTTTGAAGTCACGGTTTGAGGGTATGATTGGACATTTGTGTTGTTGTTTGGGTTTTTTTTTTTGGAGCTACCAAGAGTCTATTGGCTAAAACCTGAGTACTTGTGCCTGAGACGACCTCGTCACCGACGAATGAGAGCGAAGCTGTCTCGTTTCCATTCAAACCTCCCTCTTCCCCCTCCCTCTCAGTGGCTTTTTGATATTTTTTGCACTGAAGACTGACATCAGACAGTGGCTCACAATGACTAACTTAATTCTTGTATTACTATGAACACTACATCTCTTATTCAAGAGTTTGTGGGAGCATTAGAAATGATTTGTTGTAAGATTCGAAGGAGATCCTTTGGCGTGATCCCTATTAAGATTTTCTTATGTACTTTTGTTCTGTTTTTTGTTTTTCTACAATGGTATATTTATATATGCCTCATCATTACTAGCGTTCTTTGGCCGGATTTTTTTACTGTTCAGCAAACTATACAGCAGCTCAACATGAGATAAATACAAACAAAAAAATGTATGTCAACACAAAAAAAAGCTGGGATAGTTTTATTTTATTTTTTTTATTTCCTTATTCATAGTTTTGTTTTACCTCTTATTGCTGCAGTGTTTTTGAATGTAATTGTTTGAATTTCTTAACTGTTATTAAGGAATCTGGCAGTACCAGAAAAAGAAAAAATAAGTTTTTTTCTTAATTAAGCATTTTGCCACTTGATATAAAATGTGAAAAGCATAGTAAGAGGTTCTAAAGCATCATGTCTGTTTTGTCAGAAGTTAAATGCTGCTGTGTTTTAATTTTTTTTTTATTGTTATATTCTTAATATTATTTGGAAACATGCACTATAGCTAGCCATGAACCCTAAAGTCTCATATGTGCACTGAAACGGTCCAGATTACAAACTATAAAACGTGAAATGATAGCAGTAAGAATACGACTTTCAGATATCAGTGGCTGTCCGTTCTACAAGTACAATCACTACAGATTGGCTGGCTAGTACCTTAGCTGGCTCCATTGCCAGATACTTTACTTTAACGTTAGTTTCAAAGAATTAGCCGTGTGGGTAGGACAGTCATCTTCTTACAGCAATCCTAGAGTAACAGTGGCACACTATAATCTGAAGACTAACATTTCAAAACGTTTGCTGCCCCGTGTGGTGTCTGCTGATTCTCTTTATTCTACAGTTAAGTTAGTTCTGCACTATCGATGCCTGAGGGGAACAATACTGGACAAAAATAGTCTGAAAAGTATTGCTCCAACAATATTAATGGCATGTATGTCAAAATGTAGCTTTTAACTCTACTGTTAAGGCCATGAACGCTTTGTATTGAAAACGTTGTTCTGCAGTTTGGGGACAATAATGAAAACCATACAAAACTCTACCACTAGGTAGTGCAATAGGAACATTAGTTAATGCACAATTCAATCGGTCAGAGAAAAATAAGTCTTTCAAACCTTATAGCAGGTCTTTTACCCTTTTCCTGGACGTTAAAGTATCAGACGGTTAAAATGCTGTCTGGCTGGTTAAATTTCAATGAGATTTCCTTTCCTACCGTGATTCATTTTCCCCATACAGCTACTAAAACAGCAACTACTTAGAATCTACCTGGGCCAGGCTGTAGAGCATAATAGGTCTGCAATTGGTGAGAGTAGTGATGATCTATGCACAAATATGACACAGATGTTTTAGGTTTTCCTATGTTAAAAATATATGAGCAGTTTTGAACATTAAAAGGTATGTCTATTGGAAAATTACAATGTGCGTGAAAGTAACTCTGCAAGCTGTGTACTTGTGTTCTCATGAGAGAACTGTCAGTAAGTTTGAAATCTTTGTATTCTGTATCTGTGATGAACGTGATGGCGGCAAGATGAGTTAACATGTAGTAAAACGCAGACACGACGTACACTCAAACAAACACGTATGACAAACAATTACATACAAGAGATACACACACACATTGTTTATTTGACAAGCCATGTCAAATTTTACAAACACCTGTAACTCTAGTTCACCCCCACCCCAAAAGGATTTCTTAAAAGGCTCTTTACTTATCTGCTAAAAGTAGCTCTCTGCTTGATTTGAAGAGCCGTAAATATATACAATCTGGCTGTCAGTTGTGAAAAAGAGTCAATCTTTGTGATTCTTATTAATTTGGATTTGGATTCCTACTTAGTGTGAACGCTACAGGGAAAATTGGAACTATGTGGACCACTTTGCTGATTCGGACGGACGATGATGAAGAACCATTCAAGTTTGTCGGAGGGGCAGTTGTACATAATGAGAATGAACAAACCCAGTTGTAACTTGTTGAACTTTTAAATGGTTTAGAAATGCTGTACTGTATGTTTGAAGGGGGTGCACTGTTACCACCAGTTGTAATGTTTACTGTATTATTTGATATCTAAATGTTATGTACTGGAAAGGTCAAATATATTTCTAGAACAAAATTGGGATTTTATGCAAATTGTTGATCTGTTTTCCTGGAATTAACAGCAATAAATACAAAATGCCACAACATTCCACCTGTTGCAATACATTTGAATGTGTTACATTCCCAACTTAATTTCCCACCTATATCTACTTTTTTAGTCATAGTTTGAGTATAGTGCTATATTGTATTCCCCATATAAATGAAAAAAGTGTGCTTCCATTATAGTTAGTAGCCATCCATAACTGGTAACGAATCCCTAGCTTCACAGTTAAGTCCTCTCATGTAAGAAATATATTTTTTATATAACAAAAACGTTATCTGATCATATTTACAAACAAATATGAGTCTCACGGATCATAAAAGTTGTGCATATAAAATAAATATAAGTCAAGAACATCTTCACTGATTCAGAAATCGACTTCAGTTAGAAAGAGAGGGTAGTCACCAAACTGCTCTTTGCTTTTAATCACAACAATCGACTAATTAAAAACCTCACTGGTATTCAGTAAAGCATGTTGAATGCCTGATTCTTGGCCGCACAGTTTAACCGAGTCAGTACCCGTAGACGCTGTGTAATATGAGATTGCGGAAGCTTGCTTTGACAGATGACTTGGGCGTGTCCGAATGTAAATAATAAAACTCGCTGCTCCAACACTGTCTTGTCTGCGTACGGTGTTCACGATTAACAGTGACTTTATTCAGGAATTCAAGGGACGATCATTCACTTGTAAGTAACGTGGATAGTTCATGGTATGACTTTAATTAAGAACAGCTTAAGTTTCTATTTTGTCTCGCATGGATTGATCAGTTACATGTTTGAGTGGAAGTAGACCGGTGACTCAGTCATTTTTTGTGTGAAATCACTGTATGGCAGTGTTTAGTGATACATGATTTCAAACCGCTTGTTACTATTGACCAATATATTGCGGTTTTGAACTCTCGCTTCTGTGCCACTGAACCTTGGTGTCATGAAAATTGCAGCCATGCTAGCTGGAGCCGCAGATAAAGCTAATGGTACTTAATCAACAATGGCATGCTGATGCACAGGGGTCATAATCTCTTATTGTAAGTAATATGTATTTTTCTCATCAGTAACCATGGCATCCACTCCACTGTCTGAAGCAAACACCACTTTCTCCCTGGCTCTGTTCAAGAAACTAACTGAGAGCAACAAGACTGGCAATGTCTTCTACTCTCCTCTCAGCATCTCCTCTGCCCTGGCCATGGTGACCCTTGGTGCCAGGGGCAATACACACACTCAGATGTCAGAGGTAGGTTCCAGACACACACACACACACACACACACAGGCAGTCTCTTTGGAGACATGGAAAATATAGCAAAACTATTTCACTAAATTCCACACAATTGTACAGCTATTCACTCATCAAAAGCTGTCAAATATCTGTTACTATTTTTACTCTTGGGTGCCTGTGGTCAACAAAACCCCATAGAGGTGGTTAATAGCTGTCTTTACAGACTGACAAAAAATATAGGTATATAGATGGGCAGAAAGAGTGTGTTAGTGTGTTGTCTGTTGGCTACCGTATGAACTCCTAATGTTTTCTACAGTCCTACACAAGCACATCTTAAGAAATAAAAACACTTATGGAATCAGAAGCACTATGTTTAAAACACTGTTAAGCTACATATTTGGTCATATACAGGCCTAAAACATTTTCCTCCGTCACCAAAGAATAAGAAGAGTGATGTTGCTTCTTTGCCATCTCACAAAGATGCTTCAAGAGAATTAATGGGGGGCAATCTCATGTTAGGCTACTCTTAAAGAATTTGGTTGAACATTAAAACATTTTTATTTAGTTTAGCGGTGTCAACTTTTGTCAGCTTTACCATGAATCATTCATCACATAAAAAGAAGAAATTTTTTGGTGAGTCAATATTAGTTTTGATTCTGTTTCAATACGGTACATTTCCCTCTAGCCTCTGAAGCGAGTTTCAGCACGCTCACTAGTTTCAGCATCTCAGATGTATCACTTTCCTTCACTTAATGGTGGTTGGGTCAGATGATACGATGTCAAACAAAGCCAAAGTTTACCTCAGCATAAAGAGGGAGAAGCAAATACATTTTATTTATTGGGAGCATCGAGTCACCCTTTTTCCTGACAGGAGTGGGTTTGTGGATAGGTGTGACTTCTTTCAACATTCGTTGTTAAACCCAGAATGTCCTACCCCTGTGACTCATAGGAGACTCTTTCTAACACTAAACAAACAGACATTCCTGACTCAGCTTAACTGTTCTATGAGGGTGGGTATCTGATCAGTGTCTATGGCAACAGCACACCCGACCCGCGTGTAATGGAAGAGTTGGAACTTTGAAAATCAGTGTAGGCACCAAAGTCTCCTGGTAGATATAGGCTCTGATTTTAGGTGGCTTGCCAGCTAATTTCAATAGATTTAGGGGCCTAATAGGCAGTTAAAGTGTAAAGCCAGAAGTTACTATGGAGAAGAAATGTTTCAAGAACAATTTTTTACTTCACAATTTTTTTTTGCTCTTCACAGTAGGGTATCATCCCATACATATTTCAATGCAATCATAAGTTGCCTAGCTGTTTTTTATTTAAAGTTATTGTCTAAAATCTAAATCAACAATTACATTATTTATTTTGGCTTTCTCAAGTTTCATATATGTATTGACCTAAAGTCACATTAAAAACTGTATCTGAGAAAGTGGCCAATGTTGGCGGGCAGGGGAACCTTCTAATGGCCTGGCTATGCTTGCATGGCTCTGGCAGCCGTTGGGCTGGAAGGTCATAAACGCCTCCCTACTGTTAAGTAATCACATATTCTTATCTGCTTCTCTGTCTGTGCTACCACTGGTTGCAGTGGTAACTTATGGCAACAAATGCATGAACGGTATTCAGGAAGTTCATTAGGCACAGCAGATTATTCTTACACTAGTTATGAACATTTCATTTGGGAACACGCCTATGCAGTTGAATCTCATTGTACTTCATTGGGGTATTGAGGAGTAAAGGTATGTGCACACCAGCGTGTTTGTCCGCCCAGAGCAGGGTGGGGCAGGGAGGGATTCCGTCCGCTTGTGTAACACTCTCAGAGTATTCAGTTCTCAGAAGTCTAAGGGGACTTTCCCCTGTTAAACCCTGTGTCTTTGTCTATTTGACTTAGGGTTTTGGTAATATGCAGCCTTTCACCCTTTAAGGTATGCACACACACACACGCCTACACAAGTCATGTATACAAACACCTGCAGATTAAGAAGCTCATCTTTTCCCTTCTCTCAATCTCATGTGCAGAGGGATAGACAGACACTCCACCAGCACATTGAAATACAAATCACTCAAACCCTCACACACAGAAAAGCACACATACGTACTACAAACACACGCTCACAGCACCTAACACGCTCTTTACAGGTCCCCCATGCTCACAGTGTATCGCTTTGACCTCCACGTCTGCCCACCCTTCCATCAATAGGTCCTATGCCTTACCAAAACAAAGCACAGTAGCCAGGCCGGGCCGGAAATGTCCCAGCAACAGACCCAGAAGATACAGCTCCCTAAGCATCTGATGAAGGTGCTAACACAGAGTCGAGGACTTACTCATTAACCAGGGCGAGGGGTGTCAAAGGGCAGTAACAGTAAAGATATCGCACCGCTATGAGACTGGGGCTTGGTGCTGTGGGTTAGAAGGTAAAACTGTTATTGAAGGTCCAGCATTGAGCCTGCTTTGTCTGCCTTTTCTTTTTTATGAAGATAACGTTCCATTAACCCATTTGAGAAGGTGTTGTCTTGCGTTGTTTTTTTTTTTCAGCATGGGGCCGCCTTTTGGTCTTACAGTACTTCTTATGTGCTTAAAATGGGTCAATTGGTTTCTTCTTGGTGCCATTGGTTCTCCATTTCGCCTTGCAAGCAGCTTCCCTGAAACAGAAGGGCTCACAGAAAGCGTGGTTGCCTAGTTGCTAATACACAGCATGTCTGAGCAATCAGCATCAGCAATAAGACCATTTTTGGTCATATAAAATGTCTACAAAATAAAAATTGTTCAAAGTTCTCAGTAGAACAACTAGGCATGTCTGATGTTGACACTTTTCTGCAACCACGTTATTAGAGAGCCTTTTGACTTCGCTTTGATTATGTGCAACACAAGTACATCATCTCAATACGTTAACTTTTGTATATGATCTGTTTGTAGTCACTGCACCTTCATAAGGCCAAGGATGAGGTCCACGTTAGTTTTAGCAAGCTCATGGCTGAGCTCAACAAGGCAGGAGCGCCCTACGCCCTGAGTCTGGCTAATCGCCTCTATGGGGAGCAGTCCTACCAGTTTATCCAGGTAAACGTGTGTGTGTGTGTGTGTGTGTGTGTGTGTGTGTGTGTGTGTGTGTGTGTGTGTTTTATAAGGGGGGGTGATAAAGATTGGAACTCTGTCTTAATGTACTGTCAACTCCAAACGAATGAATGAAGTACTGATTGGAATCTTTTCTTTTCACTTGCATATTCTGTACGATGGTGAGGGTGTTCCTTAGAATGCTAATAGCAAAGTGATTCTCTCTCCCTCTCTCTCATATGTATAAATGTATGTTTTAGGATTTCCTTGGAGACACTAAGAAACACTACAATGCTGAGCTGGAGTCTGTGGACTTTGTGAACAACTATGAGGCTGCCAGGGTCAACATCAACACCTGGGTGCAGAAACAGACTCAAGGTGACACCACGCATACACCTGTCTTTACTGCTTCATCTCAGCCCATATTTTTCATGTTAAAAGATGAGTTATGCCATAAACACTTTCAAATGGCATAGGCAACACACCTATTCTTATGCTCCCTCCTCCTCAGATAAGATCAAGAACCTGCTAGCTGATGGAGTGCTGAATAACCTGACCAGGCTGGTGCTGGTCAACGCCATTTACTTCAAAGGCAACTGGGAAAAGCAGTTTCCGGCAGACCGCACCCAGGACGCCCAGTTCAGAGTCAGCAAGGTACAAGTGTGCTGAATCCTTTCTCCTTCAAGCCTCCGATTACAAAAACCCCCCGTAAAATACTGTCTGTGGTTCGCTTTGCAGAACGCCAACAAGCCAGTGAAGATGATGTATCAGAAGACCAAGTTTCCACTTACTTTTATCCCCGAGGCCAAGTGTCAGGTGAGCACTCGGGCTGACTGTCAGTCAATGAATTTAGCATGGGAAAGTATTGTCAACCATATCAAGCTAATCAATGAAACGAACACCCGTTTTGATCTGCATTATTGTCAACAATCAAACAGCATTGTGTTGTAATGTTTTATCCAGATCCTGGAGATTCCATACAAAGGAAAGGATCTCAGTATGCTGATCATGCTGCCCAACGACATGGAGGACAGTACCACAGGACTGGAGAAGGTACGTGTGGACACACTAAAACACACACACACACACACACACACACACACACACACACGTTCGGGCGTGGAAAACCTTCACCTTAACAGTCACTCAATCTCACACTCACATCCTGACAGTTGGAAAATAAGCTGACGTACACCAACTTTGTGGAGTGGACGCGACCCAACATGATGGACACTGTCGAGGTGCAGGTGGGTCTGCCCCGGTTCAAGATGGAGGAGACGTATGACCTGAAGAGGGTTCTCACCAGTATGGGGATGGTGGACGCCTTCGACAATGGCCGCTGTGACTTCTCAGGTACCCTCCCCTCTTTTTTTTTTTTGTCTATCTTTCAGGTTACCAATCTTGTAACCATATCTAAACATTTGAGTATTTTTTTTTTACTAAATGTATTATTTTCATTATCTTTCATTATTTTTCTTATTGTTTTCTTTTTCTTTCTAGCACTTTTTTTCTTAATATTCTGTTGTCAAAATCTATTTTTAAACTTACCAAAACTTTATTTAGGTAGTTAAAAAGCAGTTGTTTTTTTACAGTGTTTCTTTTCCTTGCTACATGCTAGGTATGTCTCCTGCAAATGACCTGGTCCTATCCAAGGTGGTCCACAAGGCCTTTGTGGAGGTCAACGAGGAAGGAACCGAGGCCGCTGCCGCCACCGCTGCCGTCATGATGTTGCGTTGTGCCATGATGCCCGCCACCTTTATTGCCGACCACCCCTTCCTCTTCTTCATCCGCCACAACCCCACTATGAGCATCCTCTTTGCTGGCCGCTACTGCTCCCCCGTCTAGGCACCGCAGCTTTGAACCCTTATATGTTTTGACAAAAAATGATTGCTTTTATATTCTTTGTTATTTGTAGACTCTCATGCATAGAGTTCAAGGAAAATTACAAGGTATAATTTAAATAGACCTACTTCAAATCTGTTCGTGCTTCACGTACATTTGTTAATGTTTACATGCCACACAAACCAAACTTTCTTCCTCTCAACTCCACCCCATCTGATAGAACCTGATCAGGGCCTGGGTTTCCTAAATTCATCCTTACAAAGAGGGTCTTTCTACTTAAGTAGTTATTTGGTAAGGTAGTCCATTCCTTCAAATGTTTTGTGTGTTATTCAATGTTATTATATGGCCAATGGCAAAGCACCCAAAGTATGCACTATCCCTGTGTTCCTATATGATATACTCCTATTGATCATGTGTTTAGCAAAGCCTTACCTAAATGATATGATGTTGAGTTGAATAATCCTCTCTGACATTAAGGTGCCTTACAATGCCTTTTTATAAAATGACGCTATCCAGCAAGAAAACTGCAAATAATTAAGTGCAATTACATAATTTTAGCTATGTAAATATTTGTTTTGGTAATAGTAGATAAAAATGTATTTGAAGAAACAAGGATATGTTACATGATAAATTACATTTTAGGAAACATTGAGAAGTATCAAGGAATAAACATTGCATCGTAAATAAAGAATGAGTTGTGTTCTATTTTTGGTCTGATAAAATACATTTGTGGGGTTTAGAGATTAGATTTTGAGTGGGAATTTAACGTTTTTAAATTGCAATTAATTGGTAGTCAGATGTTTTAAAGTCATTACATTAGTGAGACTTTAATATCACATTGATACTACCACCAGTTTGTAATACAGTGATTGTATCAGTTGAGGTGAGCTACCAAGTTTTAAAGAAACTGCCTTCTACAGCATAATATATCGAATATAGCTCTCACATTTGTAAAACAAAATCTTACTTATCTGACTGAAATATTGAGGAACTTGGATGACCCGCTTAGGTTTTGGAAGAATGACAAAAAAAATGCCACTTTCTCTTCTTTTGATTTTTCAATGTTCTGATGTTCTTGACAAAGGTGAAATGGTGAATGGTTTTAACAAATATGTTCTCATCAGGACTTAGTTTCAGTGTGTCTGATTCTTCTTTGCAATTTGTACCTGAAATATGACTGCCTGATGTAGCTCTAGATGAGCCTGGCTCTGCCAAAGGCAGAGAAGGAAATACTTCTTACTTGACCCCCTTCACACGGAAAAAGATCCATTCAGCTCTGATAACTATCAATCCAAGGATGTTAGCCGGTTCGGATGATTTAGGCCCAGGCCTCTTGAAACTGGCAACTGATGTTATTGCTAAACCCTTAACCTACATTTTATATTTAAACTTAAAACTGAATGCTATTGCGCAACTGCCTAGTCCTAACAACTTATGACCCATCTCAAAACGTTATGTTACTGTCAACCTCCTTGAAATCACTTGTGATTGAGCAATTGAAGGAGTCTGTATATTCTACTTATGTCCTAAGCAAGTTTCAGTCTGGCTTTTCAATTGTTTTAGCATACATTACAAGTAACATACTTACATAATGTTTCAATTATGTACATAACGCATGTGCTGGTTTATATTTTTTTGCGTGCATGTGGATTAGTTTCTTAAAATGTATGTTTGGGTGAAATTAACTTTTGACAGGTATAACTGGTCTTTTTTGGTCAGTGGCTGCCATTCAATTTGTCAAATTAATGTGTAATGTAAATGATAAGAAGTTGTCAGTTTTGTCAAGTTGGTATCTGTAGAGAATGTCTGCAGGTTAATATATTTACTATTTTTGTAAACTTGCATTGTCTTACAGTAATTGAGAACTAACAGCAACTTTTGAGGAGCCAAAAAGGTATATCATTCACTCGTACAAGTAAATTATGTAAACCATCAGTTTTGTGCAACTGTTTGACCAATGAATTGCTATTTTGGTAAGACTAACTCCCTTTTGTCCTCCTAAAACTTCTGTAGTCATTATCATTGTCACCTTAATTTGGTGTTGCTGGAATTGCGTGAAGATTACAGTACACAATAAACTGTAATACTGATCAGTAGGCATCTGTAGGAAGACATCTTTCCCACTGAGGCAAACATAAGTTTCTTAAATAGAGACGGAGAAAGTTATCAAGAGCAACAAGACTGACACTGTCTTCTACTCTCCTCTAAGCCTCTCTTCTGCTTTGGCAATAGTAACCCTCGTGGCCGGGGGCAACACACACACCCACACACACACACAGATGTTAGAGGTAGGTTCCAGACATACACACAAGAATCAAACTAATTCCAGAATTTCCTCAGAAAAAAAAGAGGAAAAGATGGGAGTTTTTTCAATGGGACTTACGTGGAGTTTAGATACACTCTTTTTCCCGACTGTGAGATCACAGTATGTCGACAGGTTTAACATCTTGCAACATGCATTTTCAAAACCAGACTTTTGATACTTTGATTCCTAGTAGACTCTCTCTAACAATATGTAAATACAGTTCTGACTCAGGTTAACGTTTCTGAGGGTGGGAGTCTCCTCTGTTTATGGCATTGGAGGCTCCATAGGTTTTCGGACAGAATTTGACGTGGCAATCTATGTTGCAATTAAGTTGATACAATGTAAAGTCCCAAATTCATGTCAACTGGTGCCATATTTTTTTCACTTTTGTTGATCACAATATAATCATGCCCCATTTTCTTTTTTATCATGTCATCAGAATGTACCAATGCTTTTTTCTCAAGTTATTGGTGAGCTTTATTAAGCACATTTTCCATTGACACATTTCAGAAAATGTTGTATTTTATTGTTTCTATTGTTTGGCAATAACAACAAAAGGGGACACACACACACAATTCCTTTTCGCTTCCTGTCAGCCCTGCTTGCAATATTCCTCCTGTTAAATTATGACAAACCTTATTTTTCTATTGTCAAATTAACTTTGTTCAGAACGCATGCAAGCCTTAGATCGGACACAGGATCGTTAATACACACTACACTCACACTCTGAGGCACTCTACAACAAAATTCATTAAATATGTCACCACTCGTACTAGAAAATAGTTCTATACGTTACACAAGTTGTATATGTTTCTAATAATATGCTGCAATGTTCAGCTAGATGCTATTACTATGAGAACCTTTCTATGTCACACAATTGCTTGATATCTTGAATCTAGAAGGTCTTTCAATACACAGTATGCCAGGAAAAGTGAATGCATGGAACAACTCATTTGATTTCTCACCAGGGTTTCAAAGATGTTTGTTCTTCTATCAATCATGTGACTTAAAGTCAAGGGTTGGTGGAGCACTATTGGAAAGAAAAGTGTTTGCGAACCTTTTAAGAGTCCATCCGGTCTCCTCTTGTGCAATTACAATAACACTACACCTACTGTTGCTGATGAACACAGCAATAACTTCTGCGAGATGACAGTGATTGCATCAGTTCCACATATCAAAGACTTGTTCTGATTTCACAACACCTTGAACTTCTGGTCAATTTCCATTTAAGATGTGTCATTTAGAACATGAATGTGAGCATATTGAATAAATCAAACATTTAAATTTGAATACAAACTTTTGTATTTGTGTATTTTTAGCACTGCAGAACGCAAGCAGGCCCGTGACGATGAATCATTAGCGGTACGAGTTTCCACTAACTTTTGTCCCCCAGGTCAAATGTCAGGTAAGCTCTCTGGCTGACTGTCAGTCATGGGATTTATTTTGATATGGTTGACAGTACTTTTCCAAGGAACAAACACTACTGATCTGCATTGTTGCAAATTATATGATTGTGTTAGAATGTGGTGGCCAAGTGGGTAGGCCTGCTACCTGGAAACCAAAAGGTCATGAGTTCAAATCCACCATTAAAGTTCCATTGAGCAATGTTACGACCCTTACTATGGTGTAGGTGTAAGGGATTAACATATGTTTGTGGGATGAGATATAAAGGAGTAGGAACACACGTTGAGGTGTAGGATGAGATATAAAATGGAGTAGGAACACACGTTTAAGGGATATTTATAATTGGTTGATAGACTGGCGTATTTATTGACATAAGCGGTTAAGTTAATGGATGGATGGGACACCACTTGGTTATCAGAGTTGAACGGTGCCAAAATAAACATAAGGTGAAAAAGAAGTCCTAGCTAGCCTAGGTCTAGACATTGGTCTAGACTAGCAGAAAACATTGGTCTAGACTAGCAGAAAACACATGGGGTGGCACTCGTTCCTAAACTAGTGAATATAACAGAAACAGTCTACGTGATGTTTAATAAACCCCAGGGTATCTTACCTAGCTCATCAGCCAGGGAGTACAACGAAAAGCGACACCGTGTGCCGAACTAAAACAATACAGACGTATATTACACCAAATGCTATTAAGCGGTGACAGCTCTCAAACGAGTAGTTTACACACAGATCTCAAGGTTTTAGAATGTCTCATTCAAGGATTTGTCTCTTTCTCAGTTTTGTTTCTCAGCAGTCTTTCAGTTGCTCTCAGTTGTTTTCTTCCAACCCCATCCAAGGTCTCATGTAGTCTGCAGCGCAGGTGCGCACAATCAGCGTAATTGAGGGTGTGTTCGTGAAGATGGGACCTGGAGGCGTGATGACAGAGGGAGAGGGAACAGACCAGAGAAGGGCAAAGGACATCACACACTACCACAATAATAATAACAATACCAATACGGCCATTCACAACAGGGGCCGTAACAAGCAATCTTACTCCTGCATTGATCCAAGAGGGCTCCTGTAATCTCATTATAGACTGCTTTGGCTAAAAGTGTCTACTAAATGACAAAAAGTAAGTGTTGTGCCGCCCAACGAGATGCAAGACAGGAGTGTTGTGTCCCGCAGTTCTGAGAGACGACAGTACCAGAGGTGTAAGCAATAGCAAGCTTTAATCAATACAGGATAATAAAGTAATCAATACAGAATAATAATGTCAAGAATATAATGATATCTAATGATGACAAAATACGATGATATCAAAAGATGACTAAATATAAAGATATCAAAGGGTGGCACCCCGATACCAGTCTGCTGTCCTACACACACACACCGACCCAGTATACCGAATGCCACACCTTGGGAGCGGTGCGCCCTCCATTTATACTGTGATACAACATAAATTCATAAAACAACTGGATGGAGAGAAATCATTGGTTTTAGACTTTTGACCCTCCCTTGTTGGTGCGCAGGCCTAATCCTAGGCCTCTGGGCACTCCTCTTATCCAGTCCTGAGTTGTACCGAACTCATGAGTGGGCTGTAAGGGAGGGGGCAAGAGTCTACCGAGATAGTAGCAATGAGACCATTGACAGAGCAGAGAGGGCAAGAAGACCTTGAACAGATCGGAATGTGCAAGATTGCACTACACAGCACACATTATATGAAGTTAAGTGGTCTAAAACACAGCACACCATATATGTAACTAAGTGGTTTAATACACAGCACACAATACATGTAACTAAGTGGTTTAACCTTAACAGGAGCACCATACAAACACACGCTCACAGGTCAGATGAGTGAAATCATCATCAATACGATCTCTCTCACTTCCGAATCGTTTTGGAAAAAGTAGTGAAATAATTTTTTTTATAAATACCTTTTTCTTGATGAAAATATGTTGAAAAGAACAAAATTGTAAATAACCGATGGAAAACAAAGTTTGAGTGATATAAAACATTTCATAGGCTATAGAAGACTTAAAATGAAAGCTTTTCAAATACGTCTTTCCTGTAATGTACAGACTCCATTTGCCAGGCACTGGCGACCTCTAGTGGAAACTCATCTGAACCAAAGGTAGAACACTTACAATGTGAAATTTCAATATCAATCACTTTGATCCCCCCAAAACGGCGCAAAATATTTCAACTTTGTTTTAACTAATAATATTCCTAGATTATTTACACGTTTCCCTAAAATGTTTTCCTAGTGACTCAAAATGACTAACTTTCTTATGGCCTACTATTGGAGCGCTGTTAGGCCTTCATCTCTTTCTCTGTTCTTTCCCCCTTTCTGCCTATGTGCCGACTATTTCAAGTTAGCGGGATACATTTAGAGAGCACTGATCTACTGTACTATAAACTCATCAAGCCCTTTTTGTCAACATTCGCTCCTGTCCCTGATGATGTCTTCGCGTACAAGTGAGCGGTCTGTGGCATTAACTCCCGTACTTAAAATGTGTCTTACTCTGGTGGTGTTCTGAAATTCTGAGCCTCCCCTTCAGGATGGGCTACCTTCGCAAACTGCGCATGAGCATTTACTTGGTAGCGCATTCTGAGTGGTAATTTCTCCCTGTCAAAATGGGCTACCAGTGCTTCACTGTGTTACAAAGTATGAATTTACTTCAAAACACAGGTAGCGCATTCTGGGCAGTCATTTCTCCCTGTCAAAATGGGCTGCAGGGCTTTAATGCGTTCAAAAAGTATGCATTTACTTCAAAATCACATGGTAGCGCATTCTTAGCAGTAATTTCTCCCTTTCAGAATGGGCTACCTCATACTATTCAATTGAGGTAGCCCATTTGGAGGGGAGGCAACATTTTTCAGTTGTATTTGTTTAAATTTTTCAGTTGTATTTCATAAAATGTGACACCGGGAAGCCCATTCTGAGGGGAGGCTCAGAATTTCTGAACACCGGCCGTGTCCCGGAGTCCCAGACTGGATCCGAATTCTTCAACAAAGTACGTCTTAATGCTTTCACTGTGTACTTTTCCTTAACCCCGAGGGAAACCGTCATGAGGTTAAGGACAAATTTGAAGGAGAATTCATAAGGATTTAGGAGAAGACAATCGCGTTGCTGAAAAGGAGTCCGACTGCACTTACACTAAGCTACGTAATCATGCGATGGTAGTTTTTGTGGGTCGTTCCTGGAGAAACTACAATGTCCCGAAGATGAACTATATAGCCTATAAAAGGCGCATCTTAGATACTTCGCCCGTGCGTTGTTGTAGTAAGGTGGTTTTAGTATTCCAACAAACTTTAAGCCCTATTTAATGGGTGAGTTGGTCTGGCCGGGAGGATGGGGCAAGGTTTGGAATAAGGGGGACACACAGGTTTCCTTTTTGTATTTTTGTTTTGCATTCTACTTTTGTGACTGGGAATGTGGTGACTGTCTTTGGAAGATTCTATGTTCTAGAAATTAAATGCAGTCTTTGTTTAATTTTATATTTTATTTTAACTTAAGCACAATAGAGTTGGTGCTCCCAAATTTACATTTTGGTACTGGCTGCCTGCGCAGGTTTCTCTCAGTCTGTATTCTGGTTTGAGAGAAGCAGGTATGTTATCGAAGTGTTACACTCATCAAAGTGTTTAATGTACGCCACAAAGATTATTGTCCGCTATTATATTGTTGAAAGTGGATGAGACTTGAAATATGTGCTTGTGGAGTTCTTCTCGTGTGTATGAAGTTAACTGTCAGTGTTAGCTAGCAGTTCAAGTTAATCGTTAGTGTTAGCTAGCAGTTCACCCCTCATGAACGAAAGCCTTTGAAGCTGCCGCTCCTCAGTACTGGTTTTCTGCCGTGACTCTACGGCGTTGTGGGGAATGTAGTTGTTTTGCTTTTTCTAGGCATATTGAAGAATTGCCGTCGTTTATTTTCAATATGATGTGAATGTGAATGTTTAGGCTATTACTTTGCAATGTGTTTAATGTATGAGACAGATGTGCATTTTATTTCTTTTTATGCATCCCTGTAGGTGAGATTGAGTGGTGTACTGTGGGTGCATTGAAGATCCTTGACCCGTCTCATATTGTATAATTGCAGGTATGGTTGTTGCTAAGACATTTTTACAACTATACGATCACAGTGTTGTATGAATACCTTTGTTGTTTAACAATCTTTTTGTAACTTTCTGGATGGATTAATGTAAATGTATAATTCCCATTTTGCTATGTATTGGCAGTCTGTATTCTGGTTTGAGAGAAGCAGGTGAGATTGAGTGGTGTACTGTGGGTGCATTGAAGATCATTGACCCCTGTCTCATATTGTATAATTGCAGTAAAGAACCAAAAGAGAAAAAAGCTGTGGTGTTGCGTCTTTTCCTTGGTGTTTCGGGGTGCAACCTGATATCACTACATTGTCACCATGTTGTTTTATGGCTTATAAACGTGGGCAAGGCGGATAAATATATTAACCTACTTTATTACCAAGGTTGGAATTAAAAAGGGAATTTGGGCTACCTGTCACAAAAGTGAAACAAAATATGTCACATTGAGATAGTTGCTCATGTCCTCACCCCCCTGTCAACTCATACTTATCGCCAATGGGGGGGGGGGGGTTAATGCGACCTGACGTGTAATAGTCCAAAAATCCATAACGATCACTTATGAATGTTGTCATAACTTAAGCATGAACAATGCGTTACAAGTGAACGAAAGAATCAGTCCCTATGGGTGAACTGCTAATTTATGTTTCCTCATCTCTATTGCCTAGCCTATGCAGCTATCACGTGACCAGTGAACGAAAGACTTAATTAGACCAGAAGACCCATTCGAGGGTTGAATTACTATTTTTAACGAACTACTCACTCAGACCCGAAGACTCATTCGAGGGGTGACCTACTCTTATGAACGAACTACTCAAACCCGAAGACCAATTCAAGGGGTGAACTAATCTTTTCTCTTTCCTATTCTGAGCCTATGCGGCTGCCACGTGAAAATTGGAACGACCGACTCAGACCCAGTCTAGGGGTGAACTACTAATTTCTGTTTACTGTTCTTTCTTTCGAGTCTTTCGTTCACTTTTGTGACTGCTAGGCCTAGCATAGAAAACAGAAATGATTGAATTGGTTCACGAGTTATTACTGGTTTTGGGTCAGTTTTTTTTCAGTTTTTCACTTTACAGTGAAATCAAACAGAACAAAACAACCAGTTTATCAGACAGCTTATATTGTGTGATTTAGTTGTAGTTCGAGTGTGATTGTTATTTGGCTGTATGGGACAACCTGATTTTAAATAAATACATCTTAAAGTTATATCAATATTGTGATTTTTTGGCAAAATACAAAACATCACGTTTCAGTAAAGGAGTATATTGCAACTGCTTAATTATCACAGTGAGTGAATCATAACTATGGCGCAGTCATAACTACAGTACATAACCATGGCGAACTAAACATTTCTCTTATCTATGCCGAGCTACCACCTGAAAATTGAACGAACTATTCAGACCGGAGACCCATTCGAGGGGTGAACTACTCTTTTCTCTTTCCTATACTGAGCCTCTGGGGCTATCACGTGATAATTGAACGCACTACTCTTTTCTCTTTCTAATACTGAGCCTATGGGGCTGTCACGTGAAAACACGACTCAGACCCGAAGACCCAGTTGAGGGGAAAACTATTCATTTTTGTTTCCTATACCAGATTTATGTAGTCCATAAAGAGACAGAAAGTATCTGACAAATAAACTTGGTCATCAATTTAAATTACAGTAAATTTCTGAAGGCTTTAACTACTGGGGTCAAATTGACCCCAAGGACAAAGGATGTTAGTAAATTTGAAGATAACAAAATCTTTAGTATGTGAAATTGAGCCCCGAATTTTTTTTTTTATAAAATGATCTAGCATAAATTTCCCTTTATTAAAAATTAAGGCCTACAAGTTACAATTTTTTTTATTAAGGCTATATTTTACGTCACATCGCTTGTGATCGGGTGCTCAAGGGCATGCTCCTTGTATCAAGGTCGAGCAAGAAAGCAGGTCAGCTGGATGAATTAGTTTCTGTTTATGATTGCTTGCACCTCTCTGACCTCTCAGTCTTGAGAGGTTTGCCACTCTGAAGGACAGCATAGCCAAATTCCTTTACAAATGATTTCCAATGCTGTTAGCCGACACTGGTGATTATCCACCGCCTGTGGTCCAGTCGTCTATCTCCGTGTCTATATGAACATGGACCAAAAAAAAAAAAACGATTTAATTGGCAGCAACTTTTCCTGTCAAGCTGTGTGAAGGTCAATCTTTCAGTCTGTGAAGATATGGAGACGTCCAGAGGCATTGCCCCCAAGCAAGGCGTTTCTGTTGGGGTGGAAGGCTGTAACAGAGACTACAGTGCTTAACTCCTCGTCTCTGAATGTGTGCAGAGGTTGCCCACTCTCGTGGAACACTTGGGCACAGCGAGGCCTTTCCATACTACCAACTAGGAAACAGTCTTCTTGCTTAGGGTCCCACACAGCAACAAGCTTGGAGAGCCAACGTCCTGTTTGCATGTTGTGTCTGAAAACAAAGATCAAAACGCTTCATCTGTGTTTGATTATGAACAAATTCTCTTTACAGTTGCACACCAGACGTACCTGATGGAGGTTAGAAGCGGCGCTGTAGTAGTCATTGCCGCCGTGTCATATATCCTAAGAAAAATATGAGGCTGTTAATCATTAAAATTTCTTTGTATATTATGCCATTACTATTACTTAAAAAAACCTCACAGTCAAGTTACACCTGACTTCCTGAGCCTGTTTCCTTTTCAGCCTCACCTTATCTTGTTATCATAGCAGCAGGTGAGGACTCGGTGGCCAGTGACTGGAGAGAAGTAGGCACTGTTAATGCTTAGAGAGTGTCCATGCAGTTGTGACACAGCCAGGCTTGAAGTCTCCCTCAAAAAACGGGTGTCGTAAATACTTACAACCCTTAATAAAACAGAACAATTGACCACAAAAATATTATAATACAAATTAAACATATCTTTCCTGTAGCGTTTTAAAGTTAACCGTTTGTTTTTTGAGTCATACTTGCTTTCAGCTACAACAAAGTACTGCTTTTGTACAGGATGGACACTGACACAGCGAACTGCCCTGGCATCCAGTGTGTGAAGTGACTCATAGGAGTTCCTGCAAAAGCAATGAACACATTACACAGCGTCCTATTTATATAATAGGACAATATGTCAGTAGTTTGAAATAATCGTTGTTTAGAGAGCATTTTAATAAGGAAACATAAAAAAATATATTCATAATAGCAAAACACAATGCAATACGTGTGAACAGAATGATCCTTTCAAAGAGATTCAGCAATCTGCTCGTTATCATTCAAACAAGTTATCTAACCAACAGTTAAAGGATAGAAAGGGAGAGGATGGCGTAGTAGCTCTGAACCCTTTCAATGTCATAATTTAATGAAAGCATTCATACTTAAGAAATATATGTTGACTTTTTACATGTTCAACTATCCAGCACGTTATTGAATACATTAAAGGTGGTGTAGGCAGTTTTCTGGAAAAGGCAAAAAAAAAACTGATTTTGAAAATACTATGTTGCTGAATTACTTTTATTTTATATTTAATTTTAATTTTATTGCATTTTGTAATTGTAACATATACTGTAAGGTAACCAGAGAGTCTTGAAAGGCACCCTCAAATTAAATGTATTATTATTATTATTATTATTAAATAATAATAACAATAACAATAACAATAATAATAATACAGCCCTCTTCTTGCAGCTGTCCTAAGCCCCTCCCAACAGATGAGCACGGGCATTTGCAGGCGCTTCATACACGCACCACGCAAGGTTGCTCGCTTGACCAGAGCCAGACAACCGCCAGCGGGCGAACAGCAAGCTCCGAATCCAAATTGAAACCGATGCAATCAAGGAGTTCTGTCCATCTCTGAAACGCTTAACCGATATTTACACGTGTTCTATTGCGTGTATTGTCAGACTCTCTTTTAGACTCTTTTTGACAAGTCAGTCTTCCTCTTTTTGAGTTGCTTTGTAGTGTAGGTAGGCAGTTGTTGCCAATGCTGGAACAGCAACTTTTTTTATCAGGATTGTCCGCCATTGAATCACACTTTTTCTGTCTGAAGGGACGTGAACGCGCGTATGCATTTGTAGAATAGCCAATAGGAACGCCCTCTCTGGAATCACCTGTGATTGGCCAAAGTCTACTGTCACGGGCTAGATTTTCTGAAGCTTGTAAACAGAGCCAAAAGGAGGGCAGGAGCAGAGGTTCTCTCTCAGACCACTTGAATTACAATATGCTGCACGGTTCATATGGAATTTTTGCCCAATGATGCCATAAGAAAACTGCCTACCCCACCTTTAATAATATCTTTCTCTATTAATATTTTTTTTTAAATATAATAATCTTTTTATTTGTATTATTAAACGGAGACAACTGCATAAACAGAAAGTAAAACAAGTGTGTATTACCCTGGAGTTCGTCGGTCTACAATAGCAATATCCCCATACCAGTCTCCAACCACGAGTGTCGAACAGTCATGGGACAGGAAATCAAAGTTTTTTATACCATCCTCAATACTATATACCTAGTTAAAAAGACAATACATTACGTTAGGGGGCAACAATCAGGATGTGCCAACGGAAAAATTATAACCATACGATGCAACTCTTCATACATCATCAAATGCTGCTTTCTCCACGTCCATGCTTCGTAAGGAGCCATCATAGCTTGACGTTAGCAGGTTAGCCGGACTGCTCCGTGAGAATGCCATGCAACCGACAGGTCGAGTGTGTGGCTCAAAAAGGAGCACTCCGTCATCCCCCCACCTGCCTCCCTGAGGAACAGAAAAAGAGTTCAAAGTTATCTGCATATTTTTATGGGATTGCCATCAGGTCGAAAGGCAAATCAAAACTCACCAGCTTCCATAGTCCTACATGGCCCAATTTATCTCCTGCAGCCATGAGCAGGTTGCTGCTACAAGGATGGAAGGCAGCACTGAAGATGCGATTCTTTACCACCTTCACCACTCCATTGTTGGGCATGTGCATTCTTTTTAAAGCGGTTTGGTACCTGCATTAAGACAATTCAGCTATATCTAATAAAGTTTGTTCAATAAAAATCTTTCTCGTAAAAATTGTTTTTCTTTGTATTACAACAGTGAAAGTGCATAACTTAAGGAATATGGACATGCCAAATGTTTCAACGAACTCCACACTCAAGCACTTACGCTTTCACATTCATGTGAACTTTTTTCACTTCTATGAAATCCTGCAAAGTACAATGAAGCCACAAGTGTTACACCAAGCATTACAAAAATTTAAAAAACCTGTAGCTGTACTGGTAGTCTAAACCTTTTACCTCAGTGCATAACTTGAGAAACTCTGTAGGTAGTGCACTGCCTTCTTCAACATTTACTGGCATCATACTGAGAGGACCATCTGGTTTCTTTGCTGTGTGAACCTTCAGGAAATAGAATGACTGTAATCACTATTTAAGCATTCCTGACATGCCACAATGCATGTGTTCAATTTCATTGCACTTACATGCTCCAAAGCCACTGCAATGGGTTCTGAAGGCATGGAAAACAAGTCAGCCCCCATTTTCTGTAAACGCAGTGACTTGCGTGAAGGCAGAACTTCTCCCACAAAGATCTTTGACTTGCTGCAATTTAAAAAAAAACAGAGGCAATCACAAACGTTTCAGTGTCTGTTCAGTCACAGCTTTCCCTTTTCCCATCTTCAACTAAAT
Source organism: Galaxias olidus (assembly GCA_026901105.3). Classification (NCBI taxonomy): domain Eukaryota; kingdom Metazoa; phylum Chordata; class Actinopteri; order Galaxiiformes; family Galaxiidae; genus Galaxias; species Galaxias olidus. Next base: position 388,720 of record JAPMUY010008251.1, on the reverse strand, counting down.
ACCAAGACGAAGTGCCTATGCACAAGCGCATGACATTGCACTTTTGTGTCAGTACAAATAAGAATACTTTTTATTTATTTATTTACCTCTTTAGGCTTTTTTTCAAAGGTTTTGGTTGTCGGATATGTTTCAGCCCCTCTGTAGCCTTTTAAAAAAGTGAACTATAATTAATGACATTTTCATGTAAACTATCAATAAGACAGATTACTTTTACAACTGTGTCACTGTGGCATATACATTTTTCAACCCTCGAAACTGACTTTTGTATTAACCAATATTCAATAGGGGGAAAAATAGATATTTAGGTGCTACCCATGGCTTAAATTTGCATTCTAAATTTTTGGGGGCTGCATTCGGGATCGTCTACTATGCGTCCTACTACACTGCATGGGTCACTGACAATCAAAAACCAACCTCGGGTAGTTTGATGGAAGACAAAAACCATTGGTTTCGTCTAATGTTCTCCAAGCGTTCCAACTCATATGCTGATAGAGCTCCATGCCTAACCTATATTGATAGCAGACCACATTACCTATTATAATCAAAAAGTAGGCTTTATAATATTATATAATGCTTCAAGTCACAACCGTGATTTTAGCTCACTAACTGATTTGTCCTCGTCAGATGTTAATTCACTGCTCTCTTTCTTGACTCGGTTGTCGTCATCATCTTTCGGTTGTTTTTTTGGAGTTCTCTGTGAAGTGAACGGTTGGAGGAGACGCAAAAATTTTATGTTTTTACAGTAGTATGACATTATTTATCAAATATTGGCAATTGGGCATGTTATGCAAAGTACCTTTCTCTTGACACCATTGGGTGAAACGGTGTATTTTTCATCCTTGGAGGCAATATTTAGACATTTAGAATCCAGGCTCTTCTTTGAATTAGCAACTTTGAATTGCCTTGTTACTTGTCGAGCTGAACGTCGGATTTGAACCTGGGCGTGAATTGTCTCAGTTTCTTTAAGAGTCGTTTCCTGTAAACATTTAATTACCATCTACAATACACATTTTGTAAGAACACTTCTGACGCACTTACGTTTTGGGGTTAACATTATGCCTATGACGGTAGCTTGTCGACTCTCACTTTGAGCAAAGTAATAATAATACTTAATAATGACACATTGGATTTAGTTTTTAGCGCTTTCTCAGGACTCAAAGCGCTTTACAAATTGATCGCAAGTTACACACAAGGAAGGAACGGACAGACTGCTATCTCAATCAGTCTGGTAGAACTCGGAATTGTAGAACTCTGCGGGCTACTGCAGTTTACCAAGGTTCGAGGAGGGTATTACGAGATAGAATTACACTCATTGCACAACACTTCACAGGGAAAACCTATAACAATCGCCACCACTCCCAACGTTCGCTAGCTACCGTTTATAATTAGTGTTGGGTGAGTGAATAGCCTACAACTATGAGGTCTCGTTTTTAACCAATTCTTAAGTATCTTACCTGAGATAAACGCAGCTTAACACAAGTTTTGAGATTCATTATATCTTGTTTATCCATATCGATACTGAATAGCTCTGCTCACTGCACTAAGACTCCAGTCTAAGACTACGTGTGAGGAGACCAGCAAACGCACATGTACGCATGAATGATGCAAACAGTCACTGCCTGCACATCCTTTCATAACACTCCCGCCACAATATTGTTTGGTAACATAGGCTGTGTTCGGAATCGCGTACTATGCATACTAAACATACTCAATTTGATCGAAAATGAGTAGGCAGTATGCCAACGTTACATAGTATGTGAAATTTGAGTATGGAACAAGTTCCCGGATGACATACTCAAATTTGGGGAAATGTTGAGTACAAGAGAGAGGTTACTAGATGATGCTTCACACCCCAAAATGCATTTCGGCAATTTCCTTCTAGCTTGACAGCGTTACAAGAATGCGGGGTTTTGGTCACAGGTTCCAGTTGAGTATACTAACAATATAATCGAACATTTGTAAAATGTAGTATTCTAGATTTCAGTTTAAGTAGTCAGTATGCAGTATGTACTCATTGAGTATGTAGTAGATAGTATTTAAGTAGGCGATTCCGAACACAGCCATAGTAAGGTCCCATGGCGTTAAACCGGAAAGGGGTGGACTTTGGCTCTCTATATAGACATGGCTGTGTTCGGAATCGCCTACTTAAATACCATCTAGTACATACTCAATAAGTAGGCCTACATAATGCATACTGACAACTTAAACCATAATCTAGAATACAACGTTTTTACAAAGATTCGATAATATTGTTAGTAAACTCAACTGGAACATGTGACCAAAACCTCGCCTTTTTGTAATGCTGTCAAAGCTAGACAGAAAATGCCGAATTGCATTTTGGGCCGTGAAGCATCGTCTAGTAACCTCTCTCAGGTAATCAACATTCCCCCAAATTTGATTATGTCATCTGGGAACTTTTTCCATACTCGAATTTCACATTTTGTATTGTTGGCATGCTGCCTACTCATTTTCGGTCAAATTGAGTATGTTAAGTATGCTTAGTAGAAGATTCCGAACACAGCCATTTTCCTCCACGGAAACTTTGAGAGGGGGGAGGCTCCTCCCAGTAGAAACATCAAGTATCTATAAACGTACGTGATTGGCTGAAAGGGAAAGTCATATCTGATTGTCTACAAAACTTCCCCATTTGACACAATTTTTATTCGTGAGTCGAACTGTTGCAAGAAGGTCTCAAAAATCCACACATGAATGCGATGTGATCCACAAATGTTAGGCACTTCTCAAATGCAGATTCGGCAGGTTTCTAATAAATATAACAGCTTTGAGATTTTTTTTTACATTTGTTTAAACCTAAACATATTTGTGTGAACTATGTGATCTATATATACATCTCAAAATACATTTGTGAATTGATATGTATTTATTTGTGAACAGCTTCCCATAAATCACAAAACAATATTTGTGAATCGTATTTATTTGTGAACCACGCCATTTATATATTAATAAGCAAATACAGTTGTGAATTGTATTGCATTTATTTGTGATTATTGATGGCGATCTATTTCCATATGCTCGTGCTTAGTAGGCATATCTGCAGTGCAAGATATAAATGCGGAAGCTAGCTTTGATAAATGTGTGGGGTGTATCCGCATTCGAATAATACAAAACCATACGACTAGTCACAACTTCCAAGATTCTCCACACGTGAGTAAAATAGATAACTTAAGTTGTTACAACTGGTTTGGAACTTTACGTCAGTGACTATGTAGTCTATGGCTTTTTATAAAATGTATTATTTTCTGATACCTCAATTTCTATGTTGTGCGTCATGCACGCTGTTTGGTACGGAATGAAGTCCTAAAAATTCCATACGTATTCATATATTTTATTTACTCTGTTTTCTCGAGATATCGAGTTATTTATGTAATTGTCTTGAAATAACTCATTTGTTTTCCCGAGATAAAGGGGTCATTTTTCTCGTGATCAGTCACCATGGCATCCAGCCCACTGTCTGAGGCAAACACCACTTTCTCCCTGGCTCTGTTCAAGAAACTGACAGAGAGCAACAAAACTGGCAATGTATTCTACTCTCCTCTCAGCATCTCCTCTGCCCTGGCCATGGTGACCCTCGGTGCCAGGGGCAACACACACACTCAGATGTCAGAGGTAGGTTTCATTCTGGCACACAAACACACTGTAGTCCATTTACTTCTAGCCTCGGAAGTGACTTTCATCATTAACTTGTTTCAGCAACTCAGATGTACCCCTTCACTTACATATTATTGGTTGAGTAAGATGATATGATGTCAGGCTAAATCCAATATTTCCTCAGTAAAAAGGTGCCCCTTTAGTTTTTTGTTGTAGTTGCGACGGGCCTCTTTGTTTGATAGTTTATGGACATTGTTTTTTCCTGACGATGTGACAGCAGTGTGTTGGCAGGTGTGACTTCTCTCCACTTCCGTTGTCAAACCCAAAATGTAAACCCTCTGACATTCTCCAACAATTTGCAAACATGGTTCTGACTCAGATTAACTTTTCTGTGAGGGTGAGTCTCTGCACTGTGTCAATAGCAACACACTAGAGACATTTGTTTAAGGGAGAGTCGTCACTTTGAGAAGTCACTGGAAGCTCCACAATCTTCGTGACACAATTTGGCATGGCAATCTAAGGCTAATAAATTGGTGAAATGTGAATCCACAAATTGGCTACAATGGAGACAAACAAGTGTATTGTAGCAATATGATGAATAGGATTTTTTTTATCCACTTTTGTTTGCCATAATATGGTATCGTGCTCTACTAGTTTTCCTTCGTGTGATCACAATTTACGTGGCTACTTTATTCTCAAGATATTCTCTGGAAGTTTAGCTTTATGTGGCAAATGTTTTGTTTATAAAGTTTGGAACTTCAGAGATGTTGTCCTGTGTTGTTTTTGAACGCCGGACTGTCCGTGGGTTGCACCGTATTGTTTGTTATACTCTCAATGGGGTAAATTAGTTTTGTCTTAGTCCTTAGCAGTTTTCCATGTTTCTTTTTTTTCAAACACTTTTATAGAAAGGTGTGGTAGCTTACTTGCTAAAACACAACATATCTCATCACCAATTAGACAGCCAATATAAGACAAAAGATTGTAGGACAACTACTGTAGGCATGTTTGATATTAACACGTAAATGCAACCGTGTTATAGTGAACATTTTGACAAACACTAAAACACCATTTTAATGCCTTAACATTTATATATGATCTGTTTGTAGTCACTCCACCTTCATAAGGCCAAGGATGAGGTCCATGTTAGTTTTAGCAAGCTCATGGCTGAGCTCAACAAGGCAGGAGCGCCCTACGCCCTGAGTCTGGCTAATCGCCTCTATGGGGAGGAGTCCTACCAGTTTATTCAGGTAAACGTGAGTTTGTGTGTGTGTGTGTGCGTGTGTTTAAACTGGGGTGGGTTAATGAGAATTGAATCAGTTAGAAAAGGACAAAGATTGTAATCTATTTTACTGTACTGTCTGAACTCCAAACTATTGAATAAAAAAGTGCTGATTGTACTCTCTTATTTCTCACTCACTCACTCACTCTCTCTCCCACCACCCCCTTTTAGGAGTTCATTGGAGAGACTAGGAAACACTACAATGCTGAGCTGGAGTCTGTGGATTTTGTGAACAACTACAAGGCAGCCAGAGTCAACATCAACACCTGGGTGGAGAAGCAGACTCAAGGTGACACACATTTCTTTTTCCACTTCATGTCAGCCCTGTTTGAAATAGATTTCATGTTAAAAGACTAATTATGCCAGTTACCCTTTTCTACTGTCATGTGACATAGGACATGCACCTATTCTCATGCTCCCTCCTCCTCAGATAAGATCAAGGACCTGCTAGCTGATGGGGTGCTGGATAACCTGACCAGACTGGTGCTGGTCAACGCCATTTACTTCAAAGGGAACTGGGACGAGAAGTTTATGGAGGCCCGCACCCAGGACGCTCAGTTCAGAATCAGCAAGGTAAAAGTGCACTAAAATGGTCATTCTCAATCGAGCTCCTCATGAATAAAACAAATAACAGTTTCCATTTGTTGTTCCATTGAACAGAACCAGTCAAAAGTTTGGACACACTTTCCCATTCACATAAATGAGAAAGTGTGTCCAAACCTTTGACTGGTACTGTATGTATACAGTGTTGACTGGCTGAGAATATGACTCTTTTGCAGCAGTGCCCTTTTCCTTAAGTCTTTACTAAAGTTATAAACTATACATCACTTGAAGAATAAAATAGGTACTGTAACTATACCAATAAAGACTATACCTGACAAGTGCCTTATTGTTAGGGGGGCTTGCACTGCTATTAATCATGTCACTTAAAGTCAAGGGTTGGTGGAGTACAATTCAAAAGAAATATGATTGTGATCCTTTTAAGAGGCCTCTTCTTGTTCAATTACAACGTCACTGCACACACTGTTGCTGATGAATACAGCAGTAACCTCTGCGGGATGACAGGAATTTCTTCAGCACCACATTCCAAAGAATTGTCCCGATTTCCCAACTTCAGGTTTAGATAGAGAGTCACAGCCTCCTCAACTTCTATCTAATAAATGCTATTATGAATTTGAGCAATACCACAAACATGAAATAACAACAGAACAATTAAATACAAATACCGTCTATTATTCTGCAGGACGCAAAGTTGCCCGTGAAGATGATGTATCAGACGACCGAGTTTCCACTTACTTTTATCCCCGAGGCCAAGTGTCAGGTAAGCACTCTGGCTGACTGTGATAATGTAAAAGTATTGTCCACCATATCAAGTATGGGGCGTAACAGTTCACAAAGTTCTCTGTCCAAACTGTAAGCTAAGGTAACGGTTCTAAAACTTTTCGGAACAGCAAGTCCGGGCTCTTGCAGGGCCGCTCAAAGGCATTCACAGATTTGTCCCCTCGCCACTCCTGCATTATCCTGGCTGTATGTTTAGGGTGGTTGTCCTGTTTGCCCCAGTCTGAGGTCCAGAGCGTTCTGGATCAGGTTTTCATCAGGGATCTCTCTTTGCTTTGCACTATTCATCTTTCTCTCGACCCTAACTAGTCTCCCAGCTCCTACAGATGAAAATGACCCCACAGCATGATGCTGCCACCACTATGCTTCACCATAAGGTAGTATTGGTGAGGTGATTAGCGGTGCCTGGGTTTCTCCAGACGTGCCGCTTGGAATTCAGGTCAGAGTTCAACCTTGGTTTTATCAGACCAGAGAATCAGGCGGCCAGCTCTGCGAAAAGTCCTGGTGGTTCCAAACTTCCATTCAAGAATGACAGAGGTTACTGTGTGTGGGAAAAGTGAAGGGGTCCTAATAGTTTCTGAATGCATTGTCTATACTTATATCTTTGCATAGTTGTTCGGTACACATGCAGACCGAACTGATGAGGCGGTGGTACAGGATGTTTTTGGTTTGAACTGGGACCCGTTACATCCCTATCATCAATCAATTAAACAAATACTATTCGTCTACATTGTTGTATATGATCAAGCAGTATTGTGTTGTAATGTTTTGTCCAGATCCTGGAGATGCCATACAAAGGAAAAGACCTCAGTATGCTGATCATGCTGCCCAGTGAGATGGAGGACAGTACCACAGGACTGGAGAAGGTATGTGTGGACACATTAAAACACACACACACACACACGTTCGGGCGTGGAAAACCTTCCCCTTAACAGTCACTCAATCTCACACTCACTCACTCATTCCCTGACAGTTGGAAAATGAGCTGACGTACACCAACTTTGTGGAGTGGACACACACACACACACACACACACACACACATATACATATGTTCAGGCATGGAAAACCTTCATCTACACAATCATTCAATCTCACACTCACATCCTGACAGTTGGAAAATAAGCTGACGTACACCAACTTTGTGGAGTGGACGCGACCCAACAGGATGAACACTGTCGAGGTGGAGGTGGGTCTGCCCCGGTTCAAGATGGAGGAGACGTATGACCTGGAGGGGGTTCTCACCAGTATGGGGATGGTGGACGCCTTCGACAGCACCCGCTGTGACTTCTCAGGTACCCTTTCCTTTCCTCTCTTTCAAGTTGTTAACCTTCTGTAATAAGGTCATCTGTAAAAGGGGTAGCCAACTATTTTTCTTTCTCTTGCGCCACCCTATTCCTAAATGTTTGTTCATTTTATTGTATTATATTTTTAGTGTGGTTTTAATGCATTCAATTACGTGTTTTTTTTGGGTAAAAATATCTTCTACAGTGCTTTATTTTGCTCTTCTTTGCTACATCCTAGGCATGTCTCTTACAAAAGACCTGGTCCTATCCAAGGTGGTCCACAAGGCCTTTGTGGAGGTCAACGAGAGAGGAACCGAGGCCGCTGCCGCCACCGTTACCGTCACGTTTTCGACGTGTAGCGCTGTCCTGATTCCTCCTCCCACCTTCATTGCCGACCACCCCTTCCTCTTCTTCATCCGCCACAACCCCACCATGAGCATCCTCTTTGCTGGCCGCTACTGCTCCCCCGTCTAGGCACCGCAGCCTTGGAACCTAATATGTTTAGATAGTTCTGATTGTAAGTCCAAGGAAAATGACATAGAATAGAAAGGTTTTAGGTAATACAATTCGGACCTATATCAAATATGTATGTACTTTACAGCTATCTTAATCTTTTATCGCCACAGATAGACCAAACCATCTTGCTCTTCATTCACCATATGATAGAGCTTCATTCTAACCTGGCAAGGGTTTCACAAATTCTTCCTTGCGATCTTCCTGATTCGGTTCTAAAGAAATGTATCAGATGATCTTTCTCCTAAAATGGTTCTTAGAAAAGTAGCCCATTCACTGGCATATAGTTTTGTGTGACATGATGTTATTTTCCTCAAACTGACCATGGAGTCTAATGAAGCTGCAACTTGACAGTAAACAACTAACTTACACTACATTATACACTGCACTATCCCTGTGTCCTTAAAGGAGTGATACACTCATTTTGATGCTGTTTTAACTAAAGAGCTGAACTTGATGAAATTGTGTTTTTAGTTGATGTTTTTCAATGACAATAAAGTATATTATAGTGCCTTATCAAGCCTTATTATGATATGCTGCAGTTTGTTAATTGTCTGTAGTCTTGCAAATAAAGTGCAGTTACATTCTTTAAGATATAATGATTATTGTTTTGGGAAATAGTGGAGAAAATACATTTTAATAAACAAGTAGATGTTGTTAAATGTATGTTTAAAATACAGCATTTGTATCTGATGAAAAACATATCAAAAGATTGCAAATTGGTGAACTATCGCTTTAAGAACAGGCTATTCCTCCGATTGCGTTTATAGCCAACTCTACTCTGGTCTCCTACTTTACCAAAAAGGGTAAACATGTGGTGCTCATCATGAGCAACCTACATAGAGATGGAGGATCAGTGGCCGGGAGGGTCAAAGTTGATTATAACACCACCAAAGGAAAGGTAGGCAACTTGGACAAGCGGCCGTCCTGCTATAACTGCTACAGCTGCAATCTGGATCCAAGCTTGTGTTTCAATTTGTTGTAAATCATCTGCGTTTTCAAAAAAAATAAGACAATTGGAACATGACACAATATGGGTTTGTCAGTGTCTTCTACCTTTAGATGTTTAGAAATTTTGTTTCTAAAGAACGAGATCGCGGAGACAAGCGGCGGAAATAAATTTCCTCCGGAGGGTGGCTGGCATCTCCCTTAGGGATAGGGTGAGAAGTTCAGCCATTCGTGAGGGACTCGGAGTAGAGCCGCTGCTTCTTTGCGTAGAAAGGAGCCAGTTGAGGTTGTTCGGGCATCTAGTAAGGCTGCCACCTGGCCGCCTCCCTAGGGGGGTGTTCCAGGCAAGTCCAGCTGGGCGGAGGCCGCGGGGCAGACCTAGGACCAGGTGGAGGGATTATATCTCCACTCTGGCCTGGGAACGCCTTGGAATCCCCCAGTCAGAGCAGGTTAATGTGGCCCGGGAAAGGGAAGTTCGGGATGCCCTGCTGGAACTGCTAGCTCCGCGACCCGACCCCGGACATAGCGGATGAAGATGATGATGATGTTTGGATTTGATTTATATTTATATTATTTATATTTTGATTTAATGCATAAGCATTGTTTTATATATTGATGTGAAACTTTTATGCGCTGTTTTTTTTGGCCAGGTCTCTTGCAAAAGAGATTCTAAATCCCACTGAGACTAACTTGTTAAATAAAGGTGAACTAAAAATATAAAAAAATACCAAAATAAGGGATTCAGGAAAGCAAATTTGAATATTACCCAGGTGGTTCCAAAAGAACGGCACACAATATTTCAACTTTGTTTTAAACAATAATATTTCTAGGGATATTTTGGTATTATTTTTAGGGATTATTTCCCTCAAAATGTTTCTTAGTGACTCAAAACTTATTTCCTATATACCTAGGAGCACAACATATCTTATTCTTCTCAGTTCTTTCCCCCGGCAGACCACTATTTCACTTTCGTGAAAGCTAAACCCTTTTTTGTCAACATGAGCTCATGTCCCTGGTGATGTCTTTGCATGAGCGTTAGTGGGCGGTATGTGTCGTTAACTCCTGGAGTGCTCAGTCTCTGCAGATGCAGAAGCTAGCTTTTATTATCACATTAGTTTTGATATGATGTGGGAATTATGGCCCTATGAAGCGAGCCAGATCTTATTGCTCCGTTCCTCCTTTCTGAGAGCCGTTTGAAAGAAAACATGTAGCCCACTGCATCAACATACCAGGTACCAGGGGCGTAGAAGTGATTCTGAACCTGGGGGGGACACTGAAATGCTGCTCCCCTGATTTTAAAAAAATTATTATTTTTAAATAAAGCACTTAAATGCAAATGTCTGGTGACTTTTGAGAACATAATGTACTAATTAATGTGGTTTTAAGAGGATATGTACATTGGCAGAAGATGGAAACTACTCAGACTGGTGAGGGGAGATTATAAATAGGGGTCCTAACAAAAATAATATGTTTTATTGTAAGCCAATCAAATTTTTCAATGTAGAGTTATCGAAGGACATTTGTCTAACATGGTCTGCTGATCCCAAATTCTTTCTGTTATGCCCGGTGGCACCACTGGAAGGCTGGACCCAAATGCAGGACTCCTTAGACGGGATATAGGTGTATCAAAGATCGTTTTATTGGTAAGCGAGGTTCGGTACACAGGAAGGCAGTCAGAAAACCAGGCAGACAATCCGATATGGAGAAGGCAAAAACAGGGACGATGGCACAGGCAGGGGTCAAAACCAAAATGCACTTGAATATTCTCTCTCAAAGACGAACTGGCACAGGACATGGACTATTTAAACAGGAGGTAAGTGGACACAGGTGACACCAATAAGGGGCGGGGCAGGCAATTATCCGGACGAGGAACACACGAGGGGAGAAGTCAGGTTCTGAAACGAGAGGGAAGATCAGTACACAACTCAACCTCACAACCACATGACATTTAACAAAGTTGACGAGACATGACACTTTCTTTCCCTTTCTCTTGCTCGCTTCTCCTCTTGTCTCTCTCCTTGGAAGAATCTGCTCTCTCGCTCTCTTCTCTTGTCTCACTCACCTTGGAAGAACCTGCTCTCTCTTTTACCTCTTGTCTCTGTCCTTGGAAGAACCTGCTTTTTCGCTCTCCTCCCCTCACACTCTGTACCAGCTGCCTGTCTCATTCTCTCTATTTCCTCTCCTATCTCTCCACTGAATGTTTTTAAATGATAAAAAACGCATTTTCAGTTACATCTATGTAATAATCATTTTTGAAACGTGTCAGCAGCAACATTTTTGAATCATGATTTCATTCCCATCATTTGATAATAGCTTGATTAATGTTTATGGAAAACTGCAATAGTTAGTCCACCCCATATCATCAAATCTATTAAGAATTTGCATAGGCCTACATTTGACATACATATTTAAGATTTATAATATATTTTAAAGACCAGGTACTGCCAAGGAGAAATTATTATGATTCATATGATGGTACATTTGTGCTAGCTTAAATTTCGATGCTGTTGGTTTAGGGCAGACACTGAAATTTGGACAGAATGGTAAAAACAACGACTCTCTAAAGTACGACTCTGTTCCCTTAGTTCGTATCAAAGAGCCGTTCGGATCGTTCGCGAACGTCTCATCACTATTTGATTAGATGAGTGGGGGGTATCCACATACACATGAAACAGTCTATCCGTTACAGAAGGTCGACCAACGAATATTCAGGACTCCAAAGATCCTTCACTCATAAGTGCAATAGATAACTTGCATTGGATTGAAAATTTATATACAGTGACTATGTAGGCCTATGCCTTTTTTTTATTAAACTGATTATTTTCTGAGCAGAACATTCCCAGTGAGCACAAGCCGTAATTTCAAAGTTGACTTCTAGTTGAAAACTGGTTATCTACTACTTTTCAACTAGAGATAATGGCTTGTTATGGGCACACCAGGTTACCATAATTTCAATTTTGTCCATCACGCATTCAGTAGGTTCTACATGTGAATTAGTTTGTTCAAATTAATTAATTGAAAAGGAAAACGTATATTTTTGGTTAATGACGGGCTTTGAAGGCCTACATCATAGAAATATCTAATCTATCTAGATAATGTGAAACTGTTGTTTGTATCAATTGGTATCCGTTGCAAAGGATGAGGGTGATGCAGTAAATAATTCTGGCAGGTGCATGTGAATATTTAATTCTCTTCATAAAGACTCCATCCTCCTACAACAGCTGACAAAGCAATCTCAGGGCTGCCAACTTTTCAGAAAATCTTGGAGTGAGAGATGATGTAACATGCATATTTTTTTGCATGCGCAATGTGGATGAAATCAGTGAGTGAGTGAGTGAGTGATCGAGGGACCCCCATCCACAACAGGGTCCTGAAAAATATATATATACTTTTAACGCTTCCAAAACTGTAGGGTGGCTGGGCTCAGCCTTAGGGATAGGGTAAAGAGCTCGGTAATCTGAAGGGAGCTTGGAGTAGAGCCGCTGCTCCTTCGCATCGAAAGGAGCCAGATGAGGTGGTTCGGCCATCTGATTAGGATGCCTCCTGGGCGCCTCCCGTTGGAGGTTTTCCGGGCACGCTCTACTGGTAGGAGACCCCGGGGTAGACCCAGAACACGCTGGAGAGATTATATATCTCATCTGGCCTGGGAACTGTAATGGATAATTTCAATCTATGACAAAAAATAACCAATTAATGAGAGGGAGAAACTATGAAAAGATCAAGTACAATTTTATTGATGACTACAGAGCCTGAGTCAGAGTCTATACACAGAGAAAATACTACAGTTAGATCAGTCTAACGACATAGTAAATTCTGATTAGTTGACAAGGTTCTAACAAGTATATGCTGTAGGTCTATAAGATAAACAATCATTCCATTGGACAAGATGGATCACATGTTCATAATCAGCATATCTAAAGACACTTACGCTGGAAACTAAGACATGACTTAATGTTATGACTTAACCTCTAGCCTTCAGTGTCTCCAAAAGGCACATACAGTCTCTTTGGTGACCTGGCCCTCGCTCTCTCGCTAGGATGCCCAAATTTGGCCACAACAGAACGCCTTGGGATCCTCCAGGAGGAGCTGGAAAGCGTTGCTGGGGATAGGGACGTCTGGACTACCCTTCTTAGCCTGCTGCCACCGCGACCCGGTCCCAGATAAGCGGCGGAAAATGGATGGATGGATGGGTTTCCAAAATTAATCTTGTAAAAGATAAAATGATAATTTGCAAATCTGCTTTAATAAAAAAAATCTGGCAAATAAAAAAAATATGAATAAAAAAACTAAGCTCCCCATCTCAATTTCTTCTGGGTCCTGCAGGGGTGGCGACATTTGGTATTCCAGAAACTCATTGCTCAGCAGGTCATGGTAGGGGTGCAGGTGGACAAACCTATTTAAAGGAAGCATAGTTGCAAAGTCATTTATTTCTAAGATGTAATCATCAACTCAAATGAATTATTAAGCTGTTATAAAAAGCAGTAGCTTAGGGAGAATTTGGGATATTTTATCTGAGAAACCAAGCAGAGGTCGCAAGCAGAAAACAATGGTTTCAATAACCTCTCAACAAAGTAAACGGCCACATCCACGCCACATTGTAACCTCTGCCGGATATCAACAACCTTGAGCAGTAGCTCTCTTAGGGGCAGTTTCTTCAGAGCATACCCCAGAGCTTTAACGAATGGCAGGGCAGCTTCATGGAATTTCTCCATCTGCAGTGGTGTGATGTATTCGCCATCCAGGAGCCTGTAGAGCTTGGCCCTGGTGGGAAAGCCAATTTTCTACTTTCTTCCTGTCAGAGATACAATAAAGTTATAAATAATATGATAATAATAATAATGAATAATAGTTATGAATTATTAATTGCAGGCAGCAGTTCACTACACCTCTTTATATCTTCAATTAAATAAATGATCAAACACTGACCTAGCGGGCCCTGTGATAGACTGGCAACCTGTCCAGGGTGTACCCCGCCTCAAAGGCAGCCCCCCCCCGTGACCCTGTACAGGATAAGCGGTAAAGTTAATGGATGGATGGACTGACCTGGCGATTGGTTTGCCTTATCTTTCCGTTTCTCATGCAATATCATGAGGCTCTTTTACTGCTGAATGAAAAAAGCCACTGACCGCTGTAGGACTGCATTAGACCCACACTCCCATTGTATCTCATCGTGTAATACAAATATCGAGAACTGCTCTCTCTGGAGGAGGAGGTTGAAAGAGGAGAATGTAATATTATTATTATTAATAATAATAATAATAATAATAATAATAATAATAATAATAATAATAATAATAATAATATTATTATTATTATTTATAAAGTGCAATCAGTCCTACACTCACCTGCAAAAAGCCATTGCCAGCCCAGCTTTTTTATCGGTGTTGTGCAAATGTTTCACCAAGAAATTGCTCTTATATTTTAAGTCTAATCCTGCTACCACTAAAGCGTATTCACATGAGAATGCAACCACGCTTTTGTCTAGTTGGAATGACATGAAGATTAAATTACATAATCAACATTGTCTTGTTAATCTGATATGGCATAATGTCTGATTTGGTTTTGTACTGTTTTTTTTCATCAGTCACCATGGCATCCAGCCCACTGTCTGAGGCAAACCCTACTTTCTCCCTGGCTCTGTTCAAGAAACTGACAGAGAGCAACAAGACTGGCAATGTCTTCTACTCTCCTCTCAGCATCTCCTCTGCCCTGGCCATGTTGACCCTCGGTGCCAGTGGCAACACACACACTCAGATGTCAGAGGTAGGTTTCATTCTGACACACACACACACACACACACACACACACACACACACACACACACACACACACACACACACACACACACACACACACACACACTGTGGTCCATTTAGATCTGGCCTCAGAAGTGGCAATCTAAGGCTAATAAGTTGATAAAATGTGATGCCACAAACAAGCTACAATGAAGACAAAAAGTTTATTGTAGTTAATGGGACGAATAGGATTTTCTTATCCACTTTTGTATACAACAATACCCTACAATTTTTTATTCATGAGATCACACTTTACATAGCTGCTTTTCACAAGTTATTTTCTGGAAGGTGAACTTTATGTGGCCAATATTTGGTTAACACAGTTCAGGAGATGCTGTCCTGTGTTGTTTTTGAACGCTGGACTGTCCTGTGGGTTGCACCGTAGGCCAATTGTTTGTTATATTCTCAATGGGTTAAATTGTTAAATTGGGTTAAAACACTTTTTTTTTTAAATTGTCCACATGAAAGCGTGTTGGATTACTTGCTGATACACAACATACTTCATCACCAATTAGACATCCAATATCTGAAAATTCTTAGAAAGCCTGTTTGATGCTAACACTTTAATGCGATCATGTTTTAGTGAATACTTTAACAAACTTATTTTTTTTATAATAATCGGTGTAACACTGTGATACAATCTTAATATCTTAACATTTATATATGATCTGGCCGTAGACACTCCACTTTCATAAGGCCAAGGATGAGGGCCATGTTAGTTTTAGCAAGCTCATGGCTGAGCTCAACAAGGCAGGAGCGCCCTACGCCCTGAGTCTGGCTAATCGCCTCTATGGGGAGGAGTCCTACCAGTTTATTCAGGTAAACGTGAGTGTGTGTGTGTGTGTGTGTGTGTGTGTGTGTGTGTGTGTGTGTGTGTGTGTGTGTGTGTGTGTGTGTTTAAACTGGGGTGGGTTAATGAGAATTAAATCAGTTAGAAAAGGACAAAGATTGTAATCTATTTTACTGTACTGTCTGAACTCCAAACTATTGAATAAGAAAGTGCTGATTGTACTCTCTTATTTCTCACTCACTCACTCTCTCTCTCTCTCTCCCACCACCCCCTATTAGGAGTTCATTGGAGACACTAGGAAACACTACAATGCTGAGCTGGAGTCTGTGGATTTTGTGAACAACTACAAGGCAGCCAGAGTCAACATCAACACCTGGGTGGAGAAGCAGACTCAAGGTGACACACATTTCTTTTTCCACTTCATGTCAGCCCTGCTTGCAATAGATTTCATGTTAAAAGACTAATTATGCCAGTTACCCTTTTCTATGGTCATGTGACATAGGACATGCACCTATTCTCATGCTCCCTCCTCCTCAGATAAGATCAAGGACCTGCTAGCTGATGGGGTGCTGGATAACCTGACCAGACTGGTGCTGGTTAACGCCATTTACTTCAAAGGCAACTGGGACGAGAAGTTTATGGAGGCCCGCACCCAGGACGCCCAGTTCAGAATCAGCAAGGTAAAAGTGCACTAAAATGGTCATTCTCAATCGAGCTCCTCATGAATAAAACAAATAAGTTTCCATTTGTTGACTGACTGAGAATAGGCCTCTTTTGAAGCAGTGCCCTGTTCTTTAAGTTCTTTACTAGAGTTATAAAAAAAGATATCACTTGAAGATTAAAACAACAGGTACTGTAACTATAACTATAAAGACTACACCTATGAAACACAACCTAAAAAGCACCTTATTTTTAGGGATGTTTGCACTGCTGTCAATCATGTGACTTAAAGTCAAGGGCTGGTGGAGTACAATTCAAAAGAAATATGATTGTGATCCTTTTAAGAGGTTTCTTGTGCAATTACAACGTCACTGCACACACTGTTGCTGATGAACACAGCAATAACTTGTGCGAGATGAGAGGTATTACTTCAGCACCACATTCCAAAGAATCGTTCTGATTTCACAACTTCAGGTTTAGATGTATGGTCACAGACTCTTCAACTTCTATCTAATATCTGCTATTTACGACCTCAATTTGAGCAAATCCACAAACATGTAATAACTAGCAAAACATTTAAACACAAATACTGTCTATTATTTAACCTGCAGAACGCAAAGAAGCCTGTGAAGATGATGTATCAGAAGACCATGTTTCCACTTACTAATATCTACAAGGTTGGCTGTCAGGTAAATATTGTCAACTATATCAAGGAGGGGTGTAATAGTTCACGTAATTTTCTGTCCAGATCGGTTCAGTAAGCCCTGGTGACGGTTCTAAAAAAATGTGTTACAGCAGAATTTTTTTCTTTTTTTTTAGGTAAGGTTGAGGGTTTCTTTTTGGTATCTGATCACTGTGACGTTCAAACAATATTGGAACAAGGCATTCAAGGAAACACAACTTATATACAGGGCAAAACAGGTGCTGGCAATAACCAGGGCCAATCATGTTGATCCATTTTATTCTAAAATGGATAATAAAAAAAAATTCTTATCAATGTAACACACAATATCCCATAATGACAAAGCACAAACAGGTTTGTAGAAATGTGTGCAAATTACACCTGTATTTGTGGAATTTCTCCCTTTCTTCTCGGCAAATCATCTTAATCTCTGTCAGGTTGGATGGGGAGCATTGATGCACAGCTATTTTGAGGTCACTCCAGTAATGTTCGATTGGGTTCTAGTCTGGGCTGTGTGTGGGCACTCAAAGGCATTCACACACTCGTTCCCAAGCCACTCCTGCGTTGCCTTGGTTGTGTGCTTAGGGTCATTCTCCTGTTGGAAGGTGAACGTCTTTCCCAGTCGGAGGTCCAGAGAGTTCTGGAGCAGGTTTTCATCAAGGATCTCTCTGTTTTTCACTCTGTTCATCTTTCCCTCAATCCTGACTAGTCTCCCAGCTCCTGCAGATGAAAATATCCCCACAGCATGATGCTGCCACCACTATGCTTCACCATAAGGTAGTATTGGTCAGGTGATTAGCGGTGCCTGGGTTCCTCCAGACGTGACGCTTGGAACTCAGGCCAAAGAGTTCCATCTTGGTCTTATCAGACCAAAGAAAATTGATTCTCTCTGTCTGAGAGCCCTTTAGGTGCTTTTGAGCAAACTCCAAGCGGGCCGTCATGTGCATTTTGCTGAGGAGTGGCTTCCATCTGGCCTCTCTACCATAAACGCCTGATGGCTGGAGTGCTGCAGAGATGATTGTTCTTCTGGAAGGTTCTCCCATCTCCACAAAGGAGCTCTTGGTCACTTACCTGACCTAGGCCCTTCTCCCATGATTGCTCAATTTGGCCGGGCGGCCAGCTCTGCGAAGAGTCCTGGTGGTTCCGAATTTTCAAATGTTTCCAAAATACTTTCACACACAGTGACCTCCATCTTTCTTAAATGAATCATGGAGGTCAGTGCGTGTGAAAACGTGGAAAAAGTCAAGGGGTCTGAATACTTTATGAATACACAGTATATTCAGATTAACTGTAGTTTATATTTTTTTGCAAAGTTGTTTGGTACACATGCGGAACGAACTGATGAGGCTGTACAGGACGTTTTTGGTTTCATTCAGGACACGTTACATCCCTATCATCAAGCTAATCAATTAAACAATTACTGTTCATCTACATTGTTGTATATGATCAAGCAGTATAGTGTTGTAATGTTTTGTCCAGATCCTGGAGATGCCATACCAAGGAAAGGACCTTAGCATGTTGATCATGCTACCCAACAAGATGGAGGACAGTACCACAGGACTGGAGAAGGTACGTGTGGACACACTAAACACACACACACACACACACACACACACACACACACACACACACACACACACACACACACACACACACACACACACACACACACACACACACACACACACCGGTCTGCCCCGGTTCAAGATGGAGGAGACGTATGACCTGGAGGGGGTTCTCACCAATATGGGGATGGTGGACGCCTTCGACAGCACCAGCTGTGACTTCTCAGGTACCCTCCCCTTTCCTTTCCTCTCTTTCAAGTTGTTAAACACCTGTAGTAAGGTTCTACATAAAAAAGGGTAATTTAGCCATTTTTAACTGAGTGTATTAACTTTGTTAGATGTCTTTATTTTTGTTTCTCTTAGTCCCCCCTTTTCATAAATGTTCATATATTTTTTGTATAGTTTTAATGTTTATAAAAAAAGATTTTTTTAGGTAAAGATATCTTCTACAGTGCTTTATTTTGCTCTTCTTTGCTACATCCTAGGCATGTCTCTTACAAAAGACCTGGTCCTATCCAAGGTGGTCCACAAGGCCTTTGTGGAAGTCAACGAGGAAGGAACCGAGGCCGCTGCCGCCACCGGTTCTGTCTTGGTGTTGCGTAGCCTACCACCCACCTTCAATGCCGACCACCCCTTCCTCTTCTTCATCCGCCACAACCCCACCATGAGCATCCTCTTTGCTGGCCGCTACTGCTCCCCCGTCTAGGCACCGCAGCCTTGGAACCTAATATATTCAGATGGTTCTGATTGTAAGACCAAGGAAAATGACATAGAATAGAAAGGTTTTAGGTTAATACAATCTGGACCTAGATCAAATATGTATGTACTTTACAGCTATCTTAATCTTTAGATTAGATTAGATTCAACTTTATTGTCATTGCGCATGTCACAAGTACAAAGCAACGAAATACAGATTGCATCTCAACCAGAAGTGCTTTTAGCAGTGTTTAAATAACATAATTTACAAAGTGCAGTATGAAATGATATAAAAAAAGATATACATATGTGCAGTGTCTATATCTATGTCTATGAACAGGCTATGATAACAGTATAAATAAATTACGATATGAGTAGTGTACAGTAGTGGGTGATTTACATTATCTACAGAATGTTAAGTATACAGTATGTACAGTGCAGTACAGTGCAATGGATGATTTACATAATCTACAGAATATATAGTATACTGTATGTACAGTAGTGCAGGGAAAATGATTTACATTATAAACAGCATATCTACAGTAGTGCAATGATACTTGGTAGAGTCCTGGTGCTCAGATCCGTGTCTATATGTGTTAGGGGTGGGGTGGGGCATGGGGGGCAGAGTTCAGCAGGGAGACAGCTGTGGGGAAGAAGCTGTTCCTGAACCTAGTGGTCTTGGTCCGTAGGCTCCTGTAGCGCTTCCCAGAGGGCAGGAGGGCAAACAGTCCATGTGCTGGGTGGCAGGAGTCTTTTCTAATGTTTATGGCCCTCCTAAGACAACGCTTCCTGTAGATGTCCTTTATAGCAGGAAGTGGGGCTCCAGCGATGCGCTGGGCGGTTTTCACCACCCTCTGCAACGCCTTCTGGTCCGCGACAGAGCAGTTCCCATACCAAACTGTAATACAGTTGGTTAGGATGCTCTCGATGGTGCAGCGGTAGAAGTTCACCAGGATGTCTGAAGAGAGGTGGTTTTTCCTCAGGCTCCTCAGGAAAAAGAGCCGCTGGTGAGCCTTCTTGACCAGGTTGGAGCAGTTGGTTGTCCAGGTGAGGTTTTGTGAGATGTGGATCCCCAGGAATCTGAAGCTGTTCACACACTCCACTGCCGCACCATTGATGTGGATGGGTGGATGAGTGTCAGCATTCCTCCTGAAGTCCACTATGAGCTCCTTGGTCTTCTTGGTGTTGAGCAGGAGGTTGTTGTCGCCGCACCACGCAGCCAGGCGATCCACCTCCTCCCTATAGGCCGACTCATCGTTGTTCTTGATGAGGCCAATTACTGTGGTGTCATCTGCAAACTTGACAATGGTGTTGGAATTATGTCCAGGTCTGCAGTCGTGAGTGAATAGGGAGTAGAGGAACGGACTCATCACACAGCCTTGTGGTACACCCGTGTTTAGCATGAGAGTGGAGGAGCAGTGATGGTCTAATTTAACATGCTGGGGCCTGTTGGTCAGGAAGTCCAATAACCAGTTCCCGATGGAAGCTCCAATGCCCAGGTCTTTGAGCTTGGTGATCAACTTAGAGGGGATGACAGTATTAAATGCTGAACTAAAGTCTATGAATAGCATTCTGGCGTATGTGTCCCTATAGTCCAAGTGTGAGAGGACAGAGTGCAGTGCAATGGAGACTGCATCCTCTGTGCTCCTGTTCTTGCGGTAGGCAAATTGATGTGGGTCCAGGGTAGGTGGAAGACAGCATTTGAGATGTGCCAGAGATGTGCCAGAACCAGTTGCTCCAAGCACTTTGTGATGATGGGGGTGAGTGCTACTGGGCGGTAGTCGTTGAGACAAGTTGGGGTGGAATGTTTCGGTATCGGCACAATAGAGGTAAGCGCCACAGATAGACCAAACCATCTTCCTCTTCATTCACCATCTGATAGAACTTCATTCTGACCTGGCAAGGGTTTCACAAATTCTTCCTTGCGATCTTCTTGATTCGGTTCCAAAGAAATGTATCAGATGATCTTCCTTCTTAAATGGTTCTTAGAAAAGTAGCCCATTCACTGGCATATAGTTTTGTGTGATATGATGTTATTTTCATCAAACTATGTTATTCTAACCATGGAGTCTAATGAAGCTGCAATTTGGCAATAGCCAAATCACTTACGCTACAGTTTACACTGCACTATCCCTGTGTGCTTAAAGGAGTGACACACTCATTTTTTTCCTGTTTTAACTAAAGAGCTGAACTTAATTCAATTGTGTTTTTAGTTAAATGTTCTTCAATGACATTAAGGTATATTATAGTGCCCTATCGAGCCTTATTATGATATGCTGCAGTTTGTTAATTGTCTGTTGTCTTGCAAATAAAGTGCAGTTACATTATTTAAGCTATAATGATTATTGTTTGGGGAAATAGTGGAGAAAATCCATTTTAATAAACAAGTATATGTAGCAAAGTATATTCTATAATCATTGTTTTTTATATATATACTGTATATAAATTTGTTGGATTCAAAGAGCAGATTTTGTGTTGGAATTCTAAGCTTTCAACTTGCAATGAATGGATTATCAGTTAGTCCAGGTCAATACATACAAGAATACTGGGTAAACCACGTCCATCACCTTGCGGTAAAACGGTGAACTTTTGAGATGATTTACCATGTTTTCTAGAATATGAATACCTTTTACAACTGTTGTTTCAGGTGGTATTCAAATAAGAAACATGAATATAGTGGTACAGTATATCAAATTAACACACTGGTAAAGTATATAACACTAGACCACCAGCGCCAAAGCTCAGCAGTAGGCCTACAGTGAGATGCTAAATATAGCCAAAATGACTCACACTGACAAACGTTTGCACAGATGAACACTCTCTGTGATACAAAGACTTCCATGCAACTCTTGTCTTGGATCATACAGAGTAGTGGACTAAGCTTTGAAAACAAAAACAAGTATAGTATACTTAGCATTAAACTTAGTCATGATATAGTAATCACAGAACAGTGTGGTGTCTAGTTCAGTGAGACTGCTAGCCTCACCTAAGCATTAGGAAGCTTAAACTGATTTTGAATGTGATGGGCAAGTATGACCTTTCTATTTGTGCCAGCATTGGTAAATGGGTTATTATGCAGACCTATTGAAAAGTACCAAGGAATCCTTTTTTGGTCCCTTTTTCTGAGAAGAGGAATTACATTGGGGGAATGCTTTATATAAAACACTACTACCACCTTGTGGCAATGCAGATTTGTACTTTGGAATGGTTGCCAGGTCTGGTGGAAACTCGTACCTAATGCACGTGTTTTCCTTTTGTTTTTAAAGCTGAAAGTATAACATATAATTTTTAAGATATAAAGTTGAGAGGCTGAATCGAAACAAAAACCTTCAGTTTATATCGATGTACATAATTCAAAAGGGTGAGTGGCTACCGACTCTGCCCGGCGGGTTAAAAGCAGGGCAAACTGGCAGTCAACAGGGTTTGGAACTGGTTACTTCCTGATTCCC
This sequence comes from Galaxias olidus, assembly GCA_026901105.3. Classification (NCBI taxonomy): domain Eukaryota; kingdom Metazoa; phylum Chordata; class Actinopteri; order Galaxiiformes; family Galaxiidae; genus Galaxias; species Galaxias olidus. The sequence continues at coordinate 366,111 of JAPMUY010008251.1, read as the reverse complement.
ATAGATTATTATGCATTTGACAGTTTATGTAATTGTGACTCGTTAAGTTTACTCGCTGGACAGGCATTAGGGGTGTCATAAAAATGTACATAAATAGCTAACATTAGCTGAATTTTAGGCTAACGACGGTAGCTATCTGTCGTCTCTAAACCAGCATCACAAAATGTGAGAGATAGTAAGCTAGCTAAGATTTGCACAGCTGTTGAGCAAGAAAATGGAATACTTCGTTGATAAAACGATGTCAAAGCTTTTGGAAAAGCGTTTGCTTTTCATTGCTTCATTCATTATACGGCTTGTTTTGGTCGGTTATGGTGAGTACCAGGACAGGACGATGGTGGTCAAGTTTACCGACGTTGACTATCACGTGTTCACTGATGCTGCAAGGTTCATCACAAAGGTAGGTTCTAACAACGTGCAAGGATACAGGATATTTGAGAAGTTATTACAGTCATCTAATTTCATTGTTTATTCTAAAAACCTGGCATGAAAAGTAGTCAATAATTACACAACCCAGACCAAAACATAAACATTAGTGTATATTGTAATGTATTGATGAAGTGCTTATGCTTGTTTGACATGCTTGAATAAGGTTACAGGTTACTAAATTGAAACCTAGGTTGCATTAGGAATCATCATGCTGGTCAAAAATGCTCCCGATGGTGGGCCTGTAGTTGGTTCCCCTTGCTAGAAGATTTAGTAGCTTCTCTGTACTCTTCTGCAGAGATTCACCTAAAAAGAAAACAGTTGTCACACTTGTTTCGTGGTAACCGGTTCATTGTGAACACCATAACAGTCAACAGCCAACTGACCCCTCCATAACCTGTGGTATGTCTGATGTCTCGATCAGGGCGAGTCTCCCTACAACAGGTCTACGTACCGCTACACCCCTTTGCTGGCCTGGCTCCTCTCCCCAAACGTCTACCTGAGTCCCGTGTACGGCAAGCTGCTCTTTGTCACGTGCGACGTGCTCTCCGGCCTGCTCATCTACCGCATCCTCTGCCTGCGAGGGCTGGCCTCACAGGTCTGTTTGGTGGTCAAATGGTGGCTTCTGTTTCTTAAAGTAAACCAGGTGTAAGGCTTTTTGGGCTGCTTCTGCTCATGTGTTGCTGGTCTCGGTTGACAATGTGTAAGCAGTCTTATTGCGTCAATCTATTGCATAGGTCCAGCCGTTTTTAGGACAACCCTCTTACGAAAGTACGAAGGGTATTGTTTTTGTTTGTGTCCATTTCAAACGGTATCAGTGAGGATTGACTTTACTTAGTGGTTGTTTTGATGGTAGGTGGCGTGCCGTGTGTGCTCCCTGTGGCTCCTGAACCCTCTGCCCATGGGAGTGTCCAGCAGAGGCAACGCCGAGTCCCTGCTGTCTGCCCTGGTGCTGGGGACGCTGCTCTGCATGGAAGGTCAGTGTGTGTGTGTGTGTGTGTGTGTGTGTGTGTGTGATGAGTCGGACATTTGGGAAGTATGCTTGAGTCCACACATGCTAGGGAGTAAACAGAGACAATTATTGCCAGTCGGGCACGCTGTATACCGTTTGTAATTAGTGTGTGGTGTGAATATAGGATATTTGTGTCGTATTATTTATCACACTGTACCTTCTATGTTTCACTAGGTCGGCGTCTAGTCTGGGCAGCCGTGCTCTATGGCTTGTCTGTCCACATGAAGATCTACCCGGTGACCTATGCCCTGCCCTTTGCCCTTCTCCTACGCACTCAACAGGAGGAGCGAGGGATGGAGGGAGGCAGCAGGAAGGAGGGGTGGATGTGGGGAGGGAGGAGAGTGCTTTGGTTCCTCTGGAGCTTTGTAAGCCGAGATCTGCTCCTGTTTGCCACCGTAGCCGGTGGAGTTTTCGGTGGACTCAACTTCCTCTTCTATCACATGTGAGTGGGTAGCTGGGCGCATGCATACACACACACAAACACACACAGGGAAAGTATACATTTTAAACACACACAGAAAAAGTATAAATTTTACACTGACAAACACACATGGTTCATTATAACCATTGTTTCCGTTTTCAGATTAAGTTAATATGTCATTGAAACAAGAAGTGTTTCCTGAACTCTTTCTTTCCCTGGTCTCGTCTCTGCTGGTGTGCTCCAGGTATGGATGGGAGTTCCTCCAGGAGACCTACCTGTACCACCTGACCAGGAGAGACACGCGACACAACTTCTCCCCTTACTTCTACATGCTCTACCTCACCGCAGGTCTGGATGGCGTTCCCCTTCACCCCCTCATCCGTCACCCATTTCCCCCATTCACTCGTTCATTAGTAATCACCAGCCATTCGGGCTCTTCCACGTTGTCCCCTTTATCAGTCTGATTCGATCATTCACCCATTCACTTAGTCAACTCTTCTCTCATTCATTCATGACTTTCAATCTGCCACTCAGTCATTCGGGCTTTTTCACTTCACCTTCTCATCTGATCTGCTCCGTTCAGTCAGTCACTCAGCCATTCATTCAGGCTCTTCCTGACACCCTTTGTCTTGATGTTGATCAATATGATGTGTCTATTCCAAGCTTCTCTATACAGACAGGACGTAGTTGGGGCCTTGACTGCTCCCTTGCCCCAGCTAACCCGGCGTGCTAGGCCTGTACTACTGTGTAACACTAGTTCAGGGAGCCGGTTGCCCCCTCCAATAAGGTGCCAGACCACCTTCCCATTCTAGCTGCGAGGCGTGTTTACCTAGGCCTCTGATGTGAGCGCACCTAATCCCATCCCACATCCTGGCGATGTGTGTGTATACCCCCTCGTTCTCGTTCCAACGCTCCGTGGAGCTACTGTTTCGCCTCAGATGTGTTCATGTCCCAGTCTGGCTTCTCAGTACCCTGACCGTGGCCTCCCGTCTTTTCAGCATTTCACTGAGAGACGTTAGTAATGAACCCCCCCCCCCCCGTGTGTCCAGACAGCCCGTGGAGCCTGTGGCTGGGTCTGGCCGCCTTCCTGCCCCAGCTGGGCCTCCTCCTCCAGGCCTCCTGGTCCTACCACCGGGACCTGGGTTTCTGCTGCTTCCTGCACACCGCCCTCTTCGTCTCCTTCAACAAAGTCTGCACCTCACAGGTAGGACAAGGTGGGAGGGAGGGGATACAGCAGCGTTTCCCCAACCGGTGTGCCGTCAGTCAGACATCATCAGGTGTGCCGTGGAATTTTGGGAAAGTCACATTTGGGAAAGATAAACAAATCGTTTGTATTAAGTTTGATTCAGTTTTACATCTGGGGTGTGCCGCAAAATACATAAGTTTATGTAAGTGTGCCGTGGGTTGGGAAACGCTGGGATAAAGGCACTCTTTTTAAAAAAAAATTATGGAGATCACCAACTGGTTGTCAAAGCTCATCTGCACAGAACCGGGGTGTGCCATACACGTTCACACAAACGTCACGCAGAAACAATCGTTGGGTATAGGCCTTGTAACGTTATTTATTTATGGTTCTCACACAAAAATGCATATTTCTGGCTTTGTTTAGAGAGAATAGAGAATGCACCGCGCCTTTATACTGTACTCTCACTGTGTGTTATTTGTGTGCCGCTCCCAGTACTTCCTGTGGTACCTGTGTCTACTTCCTCTGGTGATTCCTCGTCTGAGTCTGTCTCCAAGGCGGGGCGGGGCGCTGCTGCTCCTCTGGTTTGCCGGACAGGTACGGCCACGCTCTCCCTCATCCTCACTGGGAAATCAGTGGCTGTGTCTCCATGCCCCACAGTGTGAAAAATCCATTGTATTTTGAATACACCTCTGGGAGAGGTTGGATTGGTCAGACACACAGACTAAACTCCTCTGATGGGGTTGATTACCTTTCTACCCGCTACAAGATTTGTTTTCTTTATTTTGTTTTCAGTTTTTTTGCTAAGCTGTTGTGCATCTTTCCTTGTTATGTGTTTCCAGGGTATATGGTTGGGGCCGGCCTACTACCTGGAGTTTAAAGGTTACAACACGTTCCTACTGATCTGGCTGGCTGGGCTTCTGTTCCTGGTCATCAACTGTTACATCTTGATCCAGATCATAGTCCATTACAGACCGGCACAGACTTCCGTGAGACTTAAGACTGAATGAGTTAGATCGCCGTAGTAACACACTGTAAGAGCATTTACCGGTGAAAGGACACGGATGAATTAAATCCATACTGATATGTCAGTGCTCACAAGCACAAAGGATGGCCTTTTTCACCGAAACATCATGATTTTTTTTATCTTTGTGATTATAAGCATTCAAAACCAGAGAGATTTTGAAGGCACCTAATTGTACCTAAAGGAACAGATTTAACAGGAGCAAATGGGCTATTTTACGGTGATGATCTATAAGAGAAAGATGGACAGTGGAAAAAGTGAAACTTTTTTTTTATGGCGCAGCAATGAAATTGTGTATCTGAGATGAAGTAATCTAAATTAAAGCAATGTTAGGGGAGAAAACATTCACAAGGCCATACCACCTCACTTAATACAATTCTTCTGACTCGAAAACCCCTTTTGCGCTTTTAAATGTTTTTTGAACTTTGATTATAATTTTATCCGTAAAACCTCAATAGAATAACCATACATCTTATTAATTAACTGAACATTTATAATACTTTTATTAACATAACTTATAAGTGGCAATGCTGTTTTATACAGAGGCGTCAGACCAGGAAGATCATTTTGATATTGCTTTGCGCACTAAGGGATTGTGTCGATTTATGGCCAAAAGGGGGCAGCATATCCCAATTTACTGGGCAGCAACAGACTACAGGATATCCCCAGATAACCCTGCTCCACTAATCTGTCTATTGGACTCCATGACCCAAAACAAACAGTAACTCACACGGGTACCACATGTATGAACTGTTTCCCCTAAATTGTTCACTGTTTTTTGTTACTAATATACTCGTACACAGAGCATTTTTTTATCTCACCTATAAATTTGTCAGCTTACTTTGTCATAAAAGGTTTGTTTATATGGTCGCTAGAGAGGGAGGGAGGGAGGGAGGGAGGGAGTGTGTGTGTGTGTGTGTGTGTGAGAGAGAGAGAGAGAGAGAGATTCACTGCCAGTTGTATTTGCAGGGCCAGGTTTGTGAGTCACTATATTTCCCTCTATAACCTTTCAGTCTGTGGATTGGCTGGCCCTCGTTAAAGACCTACAAATTGTAATGCAACAAAGAAGAGACTGAGAAATGCATTCTTATTCAAAATAACCTAATCTAAACTGCATAGTTCGACAGGATGATGAAGATGGTTGTGTCTGTTTTACCGTATTCGTTGGGAGGACAAAGGAGGTCGCTTGCGGGCGGAGATTGCGTGACTAGCATCGATCTGCTTGGGGCTGTTGGAGTGTGTGTGTATTAAGTCATTAACGTAGGTCGCCCCCTAACGTCTCTATTATTTAATGCCAAGTGCTATTTGGGGTGTGTGTGTGTGGGTGGGGGGGTGGGGGGCATGGGGGGTGGCCAATTAGGGCAAATGGTGTGTGGAGCAACAGCACGGTGGAGTGGGTATGAATGGTCACGCAATCCAGAATGCTTCAGGATTATACTGTGTGTGTGCGTGTGCGTGCATGCGTCCACCCTCTCTTTCCCTCCCCCCTCCTTTACTGACACAGCTGTCAACAAGCATCACCCACTGCCATTTACACTACGCCACTGCTCAAGTCTCTCCATCCTTCTCTTTTTTCTTTGCCTCCTTCCATCACCCATTGTCTTTGCTTGGTACTATCTCTTTTTTTTCTCCCGACAGTATATTGCTTTTACACCTCCCTCCCATTTGGGTCCTGTCTTTCTCTCATTCTCTCTTTTTTCACTCCTTTCTATGCCTGTTTCTGTGTCTCTTCCTCTGGCTTTTCTACAATCTTTCTGCTGATGTCGTGCTGGAAGATCATCTGCGTGCTGACAAAGATTAAACATTAAAACTCGTCTTGCCTTCCACTCTGTTCACATTAGCAGTCGTACAACCAAACAAAGACAATGGCCACTCTGTGTGTGTGTGTGTGTGCCTGTGTGATTGAGGGATGTTAAAGTACATGCAACAATGTTAAGTGGAACAGAATCTTACTGCCATGGAGTTATATAGGGGTTAGACACAGGCTAAAGTGCACCGCTCATTGTCTCACAGATGTAACTGGTTCTCCACTGATTGCTGGCTAATTGCAGCCTGTGTGCATGCAGAAAACAATGACGTACCGTAATGCAGCGCCTCTTGTCCGAAGAAGCTGATCTCATCATGTTTCTGTGTTGCCCTTGAGTTGAATTGTTGTTCCTTTCTTCCCATTGATTATCCCTTTTAGAATAAAGTGTTGCGTCAATTACAGGTAATACACATGTTAATCATGTACCTCTTCAGGAACATTTGAAAAGCAAAGTTGTTGGCCCTGGACACTGGCCCATGCAGTATTTTCAAATGACCACCATGTAAATCCCCAAGTGTGTCTGGGCACCATTTGTTTACACTAAAAGTGTTAGATATTTATAATTGTACAGCCTGCTGGTGAGTCACGAGCTCATTTTTATAAAGAATGTAGAATTAATTAAATAAAAAATATGGTAATACAGTTCAACTGGGCATGTCATTGCTTATGTAAGATAGGTTGGCATACAAAATAAGTGTAATCTGTAACTCATATTATGGGCAGCATGGTGGCTCACTGGAAGGTCCTGGGGTCAAACCCCACCTCAGCCAAGGACCCTTTCTGTGTGGAGTTTGCATGTTCTCCCCATGTCAAAAACATGCCGCATCCTCCTACCAGTGCCCTGACCAGTCACTTCAACTGGAGTCTGTGTGAGCAAGTCTGACGTAATATGTTGGGTGAGCAAGTCTGGCGCAAATTGGCTGCCGTGGTGTCAGACTGAGTGTTGTGTTTGATAGCTGTCGGTCCATTCGTAGTTCGTTCTGTGTTATTAATTGGCGACCAATGTGTGTAAAGCGCTTTGAGTATCTAGAAATGCGCTAATAAAATTATTATTATTATGAAAACATTAACATGAAATAGAATACTGTACATTTGTGTGAATTCACTGAAGATTGCCTTTTTTTAAAATAACAATGGTGCTGCTTCTGGTAAACGTGCTTGTCCGTTACACTGTAGCTGTATGGTTTGAGTGGAGTAGAGGGGTTTGTTTTCATCCAGACGTCGTGATGTGGCGTGATGGAGCTGATTATGCAAGATGAAAGCAAACAGGAAGTGGACAACCCCTCCTCTGACCTCCCTCCAACCGTTAAATAACCCTCTAAGGACCGCTGCCATCACCAACCCTCCAGTGACCTCCTGTTGAACCAGGGACAATTCTCCTTTTGGGGGGGTGTGGGTGGGGGGTTGGGGGGTAGAAATAGCTAAAGCAATTTTCGGTACTTAGCTTGATTTCCGGAAGTTAGTGGATTATCTATTTGGACTTTTGTGGGCCTGAGACTTTGTTTTGCTCAGTCTGTATCCCCACATGTCACTTGGAAGTCTGGCCAGTCATATAAACATAATGCGATTTGATCTGTGCTTTCATCCGAAAGCAACCATTTGGAGCCTTAGTGTGAATCATACTATGAACTCTTACCAAGTTCACCACAGGATTTTCTCCCATAGATGCCATAGAATTAATATACTAATGCCTCAGTAGTCTTAATTCTAAGTTAGAATGAGATCTTTTAGATTTATTCGTCAGCTTGGGTTGTGCTCTAGTCCCTTGTTCTGCAGGCGTTTGGAAATAAAATAAAAAAGCTTGCAGAAATTTACAGAATTCAGACCAAAGGAAAGATCATCACTGTGAACTTGAGCATTAGATTACATATTTTTTGTTTGCTTTTTGGTTGGCATATCTAGTTGTGTGCGGGAAAAGAGAGAGGTTTGTATGAGTATGTGAAACAATTCTGTGTCGCTTGCAGTTCTAGTTTTAATCCCCCAATATATATATTCTGCATCCAAATATTCACATGTATTTTGTGTGTGTTGAGTGTGTTTCGGGGTAGGGTGGTTTGGAGTGTGGGTGTGCGCACCAGGTACAAGGAGCAAACGGAGGTCAGGACTGGTCAGACTAGGCCCCACAGAGAGACGTCACTGGCCCTGTCGAGGAGCCCTGCTTTGGAACTCTGACAACTCTTCATTATCCTGGATTACTGCCTTACCCCAAATCCTTAAACCATCGACCATTCTCGACCAATTGGGTGATTCTGAATCACCCCATCCGTTCCTGTTGGGTGGGGTCAGCCGTGAATGAGGTCACTGGCCCACTTTCCCAGAGCCTTCAAGCCAAGCTTTGTTTTGATTAGAGAAGGTGATGTCAAAAAAAAGCTTTTTAGTTTCTCTCCCTCTTACTCTCGCTGTCTCTCTGTCTTTATCTCTATATCTCTGCATGGGCTTTAATCCAAGATTGATGAATGTGAAAGCATGTCATTATTTTTGTTTTGTTGTGGTCAGGCTGATATAGGATGGACAAGTTTGGTAGGATATTTGATAGTCTGAACATTGTAAATGGATAGTTGCAATGTTGCCTAATATTAAGGCGCCGTTGGTTTATATATGTGGGTCTCTTACGTTGACTCAAGGCAAATAGTGTATCGTATTTCTTCATAATAAAGCCTGAGCAATGAGAATCTTAAACGACCACATGATAGGAACTGACAGCCTGCTGGTTCTAATTGGCCTGTAGTTACAACCAGTCTATTGACCTCCTCCCCACACATACACACAATGGAGAAATCGACGTAAACAGACACAGTCGGTTAGCGATATGGGTTGCGTGCGAACGTGCTCCCCCGCACCATTGCCCCGGGCTTGTTGCTTAAGCAGAGGCTAATCTAGAGCGTTGCGAGTATGAGGAGGATGCCGTTAGGGATTTACGTTGAGGCTAAAGCACTGCTTTACTACTGTCTTTAAGTACACACAACACCCCTCTGCACCTGCCACAACTTTGACGTATCGCCCCTTGACTCACGGTTACAAATGGCCCAGGAGAAAGAAGGAGGGAAGCCGCAGCCATCTGTTTGGCTAAAGCAGCTTGGTAAATTCATTTGTGTTGACCCTCCTCTTGCCTCCTTCGTTTCTCTACGTAGCCGTAATGTGTAGTAGCCTGCCAGCGTTTTGAATCGTGAATACGTTTTCTACAGTGCGCTATTGTAATGTTCTTCAAAAAATCTTGTTGGTTTGGTGTTCTACGAGAAAAGTGGGGCCCAGCCCCATTGGAGCTGCCTTGTCAGCACATCTTCTCCCTTAGGCATGCACTGAACACTAATATTTAGACTTGGTTGGGGTCAGCAGGTCACCAGGGGAGAGATCTCAAAGCGTTCTGCTCTTCCTGGCGCACAGCTGTGCCTCTGCCGCTGCTTTGATTAGGTTTCAGGCTCCACCTCCATCAGCTCACGTACTTTTACCCTGTGGCAACGTTCTAAGCTACCTCAGTTATGCTGCGTTTGTGTGAGAGACGGACTGAGAGTTTATTGTTTTTTTAGTCTGTGTAGTGCAGTAGTTGTTACAAATCCGTTAAATTCCTTGTGAAAATTAGCATGGCTGGACTAGTGCGTGCCTCAGTGGGTGGCTCTGCATGAAGGGACACATGTCTATACGGTCCCCCTCCAGACATTCTGATAGTCTTTATTGAAGACTATAATAATTACATTAGTGATGTGATTTTTAACGAATTCATATTATAGTAACAAGCACCACAGTAAGATTCAAATCAAGCTGGAACATGCTTTAGGTATAGGCAAGGCCGATGGCTTTGCAGGTTTCAGGGAAATCAGTGGGATAATCACATGCTCTTTGCTTGAGCTCGGTGCCCTACAGGCATAGAACGGTTCTCCAACAAGAAAATGGTGCTGTGTGTGGAAAACATTTAGAAGTGTGTGTGTGTGTGTGTGTGTGTGTGTGCGTGCGTGTGTGTGTGTGTGTGTGTGTGTGAGAGAGAGAGAGAGAGAGAGAGAGAGAGAGAGAGAGAGAGAGAGAGAGAGAGAGAGAGAGAGAGAGAGAGAGAGAGAGAGAGAGAGAGAGAGAGAGAGAGAGAGAGAGAGAGAGAGAGAGAGAGAGAGAGAGAGAGAAGGCCTAATGTAAAACAAGGCTTCTTCACAGTCGTTGGAAATTGGATTTGTTTTATTCATTCTTTCTTGACTCAGATCAACCTTACAATGTCAGTCAAACAATACAGTTAAATAAGACATAACAAATTAACACACATTTCAACTGTATAACAATTTAGACATTTTTGACCTAGTCAACACAATAAATTGTTTTGAGAATTATAATTTACAAATCTGAGGTTAAGGCAGTCCATGTAAGTAGCTTACCTGAACCTTTTCTATATGGATATGTGGTTAGTTCAAACCACTAACTGTTGATTACGTCCGATTAACTTCTATGAATAAAAGGCCATCATATATTCTGTCATTTTACATATGTAAGTCGTTAAATATTCACTGTAGCCTACATCTGGCAAACATGCATTACATTTGACCGTGTACTTCACTCTCGGATTTACGCAGCAGTTGATATGGTTCGGCCGGTTATCGGATAAGGATTATAATTATTATTTGAACTTCTATTGGCTATTCTCATTTATTAAAAATAAATAATACAAAAGTTCCTAAACCATTTCTCATACCCACGTTCCTGGAACGTCTACTTTAACATGTCGAAGTAAGCGCACATTTCACAGTCACACGATGCGAAATATATCCAATGTATGTAGTTCTTCGCACATCCCAAAGACATCCGAGAAAAATATCCAACTTGTTTTCGTTCGTAGACTTTTTCACCTAAACGACCCTTATCCTTAACATATCCTTCCCCAAGCTACTGTACCGAGTGTAAAAAAGACAGATATTCAGCTACAGAAGAGATTTGTAGTTGTTGCTGCCGCCTCGCGTGTGATCCCTCCCCTTGCTGTACTCAGAAATGTAAGCGTATAAGTGTGTACGCGTGCGTGCATGTGTGCGTGCACGCGTTTGTACGTGCACGTTGAGTTGCTGAAGCTTGGGTTGGGCCGGCGTGCTTGGTCGGGGATGTGTGTGTGTGGTTTGAGAGTATGCTGTGTATGCGCGCGCAGTCTGTTTGTGAGGCAGAGTTGCGTGCGAAGAGCTCGACTTGTCATTCAGAGGAATCCACCACCTGAAACGCGAGGAAGTGAAGGCGACTCAATTGGGTATAAAGCATCACTCACATCTGCCCCTAGCATTGCAAACTGATGAAAACATCAGTTAGGAGCTCTGTTTAGGACCACTGGCTATATTTTATCCTGAGGAATAATTATTATTAGTATTGGCCACATTGTAGGCAAGGTTGTCCAGCAGTAAATCTCTCCATTCAACTGAATGACATAACAACCGACACTATACTGGAATTAACTAGGAATAATTACTCACCGTCTTGGTAAGTGCTTCAATGTTGACATACATTTTTAGACTATTGTAAAACAATGACGTTACAAAATAATGTATGAACTTGATTAGTGCTTGTCTTGCTTTATATTCTGTCGTTGTTCTTACTGCTATGTCGGTTCGTAAAACTAAGACAACTCATAAACTTGTGTTTTCTACGTTGCATTTTATTGCATCGAATTATTGATATAGCCCATTATATTATAATTAGGCTACACTTATAATTAATGCTTGATAGGCTACATTAAACACAATAAATGTTGATGACATTCCATAGCTTAGTGTTCTGGCTAACCACATTGTTTACTTACCATGTCATTTTTCTTTCCAACAGCCTAGTAGTTTAGTAGTGTTTTATTTTTCTTGACGCGTAAAAAAGTTTTCTCCATCTCTTTCACAGCGCACCTGTTACCTACACGGAGCGCAAGAGCATGATTCCTCCAGGAGACTGCATGTATGCGGGGAGAAAAAGAAGGAAGCCCGTTCAAAAACAGTTAAGCAACATGATAAATACGTTAAATACACTAGTATATAATGGTGTGATTATGCACATATTAATGCATGTGGGTTATTTTTAACACATTGCCAGTCTTGAACTTTTACTTATGACACCAAATAAGACAGATGAGACTATTGTGTGTAGGAAAGGAAACCGATTTAAAAGTTTTCCATACATTAGCAATGTGCCACTATTTTGTCAAGCTTCTGCAAGAATTCTATAACATTGTAGGTATTTCAGATAAGAACATTATCCTGGTGCTTTGAGTTTAATATTATATTAATGTATAATAAATAATATAAATATACTGTACTAATTAAAGTTGATAAAACAACACCAGGATTGGTTAGATTTGTATCACATTTCAGATTCTAATACCCTTTTGCTTATCATTAATTTAATTTAATTTAATTTAATCACTTAAGTTCTGAATAGAAAAAAAGACACAATGCCCAGACTAAAACATACATTATGCATTTCATGACTTTAGTGACAATCTCCAATGTGAGTTGGTTTGGAGTTTTGGTTGAGGTTGGGTCGGTGTTAGGTTGGAGGTTGGTTGAACATTTGTTTACATTTCTTTGGTAGTTTATATGACGGTTTGATCCTGTTCGGATGTGAGGGGTCTCTGTCTGAGGGACAGGGAAATTCGCACTGGCTGCTGCTAGGGCTAGGGGTAGCCGGGGCATTTGGCGTTACTGATACCCCTCACCCGGCGCTCCCTCTCTCATTAGCCAAGTTTGCTTGCAGACATACAACTCACATGCAGCATGTCATATGATGATCATCTTTATATTATATTAATTGTTTATTTAAGAACTAATCTCTTTTTTTAAGTAATTCACCCTTGTTCAGGCACAGCCCTCTTTTTCTTTTGAATCATTGTTGACATTGAGGCAATTAGTTCACAGGTAATATAAATACAATGTTCATTGTTCTCTGAGATGGTGAAAGAATAATGCAAGTGATAGATTAGGATTTCATAGATTGTCATGAATTGTAGATTCCAACTTTAGAGGAGGAAGATACCAGTTATTCACTTCTGAGGTCTAGCTTTCCATTACTGGAGAAGGAAGCTTTTTCAACTTGGTTTGCATAGCAGCAGGGCAACTGTTACATTTTAACACGTTTTAACAAGAGTTTAACAAAGGCCATAACAGCTCTGACGTTTTTTGTTTAATCATAAAACAACTCCTTGTTCAACAAAGAATTGGATGAAAACGTTTCTGTGTTCTTAAAAGTTGAACTCCCCAAAAATGGTTTTGCACACAAAATGTTATATAAAAAAAAGTTGTAGCCTACATTTAATAACAGAAGAGACGGCATTTGGCACATTTGGTTATAGTGCATGAAGATGTTTTGTTCTGTATTTACCTCAACAATTACCTCTCTCAAAAAGAGATTGCATTTGACTGAGGGACCTGTTGAAATAAAGGATCAATACAAAAACAGGAGCGTCCATACGGACGGCTTTTGGACCGTCGCCACTGTATATGGTTGACGCTGCCCGCGGTAAGTCCAGCTGGTTAGATCACTTCTTTATTTCTGTTGACTTCACCCGCCCTGTCTCTGGAGCTACAATGTCAGGAACTTTAACCGCTCGGGAAATATGGTGTACCTTTTTACGTATGTATGTATATCTGTGCAGGCGTGCGGTTAAATCCACAGTTTCAGCTTTCGGTACTGTTGGCAGTCCTTTAACAGGTCACCCCATACTATCAACCGATATTATCTCCTTCTTCTATGCCACACCCACACGCAGACACGCACACCCAATGCACTCGACTAAACTCAACACAGCTCAAACTAACACACCTTTTTCACGTTCTTTTCACGGCAGGAAATCTTCGGCGGCGGCGAGCGAGAAGACCAACCCGTCCAAACGCCACCGGGACCGCCTGAACGCCGAGCTGGACCGGCTGGCCAGCCTGCTGCCCTTCTCCCCAGAGGTCATCTCCAAGCTGGACAAGCTGTCCGTGCTGCGCCTCAGCGTCTCCTACCTCCGCGTCAAGAGCTTCTTCCAAGGTAGGACCACCAGGGATGTCCACTGCTGCTGACTCAACGGGCTCCGAGTGTGTGCGGGTGTGAACGGGCGTGTGTGTGTTTCTGTGTGTGTCTGTGCACGTGTGTGTTTGTGTGTGGGGAGGAGGAAAGGGGTTTGTTTGTGCGTGCGTGTGTTTGTGTACGTCTGCTCTCGTGTGATCTTTGAATGGTGGCATAGAACTGAATGTTATCTTCTTCCAGGAAGACTTTCTTGTGTGTGTGTAGTAAGCTGTGTAGTGTGTCTATGTTCGTGTATATGTATGTGCTATATGTGTGTTTGGATCACTGAAGTTGCCTTTACGGACGGTGTTTAAGTTAAGGGCTTTCCGTTAGTGGTCTCATTTGGGTGAGGTCATTTACTATTTGAGAATTTCACACTTTGCAATAACAGATTCGGCATAACAACATCTCCGAGCTTCCTTGGAGTTTCCTTTTCATGAGTGTCCTCACTGAGCCTGGTCTATCCTGCTGGTAGGAGAGGCATTTTGCTTTTATCCTGTCAAGGTGTATGTGAATACTTTTTTACATGCTCTTTGTTGGAAAGTTGTTGAACTTTATTTTTGATCATAGTAATTGTTTGGTATTTTTCTTAGAGCCAATATACAATGTTTTAACAATATACGTAGATGGCCAATTTCTCCCGCATTATGGCCAGATAACAACATGTAACAAATGAATGCACATATCATCCCTCAATCTTATTGAGTCCCATCCAGGTAGCTTTTAAAGTTCAGTTATTTTCGGACGTGTTAGAACCATGTCTCCAAACAAAGATATTATGCAAGTGCCTTTAACTTGCTGGAGCCTTTGCGTGACAGCCGAGGGGTCAGCTTAAGCGTTCAGGAGATCTAGAATAAACTGAACTTCTGCCTTCCCCTCATAAGACCTCATGGAAATCATATCCACCGGCTTAGTGTCATGACAATTACTCTCCTCGAAAAAAAAAATATTTTACAGATACGGAGTGCAATTTTATTTCAGAAACCATTATGAAGGTCACTTCCAAATATGTATCTGTTGATGCACTGTCCCTGAATCCTTTTAGATCATGTAGACTGTTAGCTTAGCTCAGAGATGGCCTATTAATATTTTAAATGAGGTATAATTTAGGAAGTAGCTCGGCCAGATAGCAAAAATTGCATCATCATCTCATCCCTGCTGGGGTCAAAAGTTGTCTCTATTCCCCCGCCCTCCTCTCTTTCTCTTTGTCTCTCTTTCCCTCTCTTTCTATCACTCTACCCCCCCCCCTCTCTCTCTGTCTATTTCTTTCTTTTTATATATCCCTCCCCTCATACCTCTCTCCTTTTTTCTTCCCCTTTCTCGTACCCCGTCCTCTCACACACTCTCTCGTGCCCCCATGTTGCTCAAATATTCATGGGCCACTTTAGAAACCATTGGGCGGTGGTCGGCCTCCATGACAGAGATGTCACAACTGAAGCTTCAGGAGCGTCTGTGGCCGGTGAAGCGTAGAGAGACGGGGTGGGGGGGGTCTTTTGACCATGTGTCTCTCCCCGTGCACAGACAGCGTCCCGCTGGAGGGGGCTGGTTCAAGAGACAGTTCTCTCTCCCCTCTTTTCAGCCCTTTTTAATTCCCTTCCCTTCTTTCTGTCAGAGCACATTTAGGCTTGGGGTTCCTGTCGAATCATACTACGTCAGAAGTGAATCAACCGAAAAACTCATTCTGTAAAAAAATCCTGTTGTTATAGCCTGGCAGTGTGGATATTATGGGATGTGATGTGAACCTTTATGACGCAGCCCTAGAAGGGTCACGCTGGTTTGTTCGCACACACATACACACACACACACACACACACACACACACGGCCACGCACACGGCCACACGCACACGCACACGCGGGCACACGTACACACACACACACACACACACACACACGACCCATTCCCGGTACCGGTCCCATTAGCGCGGTGAGAAGGCAGCGGCTTAGCCGTCACGCAAGCTGTGACTGACGTTTAGGCTGGTTAAACATGCCTCCAGTGAAGAGGGAGCACAGCGGAGAAGAGCAGCAGCAGCGGTGGCCTGGTCACGCAGGGAGGGGTGGGGGGGTGGGGGGGGGGGGGGTAGACAGCCAGCCAGCCAGCCAGCCAGCCACTGAGCCACATCATTACACCTCACCTCCCCTGCACCCCCGGCCGCGTGGAGGGATGACGCAGGCCGGCTGGATGACCGTCGCTTGACATCGAGCGCCGCTGTCGTGTTCAACCCAGGACTGACGGCTCTGGGGAAACAAATGAAAACTAATGATCGTAGAAATTTAGATATGTAATATTTTTTATTATGTTTTTTGGGGTAGCAACACGCCCTGTTACGTGACACGATTGGTTGTTGGTGGTTTTGCCCCAGTCGTTTCGATGTGCGGTCCGTGGCGGTAGGCTATTGATTCGATTAGCATGCTTTGGCACTGTGGAACATGATAAATCCCTGGCGAATCCAGATTTGTCCCGGCTCTTGTTGCTGCCCTAATTATGTTTGAAAGCTTTTTCTCTGTGGTCCGATTTTGGTTTGGCTCGCAGCACTATAGACACGTTCTGTTTGAGTTCCTTTGGATTGATCACCGTTCGTTTCTATTTGGTTCTATGTTGGTCGCGTGCATGTTTATTTCGAAACAAACTTTTTCTACCTATGTTCTTGTACACAGTGAAAGCCATAGAGATCAGTGACTGAGGAGGTTTGCTTTGGGATGAGCTCCTGGTAAGGAGACTGTGATATGCTGTGGTTTGGCCCAGGACCACCAGGGGGACTGAGGCTGGCTGGTGAAGGACCTTGGTTTTGGGCTTCCCTTCCTCCATACCCTGCCCTCACCCCTTGCGTGACAATCACAGGGTGGAGCCGGCACAACATTGTATGCGAACCGCAAAATATGCAAATATGACCCCAGAGAGAGAGTGTGTGTGTGTGTGTGTGTGTGTGTGTGCGTGTTTGCGTGCGACTGTGTGTATGTAGTGATGAGGTGTGGGTGTTCGGTATTCAAACTTTGAATCTATAATGTTCACCACTGGCTATGTCCACATGCAAACTTCTACGCAGGGCGACAAAACACACACACACACACACACACACACACACACACACACACACACTCTCACACTACTGCGCAAAGAGAGGCAGTAAGAAATGTCATGTTCGTAGAAGAAATATAGACGGAGCAAATTGCCGTGCAGGAGAAAGTCTTATGCGAGAAAGTATTCTGGGACGCGGCCATTTTGACCCGGGGGCCTTCTTTCAGCCATTTCTCTAACTGTACGACGGTGATTTAAAACCAAAGCTGGACTCTTTCCAGCCCTGGAAACAATCACCACAGAACGCTCCACCATGTTTCAGCTTTGTTTTCAGAGCCACGGGCTAAGAGGGCAGGCATCTTCACGATGACCCCGTTTAACTTTCTAAGAGTATGACTCGACTGAAGACGGGTCTTGGGAATTCGGTGTATTGACACGCCGAGTTATAGCTCTTTCAATATTTTCTCTGAACACAGTAGCTACGTGCCGTTTCTGTCAAAGCATCTATAAAGCCTGTAAACTACGATGCGCATATCTGTTTATGTATTTGTGTTCGTGTGTGTGTGTGTGTGTGTGTGCGTGTGTGTGTGTGTGTGTGTGTGTGTTTACCATCAACAGACTATAATCCCCTGCTGGTTTATGTTAGGTCTCTGCCCTGAATGTAATTGGTGAGCTTGTTAAATATTTACTCCTGGGATTAAGCGGCCCGCCTTCTCTGCCGTTCATCTCTGACTGGCTTTAGTTCTCTATGACACACATATGCACACACACACACACACACACACACACACACACACACACACACACACACACACACACACACACACACACACACACACACACACACACACACACACACACACAACAAATAAAGTGCCAAGCTTCGGTGCTACATATGTCTATCAACTGATGGGTTTGTGTGAGTGTGTTGGTGCATAATTGTTTTAACCCCCCTCGGTTATAACGCTCCACTCTGCTCCCAGCTCAACTTGAACCTGCTGTCCTAAAGACACGAGCCAATCAGCAGTGCAGCTCAGCTGAAAGGCCTTCAGTCATTGTCTAACAGCTGAAGCACCGAAGCTAAGGAACTGACCAATGAATGCACTTTTTAAAGCCTGTGTGATCGTTCGGTAAAAATGTTTTGTGTGTGTGCATCTATTTGGTTATACAGTCTTTCAGTATTACTGTGTGTGTGTGTATGTGTGTGTGTGTGTGTGTGTGTGTGTGGGAGGGAAGGAGGATCAAAAGTGTCTGTGTGGTGGTTCTGTAAGCTCCTAGTGTGTGTGTGTGTGTGTGTGTGTGTGTGTGTGTGTGTGTGTGTGTGTGTGTGTGTGTGTGCTGGGTCAGCGTGCTGGGTCAGGAGGATGGTCTTACAGAGTCTCTGGCTGGGCTGGGTGGTGTGTAGCAGTGGGATGGAGGCTCATTTTGACGGCGCCTGTCACCTCTGTCCTCTCGCCCCGGGCAGCATGCTCCTCGTGGCCCAGCGGTCGGGTTACTCTCTCCTTTTTCTCTCTCCTTCTCTCTTTCTCCCTCGCGCGCTCTGCCCCCCCCCCCCTCTCCCCCCTCTCTCTTTCGTTGCCCCACGTTGCTCTGCCCCACTCTCTCTCTCTCACTTTGCCCCCTATCCCCTCTCTCTCTGTGTCTCTCTCTGTCAGCCACCTATATGTCTGTCTCACCTGGTCTGTCTCTCTCTTAATGTCGCTCTAAAAATCACCGCCATTCATTTGTGCCAACAGTTCAGCCCAAAGTCAGGCGATCCCCCGGTGCTGTTGCGGTGTTTTGACGATGTGACCGTGTGTCTGCCTGTGGGCCGTCCCGTCGCCAGCATTTCAAGGGAGTGCACTGTGGTCCTCTCTTTCCCTCTTCCGCCCCTCTCTCTCTCCTTCCTCCTCTCTCTCCTCCCGGTATCACACTGCGGATGGTGTTGCTCACTAGGGATGAAGTCCCTTTCCCGGCTCACTGGGGAGGAAATCCCTTTCCCCAGCACTTAGCCGCCGCTCCATGGCTGTCGTTGAGGCGGAGGGCACCAAAGAAGGTGCGGATGACATGTGGAGATGAGGTTTACACGTCTAACGTAAGAGCGGGGGAACGGGAACAGGAGCATCCGCAGTGTGAGAGACGTTCAGAGAGAAACGTGGAGGTCGCCGAGACGCACTGAAACTGAAGTAGTCACAGAGACACACAGACAGTCACACAGACTCACAAAGACACACAGACAGTCACACAGACACACAGAGAGACTCACACACAGACAGCCACACAGACTCACAAAGAGACTCACACACAGACAGCCACACAGACTCACATGGAGACTCACACACAGACAGCCACACAGACTCACAAAGAGACTCACACACAGACAGTCATATAAACACACAGAGACACACAGACAGCCACATAGACACACAGAGAGACTCACACACAGACAGCCACACAGACTCACATGGAGACTCACACACAGACAGTCCTATAAACACACAGAGATACATAGACAGACAGTCACATAGACACACAGAGACACACAGGCAGCCACACAGACTCACAAAGAGACTCACACACAGACAGTCACACGATCTCACAAAGAGACTCACACACAGACACACAGAGACTCACACACAGACACACAGAGACTCACAAAGAGACTCACACACAGACACACAGAGACTCACACACAGACACACAGAGACTAACAAAGAAACTCACACGCAGACACACAGACAGTCACACAGACTCACAGAGAGAATCACAGAGACTCACATAGATTCATAGACAGTGACAGAGGAACTCACATATGTACATAGACTCACATCACACACAGTGACAGAGACACAGAGACAGTCATATACATTCACAGATATATGCACATATGCACACAGACGGTCACACAGAGTCGTACAGAGAAACTCAGAGAGACGCACAAGAAAAGCCGCTCAATTTGAGACTCAGAGACTTTTTCAAACTGTCACCTGATAGACTATAGACTTCAAAGGCACACACACACAAACGAACCCTTTCTATGTGTGTGTGTGGTGTGTGTGTGTCTGTGTGTGTGTGTGTGTGTGTGTGTGTGTGTGTGTGTGTGTGGTTGTTTTGCGCGTTGCCATCGCGTGCAGCTTCACTTCCCTCTGGTTAGTCGATTGGTGCCATGACGGTGGTCATGCACTGACTGTTAACGAGAGAGCAGGAACAGAGGAGAAGAGAAGAGGTTTGATCTGTCTGAGGGCTGCTGGCAGGCTTCCCTTAGAGCCACAGCACTGTCCGTGTCGTCGAGGAGAGGCCGACCCACGTCATTCCCACCGCTGGCCTCGTCGGGGAGAAATGTTGTTTTATTCAAATACATGTGGTGAAATCCTATTCAGGATTTGTTGTAGCGATGTTGTTTCCGTCACAACGTGGATGGCCAGAAAATGAGTCAAATCGTTAATTAGCCCTGACAGGGGCCATGGACTTCTGCGTTGGTGTCTGCCTGTGTCTCTTCATGTCTGTCTCTCTGTCTGCCTGTCTGTCTGTCTGTCTGTCTGTCTGTCTGTCTGTCTGTCTGTCTGTCTGTCTGTCTGTCTGTCTGTCTGCCAGCCTGCCTGCCTGCCTGCCTGCCTGCCTGCCTGCCTGTCTGCCTGCCCTGTCTGTCTGTCTGTCTGTCTCTCTGTCTGCCTGTTTTCTGTCTGTCTGTCTGTCTGTCTGCCTGCCTGCCTGCCTGCCTGCCTGCCTGCCTGCTTGTCTGTCTGCCTGCTTGTTTGCCTGTCTGTCTGTCTCTCTGTCTGCCGATGTACAATATGCCTTCCATCAGTGCTCGGTGTTGACAGGCCTCGATGAGTGACACAGTAACCAAAACCACCCCAAAGATCACCCCAAAGCAATTCTGCCTACACCCGAGACACTCTCTCTCTCTCTCTCTCTCTCTCTCTCTCTCTCTCTCTCTCTCTCTCTCTCTCTCTCTCTCTCTCTCTCTCTCTCTCTCTCTCTCTCTCTCTCTCTCTCTCTCTCTCTCTCTGTGTGTGTGTGTGTGTGTGTGTGTGTGTGTGTAAGGATCAAATCATATGTACATGGTTTGAGCGTTTTGAAGCCACAACCTTTAGATCACGTATCATGATGCTTTTTATAAGACCTGGGCGTCTGCCTCATATCGGCCATCTGCCGAGCTGCTCCCCTGGATAGCCTTTCCTTATCCTTTTACAGCTGCTGACGGATCCAATGAGATCACCATGAGACTCCATTAGCCCGCGTTTCACTGCGTGACCTACAGGAAGCAGCCTTCGCTGGGCCCTGTCTGTGTGTTTGCCCGTTTGTTTTCGTGTGTCTTTTTTTTTCTTCTTCATATTTCTGACCGTCTATGCCTGTGTGCGTGTCGTGTGCGAGTCGTCTGCGCTCTCTGTGCCGGTAGAAAGAGGAAGAGGAAGGGTCACCACATGCTCCACTTTCGTCAGTGACGGGTGACGTCCAGCACCAGACAGAGCGCTGTGTCGTAACTCTTCGTTATCACGCCACGGGCCAAACCATCGCCACGTGATCGCTGAAACCAACCCTTTGATGGGGTTTGATTGTATTTCATCTGATTTTAGGGGCAAAATCAATTTCATGACGGCAGCTGAGCGGTGGTCCCGTGCTGGGAGCTCGACCCTGTCCTGAGCTGCCTCCCGAACTCTCCCTCGACTCCAGAAAGGGTTTGAGAAAAGGACGAGAGCGAGCGCGTGACTCGCCGTCAAAGACGACGCGCTGAAGGAGTTAGACCCCGTGTCCGCTAAGCTGCTGGCGACCTTCTCCTCCCAACCCTGACCTCCGACCGGAGAACACACACGCTGGAGCGCGGCGCAAAGCCCAACCAGCGGACGACACAGGCTACAGTAGAACAGCAGCAGTATAGCAGTAACAGTAGAACAGTAGCAGTACAACAGTAACAGTAGAACCATAGCAGTAGAACTGTAACAGTAGAACCATAGCAGTAGAACTGTAACAGTAGAACAGTAGCAGTAGAACTGTAACAGTAGAACAGTAGCAGTAGAACAGTAGCAGTAGAACCATAGCAGTAGAACAGTAACAGTAGTAGTAGAACCATAACAGTAGAACAGTAACAGTAGAACAGTAGCAGTAGAACCATAACAGTAGAACATTAACAGTAGAACAGTAGTAGTAGAACAGTAGCAGTAGAACCATAGCAGTAGAACAGTAGCAGTAGAACCATAGCAGTAGAACAGTAACAGTAGAACAGTAACAGTAGAACAGTAACAGTAGAACAGTAGCAGTAGAACAGTAACAGTAGAACAGTAACAGTAGCAGTAGAACAGTAGCAGTAGAACAGTAACAGTAGAACAGTAACAGTAGAACAGTAGCAGTAGAACAGTAACCACAGCAAACACGGGACAAAGTGTGAGGTGTCCGTGGTACACGATAATGCTGCCCGTCATTACAAGACAATGTGCTGCTTTAACATGCATAGGTTTAGAAAACATATATAATCGCTGTATCGTTTCAATGAGATCACAGTCAATTCGTGTGCTACCCGTCGCACAAATGGTACAAGAACAGAGGAAAGGAGAGGGCAGTGATAGTTAACCCTTATTATCACGAGGGCTGAACAAAAGGAGAGGTGATGTGTGTCAACACCGACTGAACCACGAGGAGCTAACATGACAGAAGGCGCCTTGGCGTCAGTGTGTTTCCTTTATGACAAACTGTCAAAAATCAAGGAAAGGCCAAACCAATTGACCTTTGCGCAGTGGCTCAGCGCCCAGAAGCCCTCAGCCAATCATCGATCCTCAGAGCCGTGAGGGCAACCAATCGCGTCACCGCTTCGAGAAACCTGTCCGGGCGGATTACCGTCACATAAATGGAGCAATTCATAAACAGGTTGTGTGTTGACTCGGCTCTAATAGGGGATTTAAATGCTCTATTTGATTCTTACGCTCAGCGTCTTATCCTCGTGACAGGCGAAGACCAGATATTGCCCTCAAACCAAAACCTGGGCACGCGAAACACAAAACTAAGAGGAGGAAACGTAAAAACAAAACGAGGGAGTTGCACACTTTCCCCCACCACGGTTAAAGGCTTGTGAAGAAGCGGTGGTTGGTTTCCACTATGGACGGCACGCTATGCCTTTTGGCCTGGAGGGAAGTGAGCTCCCTGTCGACACATCCTATCCTCTGAGCGTCACGTGTCACCACCAGCCTGCGGGCCCTCACGCTGACCAGGCCCCGGAGCCCGCACGGAATCCTCCTGGTTCCCCGCCTGGTTACCGGGGCCCTGACTGGAGCGGGACGCAGCAGCACACTTGAATTATTTTTTTTTTTTGTCTAGGTCGTGGCGAATGTGTCGGACGGCATATTGTATTTCGAATGTAACGTTGTTGCGACTGAAAATGAAAGCCGTATTTTAAATGTTTTATTATGTTCTCAGAATTAGGCTTGAGACAGACAGACACTGTGTTTAGGCGCCATTAGAGGCTGTTGACGCTTAAAGGGAATTCTCGTAGCGCCAGATCATTAGATGACTCCTAAGTGAGCCTCGGACATTGTCTCATCTCCCACGCTCGTCTGATCAATGATCTTCACTTTAGGACCCTTAACACTGTCGGGCCTTTTGAGGGACCCACTCCTATTAGATAGACTTAGTCTGATGTTTGTAGCCACGTCGAGTGAGTAATGAATTCATGTCCAGTAATGTCTTACTCAGAGAGTTTGTGTGTGTGTGTGTGTGTGTGTGTTGTCCTCGTTTCTCTCCCCTTCATCCCTTTGCTCTCGAACAAAGGCCGATAATCACCCTCGTCACCTCTGCTCTCTTCGCTCTCCCGTCTCTTTTTTCTCTCCCTCTCTCTCTCTCTCTGCCTTTTTCTCTATCCCTTTTCAAAGACTCGCGTGTTCTCACTCTTTCTCTCTCCCCGTTTTCTCTCACTGTCTTTCCCGCTCTTTTGACTTTTCCCTCTCGCTCACACACACACACACACACACGGAGTGACAGACAGACCTGTTGAGTCTATGGGCCCTGGCATCACCTTCCTGTTTCCCTGACAGAGGAGTAGTAGATGTGCGTGTGATGTGGTGAACACAGAACGAGATCTGAATCCAGATAATGGCCCTTTTTGATTCTTTTTTTGCACAGTACTTTATGCATATGATATGTCCATACGTCGTTAGATATTATAATGCTAATCTGTGAGACTAATTGATATCGAGAATAAAGCAGTTCACCTTTTATGGTCCATTAAATACTGTTGGCAGGACATCTTTTGACATCATATTCAACTGTGTCAACATGTGTTCTGTGAATCCCATAGCTCCTTCTATCAGTAAACAGTGTCATCCCGTTCTATAGCCGGGGTCGCACAATAGTCGATTAACCGCGCTAATCGCTTGTGCGTGCTCAGTCTGGTGAATGGAGGGGTTGCCGCGGATAGCATGCGTTCAGGGACCCCTAACAGCTCCCTCATTAGTCAGTGTGAATCAAATGCGTTGGGCGGGCCACTGTTCCCCCTCGCGCAACCTCTCGTGCCACATACGCTGGCCTCGCTTCACTGATAAACGGATCGCATTAGAAGCCGGAGAGGGCCTCCCCAGGTCACCCCTGGGGTCACAGAGGGCCATGGGTAAATTACCCCAGCCCTAGCTGAGGAGACCATCCCCAGCCCCGCTCTGTGGACGCTATCTGTAACAGTCTGTGGCGTTGGAGGAGCAACAAGAAGTGTGTGTGTTTGTCGGTGGCTCTGTGTGTGTGTGTGTGTGTGTGTGTGTGTGTGTGTGTGTGTGTGTGCGTTGTGCGTGTGTGTGCGTGTGCGTGCGTGCGTGCGTGCGTGTGTGTGAATGGCCTGGTCCAATAGTGCTAGAGTAATGGTAGGAGTCTTTGTTGTGCCAACACCATTGTTGGAGGTTGTCTAGTGTAATCACAGTGATTGGGGGGCTCCATTGCCTGCTTGGTTAGCCCTGCCTAGCCATCTGAGAGGCTCCAAACTTTAGGGACATATTTATACATATTTTCATACACATCATATTTTTTCCTTGACCAATCCTCCGTTCATTCAATCATGTGTTGTGTGATTACATTACATTACGACATTTCTTGTATCTTTAACCACGCACTGTTTTCAGTTGGGAGTTGAGTGTGGTTTCAAACAATTTTCTGCACGGCGTTCTATTTCTCGTGCGTCGTCTGATTTCAGTACAAGTGGAATCAACCCTCCCCAACTCTGCGCCTACACGTTATTAACTCCAGATTGTGTTGACATGATGGGTTTCACCATGTTGTTTGATATGATCCTCCCAATGTCCTAACTGCTTCCCACAGATACACCACGCGCCCACATGTGTTTAGATGTGTGTGTGTATGTTCTGTGGTGTGTAGAGGGGGCACATTCTCAAACCACATGCTCCATCCCCCTTTTAAAACTCATTAAGGCCAAGAAAAGTCACTTTGCCTTCGAGCACTTTTAAGACGGAAAAAGGACATTATCGCCATGAGTCATCCTCTCGTTGAACTGAGATGATCTGCGTCTTCTAGAGGGGAGGGGGGGGGGAGGGTATTTGTCCGATCTCTGCTGTCGAGAGCGGTCATGCGTGTTGCGCAGAGTGAACTAAGAAACGCAGAGCGGGAAAAGGACTCTACGACGAGACGACGACCACGTAGCCCGTCTAATTGTTTGAGAAGTGACACGCGATAAGTCATTTGAATATGGCAACTTCATCGTTTGCCACGTTGAGCCATGTATAGTCTGGAAGCATGTGTGTTTTTTTGGCCGAGCACTGGGCGGCTGGCGGACAATGACCGGGCTGATTACGCGACACGGACCACCTCTCCGGAACCCACCGCGGGCCCCCATCCTGGCTCGTGTCGCCGCCGGTTTCCTTTCTCCGAATGCCAATATCCATTAGCTGCCACGCAACCCCCCCATTGAAGATGGCCGCCCACACAACAGGCCCACTGGTGTCTGTAACGTGACCCTGCGGCGAGAAAAAAGTGAGCGGAAGTGGAAAGGTTTGTTCAGACTGACGTGTTTCAGGGAGACGTGGAGGGGGACGCGGCAAGGCCGGCACAAGATGGCCTGAGAGCTTTTTTGTGGTCAATGAAGTGTGTGTGTGTGTGTGTGTGTGTGTGGGGGGGGGGGTTCTGGACTGTGCTGCTGGGGACAAAGGGACCAAGATCTATTTGTTTTTTTAGCCCAAAAGGTTAAAAGTTAGGTTTCTCCCACTGTACGGCTAACATTACTGTTATGTCTCTCCCTGAGTGATTGTGTGTATGTGTGAGTGTGTACATTTTACCATCGAGTGTCACCTTGCTCTCCTTATGTTAATGTGATCAAAGTAGCAATCTCTATTTCATAGTCCTTCATAATACGTCTGTTGACTGTTAGTGATAGCTGAGGGGCCTGTCCTCACAGGGCAATGTTAGTGGCTGGCATTGTGTTTGCCTGCCTGCTGTGCTGCATATTATGACCAGATGAGTGAAGCTGACAAAATATTGTGGCCTTGAACGAGAGATAGAGAGGGAAAGAACAAGAGAGAGAGAGAACCCACACATCCACAACCCATTCTTTCATTAAATCATCTGGATCATAGCTGTATGGATTGATCTTTCCAGGCACGTCACGCGGTGTCTAATATCATTAACGAGAAGTGTCACATCCAGTCAGCCAGCCGGCCAACCAGCCTGCCAGGAAAACAGCCGTCCAGCCGGGCGAGCAGCCAGTCGGGGAGGCAGCAGGACAGTCGGGGAGGTTAATGAATGCTCCAGTTCTCTGTTGAGGGCTCCGTTGCGTGACTAGTTCTTGGCTGTCCCCCCCCCGGCACTGTTTGTAAGGAGAAGGTATGTCTCTACGTGTCGGACAGTGAACAGGGGCTGCTCCACGCCAAGCCGGGACTGACAGCTGCCTTCCCAAAATAAGTTATTTAAAACAACGTCCTTTCTATTGGACTTGAAATGGTTTAGAGTGTAGTTACAGGAGGAAGGAAAAATAACGAGAGAGGGAGCGATTGGGACTGGGAGCATTCTGCTGCTTTCAGTTGGGAGTCGAGTTGTAGAGCTTGAGTGGTTGTTTTTTGTAATAAAAAAATAAAAGAACGAAAATCAACGCGTATGGAAAAACACTATCTGCGTTAGAAGTGCGCTCAGCAAAACAGCTCTCCTGCTCCAAAACAAGTACGAGCAACAGACAAAACCAAACTAAATATTACCCCTGCTATTTTTTCCTCCCCACAACATTTCCACCAGCCAGACACCCCCCTACTCAGTTTAACAAACAATATTTGCTTATTTACAACACCGGCAAAACATTTCCCTCAATCTCATTGCTCTTTGGCACCTAGGAAAGGAAAAAGGGAAGTAAGTGTGTTTCCAGGGTTAATTTTGACAGCATTAACGTCTCAATCCATGTCGAACAGAGCTGCACACTAAAACACTGACCTGGTGCATACCTCCAATGCAGCTGTCTCTCTTCAGCAAGCATAGAATTAAAGTCATCATGCTAATGAATAGCTCCTGTATGCCGTGGGCAAGCTGGTGCTTAAGCACATATTGAAGTGGTATCCCCCCACAAAGGCTCCTATTACACCCTGCAAGCTGCCTTTCTTTTGTTTGATGACTTAAAGCTAGCTCGATTAGCTCAATTCATTATTTTGTGTGTTAACGTTGTTTTCTTTGTTGTGTGTTGAATGTGGAAAAGGCACCTGGAGTTATGTGTCCCCCCCCCCATGCTTTCATGATAACAATAACTACATGGACACTTCATTAAGATAAGAAACCCCCCCCCCCCCCCCCCACACACACACACACACACACATTGAGCTCCTCCGAGCTTACACAGTAGTAGTAATCTTTGTGTGGTAACTGAAAGCTTACCAGGCCTGTCTCCCCCCCCCCCCCCCCAGATCTCTGAGCGGTTTCTGATTATAGTGAACCTTATCACCTCGGAGTCCCGCACCCACAGGACCCGTGATGACGAAGGCACACTCGATGACTTATTCATGGGACGCAGTGCCCCGACCCCGCGGAGGGAAGGTGCGGCCCGACCACAAGAAACGGACCTGGTCCTGAAAGAGGATCGCCTCTCGTATCGAGCGATTTGTCACCTCACTCGTGGCAACCCGTGATTGAGACTGAATCCTTGATTAGAACTTGATAAACGCCGGAGTCAGAACCTCCCTGAAATATGAATGACCCGCTGAGGGTGTGAGGGTGTGGATGCTACTCCCCCCCCCCCTCCTCCTTGTGGCATAACGTAGTGGTTTCCCTTCCATGCAAAGTCAGGCCTAAGAGGAGACAGAGGAGAAGGTGGAACGAGAGAAGGGGAGGAGGGCATGGAAAAGTTTGGCTGACGAAAAGGGGGAAAACATTGAGAAGAGGAGCTATGGGAGGGGAAAGGAGTGAGGAAGGGAGAGAATAAGGAGGAGTTGAAGAGTAAAGAGAGGGGGGAAGTTCGATGCCAAGTTCTGTTGACTTTGTTCTTAGTATCATGTTTAAATTGGCTCGTAGGAGGGACACTGTGTTATATACTCAGGTTAAGCAGCTGCTGGTCCCTCAGTGTGCATACAAACACACACACACACACACACACACACACACACACACACACACACACACACACACACACACACACACACACACACACACACACACACACACACACACACAACGACTCAGCCGTTGAGCTGGGCTGGGCGGCGGCCTTCCCCCCTCAGACAGATCACTGTTTTAGGTTTGCGTGCGGAGCAGGGGAAATTCTGCACGCTAATGTTACAGTGTTTGTTTTCATCATGAATTGCTGAACATTTTAAATATGCAATCCATATACACACACAGACACACACACACACGTAGTGTGTTGACAGGCTTGTGTGTGTGTTGCACCGTGGTGTCGGGCATCCATTGGGGTGTGTTTAGTTATGTTGGACATGGTTAATGATGTGTTTCACTTTTCACCCTGCTCACCACTATCTATGGAAGTCACATTATTAATATCCATTCAGCTGTGTTAGTCTCTCTACTACTGTAAGATCTTTCTGTTTTCTTCAATAGAGACACATATTGTGTATAGCACACTTATATGAGATGCTGTGCAAATTTATTTAGATATATTTATACGGATTTTCATATGTATTAATACAAAAATGTTCATGAGTGTGAAAAGAAAGTTAAAAGGCAAACGTTTCCTCACATTCTCTATTTATGACTTTTCCTCACAAAATGAGACTCCACAAAAACATGCAAAGTTAAGAAAGGAAGAAAAGAAAGAAAGAAAGAAAGAACGGACAAGAGAGGGAAGAGTTCCATGATAAGATAATTCCAGGGCCTTTTGAAGTCGCATCAGACCCATTACTCGATGCAGTCCATACAGAGTGTATCTGTGTCTGGTGCTTCTCAAAGGCCACATTCATTCCTAGGAGTCGCTGCCGCCCTGTTAACAGGAGGGCAATTGGATCTAAAGCATACCCATCCCCTTCGCACGCAATGTTGTGTAAACGCAGAGAAAACGACCTCAATATGTCATAAATGAGTTAAGTATAAAGCACTGCGTCCGGTCACATGTTTTTGGCATGATAACATGGGGGGGGGGGGGGGGTCAGTTACTCACACATCACATCACCACACACACACACACTCACACACACACATTTATATGTAAATAAATACACGCAAAGATGCACGGAGACACATTTTGGTCAGCAATGTGTTCATACAAAACACATACACAGACACACAGTCCGACTTCAGTATCCACTTACGACATGTCAATATTTGGATGTTCTCTGTTTATGTCGGGGATAATGATAATTACCTCAAGGTGTTCGTACTAGAATATATTTTAATCTGTCTTGATAACTGATCGAGTATGATTACACATTGTTGGGCTTTTTTTGTGTGGCATTTTATAAGAATGTAGGAAAACAACGTTCAAATACAATTTTTTAAGTTTTAAGAAAGAAAAAAAAATGTTTTGTTTAGGAAATTGATACTTTGCTACTGTAAACATACCGTTCTTTCATGCAGAAATCAAATCAAACGTTGTTACCAAGACGCGACATTGTGCTCAGCCGTAGATAAGGTGGTGGGGCCTCTGTATAAAGCCAAACCAGTTGATCCGCCACCGTCTACTCTTTGACTGAGTGGAATCTGCCCGCCCCCCCTCCCCAGAAAAGGTGCACTGTTATCAGACCGTGTCGTGTTGTGCTACATAAAAGTATAGAGTGCCTCCTGTGTTTAAATACCGACCAGAGAGTCCTCCCTAGCCCGAGGCCCTGTCAACAGCAGCAACTCCCCGTGTCTCTCTTTGCCTCTCTTTCCCTCTGTTGTCTACCTGTTGGCACCTACCCCTCTCTTCCCTCGCCACCTCCTGGCCCTTTGTCTTTCGCTTTGTCACGGACGATGTCGTTCTCTCTCCTCCTCCGTGTCCGTCTTTGTCTCTTTCTCTCTCCGTCTTTGTCTCTCTCTCTCTCTCTCTCTCTCTCTCTCTCTCTCTCTCTCTCTCTCTCTCTCTCTCTCTCTCTCTCTCTCTCTCTCTCTTTCTCTCTTTCTCTCTCTCTCTCCCGACAGTTTTTGCGGTGCGTCCTTCGTGACACGGACCACGGTATTGTTGGCGCCTGCTTTTGTTAGTGCCAGCCCTCCATCCGTCCATCCATCCTTCCATCCGTCCAGCCTTCCATTCACCCTTCCATCCGTCAATATGACCGGTTACTTTGCACATTAGCTGGTTCAGTCAGTTACTGAAATGTAATGGGTTGAAATGACGTCACAGGCCGTTGACCTATTTGGCAAATGAAAAGAGCAGGCCTTTTCTCCAGTTAAGACACAGAGAACACCCCTATATGCCACCAAAACGGCAAAGTGAAAACAATAACGGAAACTGAAAATCTTTTTTTTTTTTTTTATCTAATTTCGAGTCTAATAACACTGTGAAATGTGTTTATGACCCTTAATTTACCATGTCTCAGGGCAATTCACTCCATAAACAAGGAAACGGGAGGTTGTGTTAGAGTTCACCATAAGCATGCTCCCCACACCACACCCTTTGCTAAAACATCACCATAAGACAGTAGTTTGGATATGCTTTACATTCTTCCATAACACCTCCCCAGTCTGAGTCAGTGGCTGGCTGGGTGGATGGCGCAGACAGGGCACCCGTGCCAGAAGGCTGCAGGCTTCACTTAGTCTACTGGCAAACCTTCCTCCATCGCTGCCTCTTCTTCTCATGCAATTGTATTTCAGACCAGATTCTCTATTCGGGTTTCCTTATCCCTTCAGGCAAACACACACGCACA